>CM053035.1:39039044-39424044 GCA_028564925.1 Lithobates sylvaticus | reverse complement strand
GGAGGGGACTGTGTAGGGGAGATGACAGATCGCTGTTCATACTCTGTATAAACAGACGATCAGTCTCTTCTCCCCTCAGAGAACCGGAAACTGTGTGTTTACACACACAGATCCCGGTTCTCCGTGTGTCAGCCGCGATCATGGGAGCCCGGTGGTGATCGTGACCGCCGGGCACTCGCATCGGCTCCGGGGGCAAGCAGGGGGCGTGCGCCCCTAAAGGCCACAGGGCGAAGCGGCGTTACATATAACGTCGCTTCGCCCTGCCGTGCCAATCTGCCGCAGTACAACTGCGGCGGCTGGTCGGCAAGTGGTTAAAGCTGTTTGTTTCACCATGCCCTTTGCAGACTGATTCTGAATGGGAGGGTCTGGTTCATTATAATCACTCCGTGTCTGCATCCCTCTAGAAGGAGTATCTCACCAAAACTAAAATTCCTTTTAAAGGGGATGCCTAAAGTTTAACTTAGTGAAGACTTCTGGGGAAATCAGGGAGCCAATCACACAAGGAGGAAATTACATTTCTGGGAGTGTTCTGTACACCAATGGTGTAAAGAATGCCGCCAGGTTGCCATACTGGCGGCATTCTAGGCATCCTAACGGAGCGCACTCGGCGCAGTACAAATCCCATATCAAATCGAATCAATTGAAGATTGAAAAGAAGAGGTCATTTTTAATAACTTTTAAAGCCTGGTTCACACCTGTGCATTTTTTAGTACTTTTTGCAGAAAAGCACTACTGTCCATTTAACATGGTTTCCTATGGAACACATTTACATTTATGCTTTTTTCAGCCACTGCGTTTTTGGAAAGGTGCATTTTTTAGTTCAACGGACTTCAATGAAGAAACTGCAGAAAAGCATGTTGTGTGTTTTTTTGCAGCGACTTTACCGTGATTTATGTTTTGCATTTTTTAACTCTGCCCAACCACAAATTGGACAAAAAAGAGCACAAAAAACGCATAAAAAAAACGTTGGAAAAACACATGTGGCAAAACACGTGGCAAAACGCATGGCAAAAAGCACAGCAGAAACGGATCAAAAGCAAATTGCATAAGTGTGAACCAATCCTTTTTACAACATGGCTTGTGGATCATATGCATATCCTATATTTTCCTCTTTTTTTAATAGCTATATATAAGTCCAGCATAGTTAATTATTTGAACAGGTTTATTTTTTGTACTAATTTTTTATTTCCAGTTTGCTTTTATTTAGGGGGAGTTTCAATAGCTGTCACCACCATGAGAGGGGTTATTAATGCCAGTTTTATTTGATCATAGCATGTCTTATGCCCCGTACACACGGTCGGATATTTTGATGGAAAAAGTCAGATCGGATTATGTTGTCGGAAAATCCGATCGTGTGTGGGCTCTAGCGGGCTTTGAGAGGATCTCAAATTTTCTCAAAGAGGATCTCAAATTTATTCATGACTTGGTGACTTGGACATACTGTAATGCCGCGTACACACGTGCAGACTTTTGCCGGCTGACCTAGTCCAGCGGACAATCCGCCGGACTTTCCAGCTGGGTCCGCCAGACTTTCCGAGCTAGACTTGCCCACACACGCACGGACTTCTCCGGCGGATAATCCGCCGGCCAAAGTCCACGGGACTTTTGAAAATGAACGGACTTGCCCACACACGGAGCAGTCCGTTCATTTCGAACGTAACTTCAGGTACGTAGCTAGCGTAGGCAGTAAATGCCGGCGCACTAGCTCCGTCACCTGCCATGGATTTAAAGGGAATCCCCACGCCGAAAAACGGCGTGGGGGTCCCCCCCAAATCCATCTCAGACCCTTATCCGAGCACGCAGCCTGGCAGGCCAGGAAAGGGGTGGGGACGAACGAGCGCTCCCCCTCCTGAGCCGTACCAGGCCGCGTGCCCTCAACATGGGGGGTGCCCTGGGGAAAGGGGGGCCGTGCGGCCCCCCCACCCCAAAGCACCTTGTCCCCATGTTGATGAGGACAAGGGCCTCTTCCCGACAACCCTGGCCGTTGGTTGTCGGGGTCTGCAGGCGGGGGCTTATCGGAATCTGGGAGCCCCCTTTAATAAGGGGGCCCCAGATCCCGGCCCCCACCCTATGTGAATGAGTATGGGGTACGATGTACCCCTACCCATTCACCTAAGGTGTAAAATGTAAAGTAAAAAAACACACACACTTTTGAAAAAATAGTTTATTGCACTGCTCCGGGGGTCTTCTTCCGTCTTGGGGGTCTTCTCGCCGCACTCCCCCGCCATTTACCAAGCTCTTTTACCGAGCGGGGAAGTCCGGCTACCTTCTTCGTCGTCGCCGCCGTCGTCTGGGGGGGTCTCGATCCGCCTTCGGGTGTCTTCCGGGGTCTTCCGGGGGTCTCTTCTGTTCTTGCGGCGGTCGTCGTCTTCCGCGCCGCCGGCGCCTTCTTCTTCTTCTTGTCCTTCTTCTTGTTCTTCTTCTTCTTCCGATGTTGACCCGATGCTCTCTCTGCCCGGAATGGCAGAGGCGCGCTGCGCTGGGACTTATATAGGGACATGTGGACAGGGTCACGTGCTCATGTCACATGGTGACCCCGCCCCCTTGTGATGTCACAGTCCCAGCATCCTCCGGGACTGTGACATCACAGGGGGGCGGGGTCACCATGTGACATGAGCATGTGACCCTGTCCCCATGTCCCTATATAAGTCCCAGCGCAGCGCGCCTCTGCCATTCCGGGCAGAGACAGCGACGGGTCAACATCGTACCCCATACTCATTCACATAGGGTGGGGGGCCGGGATCTGGGGCCCCCTTATTAAAGGGGGCTCTCAGATTCCGATAAGCCCCCGCCCGCAGACCCCGACAACCAACGGCCAGGGTTGTCGGGAAGAGGCTCTTGTCCTCATCAACATGGGGACAAGGTGCTTTGGGGTGGGGGGGGGCGCACGGCCCCCATTTCCCCATGGCACCCCCCATGTTGAGGGCACGCGGCCTGGTACGGCTCAGGAGGGGGGGGCGCTCGTTCGTCCCCACCCCTTTCCTGGCCTGCCAGGCTGCGTGCTCGGATAAGGGTCTGACATGGATTTGGGGGGAACCCCCACGCCGTTTTTCGGCGTGGGGAGTCCCTTTAAATCCATGCCAGCTTACGGAGCTAGCGCGGCGGCATTTACTGCCTACGCTAGCTACGTAACCTGAAGTCACGTGCTAAATGAACGGACTTGCCGATGAGCGGCAAGTCCGTTCATTTTCAAAAGTCCCGCGGACTTGCCTACTAACGGCGGAATTGTCCGCCGGACTGCCAAGTCCAGCGGATAATTTTAAAACCAAACTTAAAACTTTGGTCCGCCGAACTTTGGCGCCAAAAAGTCCGCCGGCGCCCACACACGAGGGGATTATCCGCTGGACTTCTGTCCAGAGGATAATCCCTTCGTGTGTACGCGGCCTAAGAGGTGCATTAGGAGCTGAAACATGGGTTTCCCAACCTTTCCGGTTCCGTGTGCCCTCCCGTCACATAGATTATCCAGTTTATTCCTGTTGTCCAAAACCCACTGTTCGCTAAATTAAAATAAAAATAAAGAACCCCAATGTGGGCGGGGTCAATGTCTGTGGTGGGGGGGGGGAGATCCTGACAATATTGCCATGATCCCCTTTTTCATGATTGATTTTGGTTTCTGGCTATGGCACACACCACCCACACTGCTCGATCTCTCCCTGTTCAGCTCAATAGCTAAGCAGTGACAACCGCAGCACGCTGCAGCTTGCAACTCTGGTGGATGGATTACTCACTCTGTAACCAGCCCTTCTGAACATTCAACGAAGCTTAATCTATGAGCTGAAAATATATCACATAATGGTATAATTTTGAATTCTCCTTTAACTCTTCTAATTTCTTTCTTTCACAGTCGCCCCGACTAATGCAAGCATTTATTGTGGTTCAGAAGCACTCACTGGTGGCGTGGTGCTCACCTGCTCCTGGGCCGGAGGACAACCTGCAGCTGACATTGAACTGTCATTTGATGGCACAACTGATAAAGCAAAGGACGTGGTAAATCGAACTGTGCTTCTGGGTACTGAGGTCCAACAACCAGTACTCACCTGTCAAGGAAACCAGTCGATGAGAATATCCGTGTGCCAAAGAAATTTTGGTAAGATATTGACATCAACTCAGCATATGCACTATTTAAAATATACTGTATTAATCTTCTGATTAATATAGTATAGTCATATTCTATATAGTACAAGTAGATAGTATTCTATATAATACATAGTAAGCAATTGTTAGGGGGGAAGGGCTATCCGGAGAGACTGTTACTTTACTCTCAATATGGAAGGAGACAGAGGGGTTGATTTCCTAAAATTGGAGAGTGCAAAATCTGGTGATGCCGTGTATGGTAGCCAATAAGCTTCTAACATTTAACTTGCTCAATGGCAGAGGAACTGCAGTCTGCTCACATAATTTGTAATAAAAACATCTTTGCCATTCTAAAGCTTCCCTCCGACCTCTTTGCATATTATATTATGTATACCGTGATTATGTACTTGCCAAATATGCTGCAGAAATCTCCCTCCACTAAGTCTGACTGCAGCCATTTTGACTGTGGGCAGCTGAATCTGCTGCCTGGTCACTTCCTGGATTTACACAGAGGCACACCTCCAGCTCTGCAGCCCTCATTGGCCCTTTTATGACTCATCCCCCTCCCCTCCTGGCAAACTTCCACAAGAGTGAAAGAGAGACCTGTGCATGATGTCATAAGCCTAGGCCAGTGATGGCAAACCTTGGCACCCCAAATGTTTTGGAGCTACATTTCCCATGATGCTCATGCACAGTTGAGGATTATGGGAAATGTATTTCTAAAACATCTGGGGTGCCAAGGTTCACCATCACTGGCCTAGGCTAATGACCAGACAAGAAACAGGAAGTGGGCTGTATAAGGGATTTACTGGCAGAAAAAAAATGTTTTGCTATCCAAAGTTAAAAACAACAAGGGCAGAAGATTTAATAGATGGGAAGTTTAAAAAATGACTGAAGGTCTGCTTTAGTCTTTGACAAAAGAACCTGGAAGAGGATTGGTTTCTATGCAGAGCTGCACCAGATTTTTCACTATCCCATTTTAATAAATCAACCCTAATGTGTCTTTAAAGGAGAAGTATGGGTTTGTTTGTTTTTTTCAGATCCATACTTACCTAGCTGGATGCTGCATCTCTCCCTACCCAGCTTTAACACTGAGTACCAAGTGATTGAACACCGCCGATCGCTGTCAGTCACCAGCTCTCTGCTCTGCCCCCTCCTAGCTCACTGGAGCGCTGAGCTGTGGAGGGGCAGGATTGGCTGGCTCAGGCTCTCAGTGACTCACTGAGAGCCTGAGCCGGGTGCCAGCCCTGGTATGTGGGCGGATCCTGGCCATATGGTTGCAATACATCCCAAGCCTGGACCGGCACGGTGACGTCAGCTGACAGTGAAAATGGGTCACAGGAGTGCACAACGAACTGCACTCCTGTGCACTCCTGTGATCCACAGGAGAAGTACCGCCAGGCGAGCATAGGCTGTACTTCTCCTTTTAAGTAAAAGCTTTAAATATTTAAAATGTATTTATTGCATGAACCAGTACATCCCAACAATATAATGAATATACAGTACTCTGAATTTAATGTAACCGAGCCCATGGATAACTACTTTGAATATTGACTTTAGGAAGCTCTAAAGTGGTAGACACCAGATTTTTGCCTTCAACTCAATGCTGTATCCTGGTCTAGTACGACAAGGCCCAGGTCTAGGGCAGCACTTTGCAGGGGGGCAGCACGGAAAGAGTTCCCGCCGGCTTGCGCTACACTGTTAGTGTAGCACTAGTCTTATGGGGTGGACTGGGCTGAGAGTCAAATTAGTCTAGCGCCCTCATAAAGCAGCCGCACTGCTTCCGCTATACGGGCGGCTACCATTCCGCAACTGTGGGTGGTGGGGCCCTGCTTCTAATTTTGACTGTCCTCTCATCCTGGACCACAAACCTTCCTCACTGTGCTATATGTTTTCTGCTTCACCATTGGCATGGTTATCTTCTTAGCCCTCTCCATAAAATTATCAGAAATTTGTACTTAAAGTAAAATTGTAGGCAACACTTTTTTTTTTTCATTTTGGATAGAGTAAGGGAGGGTTATAACCCCTGTCAGTTTATTTTTTACCATCCCTGTCCCATTGCAGAGGTTTCCCTTCACTTCCTGCCCCATAGCCAAACAGGAAGTGAGAGGAAAACTATGCAAATTAAGGGAATCCATTGCCCCTACCAGCCCCCCCCCCGCCCTCAGAACTAGCGTCCCCACTTGAAAATTTCAGGGCAGTCTTAAACAGCAAGGGTGGGTCATATTTAACCACATGCCGACTATAGTCGAAAGACGTCTACAGCGCGGTCGGCAAGTTCTGAGTGGACGTCCTACGGACGTCCTCCCAGAAACTTGCTCCCGCGTGCGCGCACTCTGGAACATCCGTGACCGCCGGGACCCGGCTCATCACGGATCACAGTAAACAGCCGCTGATAGCGGCCGTTTACCATGTGATCGCTCTGTCAAATGACGGAGCGATCACATGTACACAAACCGGCGTCACGTCATGACGCCGGTTCCTCCCTCCCCTCTCTGTACCGGTCGGTACAGAGAAGGGAGAAGCGGAGAGGGGGAGAGACGGGACCAGCGCTGTGGGCTGGATGTGTAGTGCCCACAGCGCTGGTCAATACACTGCCACCACTGTGCAATACTCTGCCACCACTGTGCAATGCTCTGCCACCACTGTGCAATGCTCTGCAACCACTGTGCAATGCTCTGCCACCACTGTGCAATGTTCTGCCAATACTGTGCAACACTGTAATACTCTGCCAATACTTGCCAATACTCTGCCAATACTTGCCAATACTCTGCAATCATTTTTAATAGAAACAAAGAATTTTTTTGTTTTTTTTTACCGAATTTTCAGTATTTTTTGATTTATAGCGCAAAAAATAAAAAACCCAGTGGTGATTAAATACCACTAAAAAGAAAGCTGTATTTGTGTGAAAAAAAAGGACACAAAATTAATTTGGGTACAGTGTTGCATGACGGAGTAATTGTCATTCAAAGTGTGAGAGCACCGAAAGCTGAAAATTGGTCTGGTTAGGAAGGGGGTTTAACTGCCCAGTGGTCAAGTGGTTAAATTAGGGGGTGCATGAGTTTAGTCAGGCCTAGGGCAGCACAAAACCTAATTACACTACTGCTTCAACTGCAGCAATTTGTACCCCTAATCAATGTGCTGTACCTAAAGTTATCGCTGTGCACCCAGCATTCCTGATTCACGGGAGACACTGTATTGGTAATACTTCCAATGGGCTGTGGCAGTGGTGGCACCACAAAAAATGGTGAGGATTGTGCTGCTTTAATTCTTCTTCATAGGCTGCATTGTTTGATTTAGACTTTGCACAGATTGATATTGTGACCTGGCTCCACTAGACCATTTCATGGTACTTTCACAATTTATTGAGAACATTTTGAATGAAATTGCTGGGGATTTTTCTACTGCCCAGACTTCTACTTTAGAACTATTTGGTAGGTTACTTTCTTTGCATATCAGCATTTCTCTCTGTGTTACTGAATGAGCCTGATCCATTTGAACAGCATGGAGGTAGAACTATAGTGTAGCATTTAGGCACCATAGTTCGGAATACTAGTTTACAAATGTTCTGCAGTGTGATGGTAGAAACAAACACACATTTTTAATGTCCTCCTTTTAGAACGTCCAGTATCTTCGAGTCATGACAACAATACGATAACTTCAGTGGTGGAAGGACAAAATGCAACACTGAACGTGAGCCTGACATCTCAAAGCTCTCTTATTTCTGAGTTCACATGGTTCCGACCCAATCTAATTCCTGTTAATATCACAGCAAGTGATGGGAAATATAAAGTGGAAACCATTGGCTCTCAATCCACACTTTTCATCTCTAATTTGACTGGGAATGACAATGGGACCTATACATGCACAGCCAGGAATATCATTGGAAGCACAACCTTCAATTTCCCACTCGATGTCAAATCACAAGGTAAGAAAACATAATCATGGCAACAAAATTCAGAAAAGATCATTTATAAAAGGGGGCAGTTCTATGATTAAGCTGGGTATTTATGTTGAAATCTGGTTATTCAATCGCTTTAGATCTATAACAATGTTGTAGTGCAAGGGCCTGCTCTATTGAAAACAAATTGAATGGGTTGGTAGAGACTGTACAATCAGATTCAGGGCCGGTGCTACCACTAGGTAAACTAGGCAGCCGCCTAGGGTGCACTGCTGCCTAGGGGCGCCCGGCCGATGGTTTCCCTCCGCGTCTGCATGCTCTGTAGACTGCAGCACGTAACTAACTCAGTCTGACCGGTAGTGTAATTAGAGGCGCAGCGCAGCACTGGAGCAAGCGCTAGAGGAAGCAGAGCCGATGCTTCCTGTATAGCGGTGCCTTCTGTCACATGGGCAGTGCAAAGGGGGTGGAGTCAGGGTTGGAGCCAATAGGGGGCGGCAAAATTAGGTTTCGCCTAGGGTGTCAAAAATCCTTGCACCAGCCCTGATCAGATTGTACCACAGAGGGGTAGCTTAGGAGGAATTGGTGGTAGATCTGTTTGCTCACCCCAGACTGTTGAATGTGGGTATTGCCAAAGACTGAGTGGATGAGGACTGCCTACCCACATCCCTGGTAGACTATATATGGTAGAACAGTTTTTCCTCTTATGGGATTTTGAAAGGCAGGAGTCTTCAGAAAATTATATCAAAAATAATATTTATTAGAAAAGTTAAAACAGAAAAGTAATAAAATTGGATGCAAGCTTGGTAAAGGGTAACATACACAATCAAAAAACAAAATAAGTGGAAATACGATACAGCACACA
The DNA here is from genome assembly GCA_028564925.1 of Lithobates sylvaticus. Taxonomy (NCBI): domain Eukaryota; kingdom Metazoa; phylum Chordata; class Amphibia; order Anura; family Ranidae; genus Lithobates; species Lithobates sylvaticus. The sequence continues at coordinate 39,415,207 of CM053035.1, read as the reverse complement.
GCACTGTTAGGTCCTAAGCAATAGGCTAAGGCACTAGGCGGCCCAACGCGTTTCGAGGTTTTTAAGAACTAACACCTCTTCTTCAGGGACTTGTAATGTGATCACTTCTTATCTGTAGATGTTATAAAGACATACAGTAAGCAAACAAACAATAATCACAATTAGTAACCATGGTTGTATACATATAGTGTCAACTAACATCCATAATTTGCGTTATATATATATTCTGACCGTATATGGTTGTAGGTCACCGTCCAAAAAACATCCAACGTGTAAAAATTGGGAGTAGGGGGTAAAGTGTGTTTCCAGGGGTCCGATCCGTTGGGACCATTCAACCCACCTGCCTCAAGTACCAAGATGGCGCATATGCAGTGAAGGGATTGTTCCTTTTTCTATGACAAAGAAAAGGAATAACTGATGATCAGCCACAAAGATATTCCACATTGGAAAATGTCTGAAAGTCATAAAAAATGCTCATTAATACACACATTCTTTTCAAATATCGAGCCATGTTCAGGCAACTTTATGTCTACTCAATTAAAATGGAGAAAAAAAAAGGTTGTTAAGAGCACAACCATCATAAGAAGACTTCAACAATCATAGTTTCAAACACAATAGTATAAGGACACAAATAACAATGACTAGCAACTCTGGTTGGGCCCATGCTCCTGGGAGGCCCATAAACTCCCCAACAAAATAGACCTGTCACGGTTTTAATGCCCTTCTCTGGGCAAATTTAGCTTTATCTCCATCCCCCCCCCCTGCTACCCCTTCCCACGTATTCACCCAAAAACACTTTTTAAAACATTAAACACAGTCTCTGAACTATCTTCCACCACTCAGTGTTTCTGTCTGATACTAGTTTCGCTGTACTTGACTTCCAGTAACCTCAGTACTATGCTTCGCCATCCACCATACACCCAATTAGAGGGAATCAATAAACTGTAAGCACACTCTCACAAAACAGAACAATAGAATTTCAATGGGGCATTCATGCAAATTCAGGCAAACAAGTAAAACCCATAGTAACAAAGTTAAACTTATGAGAGGCCTTCAGAGGAGGAACCTTTTTTGAGGCATAATGGTATGGCCCATAGGAAAATATAAGACCCAGATCTGTAATAATTAACCAGTCAATAATAATTGTACAGTACTAAATTTGCAATGTCTTAAAATTTAAGGATGTGGTTATATAAAGCACTTAACCAAGTATATATATATAATACCAAGTGTAGCACTGTCCCCGTAAGGGCTTGCTGTGTTGCTGTGTGTTGACTTCTTAGGCCTCCCTACCTGCATGCCGTTGCTGGGGGGTTTTCACTTACCCCCCCCCCCCCTTACTCCCGCTTGCTCTTTACTCAATAAACAGTCCAGGGTAGTTGTGTTTTTGATATTTATTGTGGAACTTGGATGGGAGAAGGGAATAGTGGGATACTCCAACTGAACTATTAACAGCAGATAAGGACAACTCTCACTTGGCCTCACCAGAAGATTTGTGGAAGCAGACACACTGCTATTACCATACTGCCACATGTATGGAAGAATTAGGTCTTCTTGCTCTCTCTTGCAGCAGACATGATGCGACTACTTTATCTTCAGGACACTACCGAGCATCAACCTTGACTGGCACCCGTCCACTGACTCTTCTAGCTGAAGGGGTGGCCCTCACAGGACAGGCCAAAAGACACAGATCTGTACTCACTGTAGGCAGAATCAGATTCTTGCTAGTGTCCCCCTTCCAATCAGCTCTGCAGGACTTCTGACTTCAGGCCCTTAGGTTGAATACCCAAGTCCACACAACAACCTCTACAGAGGAGGGGCAGCCGCCCCCTCTCTCCGGGACCCCGTTCTCCAGCTGAAAGACCCTGAGCACATGTGCCCTTCAGCAATTATACAGTTACCCAGCATGCATTGAGGCACGTTCCTCTTCCAATAGCCAGGGCTGTAACAATGCCTGTGCCCTCATTTGTCAGGTCCCCTCCCACTGTTCAATATGCCTCCCTATTGGACCAGTGTGGGACATTCAGACAAGCTTAGCTGCACCTGAGCACCATGAGCAGATCTTACCAATCAATTCTGCTCCCTGGTACGCAGAGAGCATTCTAAATTTACCTGACCAGCTTCTTGGTAAGAGCAGAAAGACCAAAAACAATACTCTCTTCTAGCACCTACCTAGGAGGGTGTTAAACAAGTATTATATATATAAAGTATATTAAACAATAGATTCAACAGCATTCTAAAAGGTATCAAAGCTTTAAAGTAGAACTTTAGGCAACACTTTTTTTTTAAATTTTGGATAGATTAATGGAGTGTTATAACGCCTGTCAGGTTTTATTTTTCACCATCTGCGTCCCATTTCGGAGATTTCCCTTCACTTCCTGTCCCATAGCCAAACAGGAAGTAAGAGAAAATCCCTGCAATTCAAGGGAATCCCTTGGGGACCCTCAGGTCACTAGAGCTAATGTCCCTATTAGGATGAGATGGATGGATTTCCCCGCCATTACTTTTCTGGGAACAATCCAAAATGTGGAATTTTCATTTATTCTTATGCTCCATACACACGATCAGATTTTCTGACAACAAAACCGTGGATGTTGGCTCAAACTTGTCTTGTATACACACGGTCACACAAATGTTGGCCCAAAATTCCAAACGTGAGAACGCGGTGATGTACAAAATGTACGACAAGCCAAGAAAAAAGAAGTTCAATAGCCAGTGTGGCTCCTTCTGCTTGATTTCGAGCATTCGTGAACATTTGTGCGACAGACTTGTGTACAAACGATCAGACTTTCCGACAACAAAGTTTTGTTGGTGGAAAATTTGAGAACCTGCTAGCCAACATTTGTTGGCCGAAAGTCTGACAGCAAATGTTCGATGGAGCATACATACGGTCGGACTTTCTGACAACAAGCTCACATCCAACATTTCCCGCCGGAAAATCCGACTGTGTGTACACGGCATAACTTTCAATAATAACGGTAAACAGGACAAATAGAGAGGGGCACAGACGGCAATAAAAACTGACAGGGGTTTTAATCCGTCTCCCCTCTATCCAAAACGAAAAAAAAAGAAAAAATTCCTTTAGTTGTACTTTAATTTACATCATTAAATAAAAGTTTTTTCTAAAAAGAAAATGTTTTGATGAAAGGTCTTTTTTCAAACATATTTTAAAGGCTTTTTTTACCTAAAATCATCATACAAGTCCGTGCAAATACAAAGATTCAATTTCAAGATGCCTAAATGTCATTATCCTCCCCAGAGCCCTACAACCTCCTAATCCGCTATTGTAAACATAGATCAATCATTATATACTGTAGGTTACTTCACTGTGATTCTTGCAGAGGAGTGAGGATAATTCTCAATGCCTTTCCCAGATATTAAATCTACTTCACCAGAAAATGTTGTGAGGTGTGTAAATATATAACACTAGAGTACAAAACAAAATGAATACATACATTTTTTATGTTGATTCAGCTTGACTTTTATGCCGCGTACACACGATCGGAATTCTCGTCGGAAAAAACTGACGTTTTTTCCGTCGGAATTCCAACGGAATTCCGCTCAAGCTGTGTTGCCTACACACGATCACACCAAATTCCGACGGTCAATAACACAGCGGCATAAAACACGTTCGACAGCACTATAAAAGGGAAGTTTAATGCTTCCGAGCAAGCTTCGAATTGTTTCCGAGCATGCGTCGGAATTTTGCGTGTCTGAATTGTATACACACGATCGGAAAATCCGATAGAAAGGTTTTCCGTCGGAAAAATTGAGAACAGGTTCTCAATTCAAAGTCCGTCGGAAATTCCGACAGAAAAAGACCGTTGGGCATACACACGGTCGGAAAATCCGATGAAAAGCTCCCATCGGACTGTTTCCATCGGAAATTCCGACCGTGTGTACGCCGCATTAGGCTGCATTCATACATAATCATGAGTGGAATTGCCGCGATTCCGCCCCGTGATTTCAAATGGCTGCAAAACGCAGGGATGGGTTTGTGGTAACATTACCTCTCATGGAGCCCCAATCGCACCACGATTTTGCCGCCATTGTCATGCAGTAAATCGTACAGCATTTTTTTCAAAAAGGAACATGAGTTTCTTTTGGGTAGCAGGGTTCATTAGGGTGCCATTAGAGGTAATGGCATCGCAAACGCGTCCCGCATTTTGCAGCCTTTGAAATGGTGGGGCGGAGTCGCGGCGATGTGTGAATGCAGCATTAATGTTGGATCTGTTATTATAAAAAAGGTTGTTTTTTTTTTTTAGAACAAGTATAGTTTTGAAAGTGGGGCACAAACTATACTATATACAGTATAAAACAACATTTGAATTTTTTTTTCAAAAGGGCACTCCACACCAAGGACTTCAATGGTTTTTATGCAAAAATAGCTCTTTTATTTTCATATCAAGAAGCAGCATAAAAATCATCTGAGCGTAATAGCAACATGTCCAGGCCAAACCAGTTTTTTTTTAAAATGACATAAAACATATTAGAAGTCCTCGACTTCTTTTGAAACATTGTTTTTTGAGAACCATGTGGGTTGGTGACCATTGCACAAGGTGCTTTATTGGGATGGATTGGTGTGCATTCTACATATTCAGTGAAACATTTGAAACAAAGCCCATATCTCTACTGCCCCGTACACACGGTCGGAAATTCTGACGGAAAATGTCCGATTGGACCATGTTGTGAGAAAATCCGGCCGTGTGTGGGCTCCATCGGACTTTTTCCGTCGGAAAATTTGAGATCCTGCTCTCAAATTTTCCGACAACAAAATCCGATCAGACTTTTTCCGATCGCGTGTAGAGAATTTCCGACGGACAAAGTGCCATGCATGCTCAGATCAAATTACGAGACCAAAGCTATTGGCTACTAGCCTCTACGTAGTTCTGTCGTACGCAACGAACGTCAGCACGTTCAGAATGATCAGATTTTCCGACAACTTTGTCCGACCGTGTGTATGCAACATCAGTGTCGGACAAGATCCGTCGGAAAAAATCAGACGGATTTTGTGGTCGGAATTTCAGACCGTGTGTACGGGGGCTACCTCTAAAAACTTTTGATACATGTGAAGTGTTGATTTGCTCATAAATGAAGCCCATTATATATAAATCATGATAATTACATTTCCAGTACATTGGTGGGGGGCATATTTTTTACTACAGAGGGTCTTTTTGTATTCATAATTCTTCATCTCTACAAATGTCTTTCTTTGCCCACAGGTTCTAATGGTTCTAATGACTCTGGTGGTTCTAGTGGATTGAGTGGTGGAGCAATAGCCGGTATTGTGATTGGTGTTCTAGCTGGAGTGGCCCTTATTGGGGTCGGTGGATACTTTCTTGTAAAGAAAGTGTTCTAATGTAAGTATACACTGGTCTGATGTACTGTATGTTTTGATGTATACTGTGTCTCCAATTGTTGAAATAAACATAAAGGAAACTGTTCATTTACAGACAGTGAAAGGGTATTAAAGGTGGTAAATGATGGTAGAAGATAAAGCATGATAGGGGAAGTCCTTACAAGGATACAAAGATAATGATAAATGAGAACAAATAAAGATGTAAATAAACAGTGGATGATTACCATATATACTCAAGTATTAGCCGAGGCACCTTATTTTACCACAAAAAACTGGGAAAACTTATTGACTCAAGTATAAGCCTAGGGTGAGAAATGCGCAGCTACTGTAAGTGGAAAAGAGGGTCAACAATGCCCACTTGCAGCCTCAATGTGCCCATTTGCATGCCTCACTGTGCCCATTTGCATGCCTCACTGTGCCCATTTGCAGCCATAGGTCCCCCGAACTTCAAACTTGGTAGTTAAGGGTTCCTAGATGCCCCCTAGCTGCAGCCAAAATGGCCCGACATGCGGGGCCCCAAAGTCAGGTCGGAAAATGTAATTCTCTGCTGCAGAAAAGTGCTTGACCCGAGTATAAGCCGAGGGGGGCATTTTCAGCACAAAAAAATTTGCTGAAAAACTTGGCTTATACTCAAGTACATACGGTATATAAGATAGCAAATGATAGATGATGGTGAGGATTATTGGTGGATGTCTTATGCGGCGTACACACGACCGGACTTTCCGTCAGAAAAGGTCAGACGGAATCATTTCATCGGATATTCTGATCGTGTGTGGGCTTCAACTGACTTTTTTTTTCAAAAATTCTGACGGACCTAGAAATAGAACATGTTTTAAATCTTTCCGACGGAATCAATTCCTTTTGGGAAAACTGTTCATCTGTATGCTATTCTGACGGACCAAAAACAACGCAAGGGTAGCTATTGGCTACTGGCTATTGAACTTCCTTTTTCTATTCCCGTTGTACGGCTCTAAACAAATGGACTTTGGTGTGATCGTTTGTAGGCAAGTCCGTTTCAGCGGGAATTCCGTCGGAATTCCGTCAGAAAGACCGTCAGAAAGACCGTCAGAGTTTATTCTGATGGAAAAAACGGTCGTGTGTATGCGGCATTACAGTCCCAGGACAAAGCCTTGGGGTACCCCACTTACCACTCCAACTGTACTCCCTGAACTGTACTTTGCTGGCATTATCAGCAAAATCTTTACCTACCACAGGAGGTGACTTTAAAGCATAACTACAGCCAACATTTAAGTATACCGTATATACTCGAGTATAAGCCGACCCGAATATAAGCCGAGGCACCTAATTTTACCACAAAAAAATGGGAAAACTTATTGACTCGAGTATAAGCCTAGGGTGAGAAATGCGCAGCTACTGTAAGTGGAAAAGAGGGTCAACAATGCCCATTTGCAGCCTCACTGTGCTTATTTGCATGCCTCACTGTGCCCATTTGCAGCCATAGGTCCCCTGAACTTCAAACTTAGTAGTTAAGGGTTCCTAGATGCCCCATAGCTGCAGCCAAAATTTGGGGTCTCTGAACCCAAAGGGTCCCGAAATGACATTGCTGCAGATGGACACAGTTGACCGACTTTGGGGCCCTGTATCTCGTGGCCACTTGGTGCTAGGAACCCCAAATTTGGATATGCTGTAGTATTGCTTCCACTCAAATTTGGGGTTCCTAGCCCCAAGTGGCCCCGAAATTACGGGCCCACGAAGTCGGGTCGGAAAATGTCATTTTTTGCTGCAGAAAAGTGCTTGACTCGAGTATAAGCCGAGGGGGGCACTTTAAGCACAAAAAAAATGTGTTGAAAAACTCGGCTTATACTCGAGTATATACGGTAGTTAACATTTTGTTCAAAAAGTCTTATGATTTTCCAGCCAGACAGATTACATTTTTACATCCTGGTTCAGCTTTGGAAATTTTTGACTCCAGCCAACCTGTCAGACTATGAAAGGACATCATACAAAACCCAATGAAGCTAAAATGCTTCACTAGAAGATAGAGTATAAAGAAAAAAGTAAAAATCATCAGTGATATATCAGTACTAGAAATACATAAATACATGCATAAATAAATGAATTAAATTAATACATAATTGACTATGCTGAGTGGTACAGCTGAGTAGATCACAAGACTGGACATACTTGCACATATAATAGGAGATAAAACAGTTGAGATATACAATGTGTATTTTTTAACTGGGTATTGAGTTTTTTTTTAAAGCTGAACTCTGGACACAAAAACTTTTAATTAAATATATTCCTCAATAGCCACACTGTCACCAAAGTAGATAAACATTCAAAACATAGATAACATTCTATGAGGAAGTAAGCTGACATCTAGATAAGGGAAGGCCTGTGGATGTGGTGTACCTGGATGTGATGGAACGTCCCTACACTCCTCTTGAGTGCGTTCGTCATATATCACTTCCTCCCAGTCTGGCTATAGATATCAGATATTCCAACCGCTCCCAAGCACCAAACAAGACGAGACTTGCTTAGTGCCAACATGGACTGATTTATTACAAAACTAAAACTGACATTTATATACAGTAGAAGAGGAGATCCCCCCTCCTGCTCATATTACTCTAACAATACACTTGTAACAACTTAACATAAACTAATTAACTAATCCCTTTAAGCAGCCGATGTGACTAGTACCTAACATAATTAGCATGAGCTAATTATCTAATCATTGACCCAGACTAGTTGACTGAGAGAAGACCCCTCAGGGCAAGACTCTAAGGCTCCTAGCTCATTTGAATGACTATTCAATAGACATTACCATATTACCATAAACATTAACACAACAGACAGGTGGCTTGAGTTCATGACATTAGCATCTGACAGTGTGTCCCAACAGCATGATTCAAAACACATTATATATACACATATATACAGCATTGAATCTGACTGGGGTTGGGGTTCTCCTTCACCCTGTGCCCCTTAAAATCCAGGGCCCATAATCGGTTGGCAGGAGGCTCGCATTTAGTCCTCTCAAAAAGCCTGTGTCCCGGCTAGGTCTGTCACACTGGATTTTTGCAAAAGCATTCTATACAGTCTCCCACAAATGCTTAATTTACAAAGTCTGTAGGCATGGACCATAGGGTTCATTCATGGATAGAAAATTGGTTACAGGAGTGCGTCCAAAGGATGGTGATAAATACTGTGTATTTAAAAAAGTCTGGAGTGGTAAGTGGGGTACCCCAAGGCTTTGTTCTAGGGCCAATTCAGCTTAATTTATGTTATTTATAAACTATATAGAGGATGGGATAAATAGCTCAATCACAGTTTTTGCTAATGCAAAAGCATTAGCAAATGTATGATACAAAGCTAAGCAGGTCAATAACTTCACAGCAGGCGGTAGAAACTTTACAAGGAGACCTTAAAAAAATAAATGGTGGGCAACTACATGGCAAATGAGGTGTAATGTTAAAAAATTTAATGGACTTGGAGGCCAATGCCGCGTACACACGAGCGGAATCTCCGTCGGAAAAATCTTGGATGTTTTTTCCGACGGAGTTCCGCTCAAGCTTGCCTTGCATACACACGGTCACACAAAAGTTCGCTGAACTTTCGACCGCCAAGAACGCGGTGACGTACAACACTACAACGAGCCAAGAAAATGAAGTTCAATGCTTCCGAGCATGCGTAGGAATTTTGCGCGTCAGAATTGGTACAGACGATCGGAATTTCGGATCAGAACTTTTTCCGACTGAAAAATTTGAGAACATCCTCTCAATCTTTTGCTGGCTGGAATTCGGCCAGCAAAAGTCAGATGGAGCCATACACACGGTCGCATTTTCGGACCAAAAGCGCTCATCAGACTTTTGCTAGCGGAATTTCCGCTCGTGTGCACGGGGCATAAGAATATAAACACAAGCTGCTCGCTAGGGGGGAGAATCTCTGGGGGAATCCAGGATGGAGAAAGATCTGGGGGTCCTAGTAGAAGACAGACTGAGCAATAGCATGCAATGTCAAGCTGCAGCAAGTAAATATTAGCCAGCAGAATATTAGCATGCATAAAGAAAGGGATATACTCCAGAGATAAAACTATAATCCTGACATTTTATAAAACTCTGGTTCAGCCACATCTGGAGTATTCCGTAGCTTTGCCTTCTACTGTGATTTGCGGCTTCCCACAGGTATGGCACATTCATACCTACCTTGGTCCAAGCTGGACCAATGTACATTGTAACTATGTAAAAATATCCATACCTGGAATTCATCTTTAACCACTTGCCGCTCGCCATATAGCAAAATGACGTCGGCAAAGTGGTTGTGTTATCCTGACCGGATGTCTTTCAGGATAACAAGCCCCAGGGGCGCGCATCACGGCGATCATTGTTGCAGTATGTTAGTCTGACACATCGCAACTCCAATCTAGGTAAAGAGTCTCTGACAGAGACTCTTTACCATGTGATCAGCCATATCCAATCACGGCTCATCACGATGTAAACAGGAAGAGCCGTTGATCAGCTTTTCCTCACTCACGTCTGCCAGATGTGTGTAGAGGAGAGCTGATCGGCTGCTCTCCTGACAGGGGGGGGGGGGTTTGTGCTGATTGCTTATCAGCGCAGCCCCCCCCCCCCCCCCCCGAGGATGCCCACACTGGACCACCAGGGACACCACCAGGACCACCAGGGATGCCCACCATTAGTCACCACCAGGTATGCCACCCAAGGCCACCAGGGATGCCAATCAGTGTCTACAATGGATGCCAACAATCATGCCTGGCAATCAGTGATACCCATCAGTAACATCCATTAGCTTACATCAGTGCCACTTATCAGTGCCCATCCATGCCCATCCATGCCACCTATCAGTGACCATCCATGCCGCCTATCAGTGCCTATCCGTGCCGCTTATCAGTGTCCATCAGTGCTTCCTTTCAGTGCCCATCAGTGCCACCTATGTGTAATCATCAGTGCTGCATATCAGTGCCAACTATCAATGCCCATCAGTGCCGCCTATCAGTGCCCCATCAGTGCCGCATATTAGTGACCATCATCAGTGCCCATCAGTGCCACCTCATAAGTGCCACCTCATTGGTGCCACCTCATTGGTGCTCATCAGTGCCGCCTTATCAGTGTCCGTGAGTGCAGCCCCATCAGTGCCCATCAGTAAAGGAGAAAATTTACTTATTTACAAAGTTTTGTAACAGAAAAAAATAAAAAACGAATTTTTTTATTTGTTTAGCAGAAAATAAAAATCCCAGAGGTGATCAAATACCACCAAAAGAAAGCTCTATTTGTGGAAACAAAATTATAAAAATATTATTTTGGGTACAGTGTAGCATGACCGCGCAATTGTCATTCAAAGTGACACAGCTCTGAAAGCTGAAAATTGGATGGGCAGGAAGGTGTATAAGTGCCGGTATTGAAGGGGTTAATGATGCTAGAAATAAACATTGCTGAAGCCGATGAGAAAGTATTGCAGACAGTCTTCTCCTACCCATGGATCCCATATAGCCAGATCAACTGCTATTGTTCTTGTCACGCCATGCAATGCCATGCAAAGTGTATAGCATAAAATAATGAACAGACATTTTTTTTTCTTTTTTTTCAGAGGTCAGCACTGACAACCATCATTGGTCCAAACTATGGCCTACACAGAAATCTGTGCGATATGTTACCAGCGCCCCTTGGAGAACGAGACACAAAAGAGTTCTCTAGTTGTCTTTCTCAAACTATAACGCTTATCATTACATTACCAGTTTTATTTAATTATAGCAATGTGCTGTACTTATAGCAAGTTGCAACTAGTCATTTTTCATCATCCTTCTGTTAAACACCTGATTGGATAATATAAGTCACTGCACTTTGTTTTTTACTGCCCTTATTAAATAAGTCTATATATGTGCAATGTGAAATACCACAAATTGTGTTTATTTATGACATCTGTGACAACAAAGAATAAAACTTGTAGATAATTGTTATGTTGTTGTATTGGTGTATTGTAAAATGGGAATGGAGGGGCTGTGCATATATTTTTAGACCTAAATTATACTTTTTTTTTGAAGCCAAGTGCTGTGTGTTGTGTTTTATTTTGCTTTTCTTTCTTTTTTTCCTGTTTGAAGTGCTCCTAATGCCTTGTACACACGACCGGACTTTCCGACGGACTTTCCGACGGACTTTCGACGGACTTTCGACTGACTTTCGACTGACTTTCGACGGACTTTCGACGGACTTTCGACTGACTTTCGACGGACTTTCGACTGACTTTCGACGGACTTTCAACTGACTTTCGACGGACTTTCAACTGACTTTCAACTGACTTCCGACTGACTTTCTGAATGAACGGACTTGGCCACACACAATCACACCAAAGTCCGACGGATTTGAATGTGATGAAGTACGACCGGACTAGAATAAGGAAGTTCATAGCCAGTAGCCAATAGCTGCCCTAGCGTCGGTTTTCGTCCGTCGGACTAGCATACAGACAAACGTATTATTCAGCCGGACTCGAGTCCGTCGGAAAGATTTGAAACATGTTCTAAATCTAAAGTCCGTCTGATTTTTTGACAGCAAAGGTCCGATGAAGCCCACACATGATCGAATTGTCCGATGGATTCCTTCCGTCGGACCTTTGCTGTCGAAAAGTCCAGCCGTGTGTACACAGCATTAATGATCAGTCCACGTAATAATGCTATCCTAGATGTAATCAGATCTTGGTGGGTTGAGTTGATCCATGACTTCTTATATGGCAGGGATAGTCTAATGGAGATATCTCCATGTCATAGTTCTCCATAATATAAAAAACTTGTAATGACCACAATAGGTTTGCAGACACAGTGACTTAAAGCGGAGTTCCACCCACTTTTTCAACTAGGTCTTAAAGGAAAGACTACCCCTCCACCCCTCATTTTTGGCTAATGATTTTTTTTTTCTTTTCCCTTTCTACCTTTAATGAAGTACATAACCACTTCACCGATCTCGGTAAAGAGCCTCCGGCGGAGGTGTCCAATCACGGCTGATCACGATGTAAACAGGAAAAGCCGGTGATCGGCTTTTCCTCACTCGCGTCTGACAAACGCGAGTAGAGGAGAGCCAATCGGCGGCCCTCCTGACAGGGGGGGTCTGCGCTGATTGTTTATCAATGCAGGCCCCCCTCGGATGACCACACTGGACCACCAGGGACTCCACTAGGACCACCAGGGAAGGGGGAAACATGTGGATGGCCAGGTATGTACCCCCTGGCCATCCACATGTTCAAATGAATACCCAATCTGTCCCACAAATGGGCACTGATTGGCACCAGTATGTAATAAAAGAGAACAGTGATGCCCAGCAATGCCACCCATCAGTGTCATCAGTGCCACCCATCAGTGTCACCTATCAGTGCCCATCCATGCCCATCAGTGCCCACCTATCAGTGCCCATCCATGTCACCTATTAGTGCCACCCATAAGTACCCATCAGTGCCACCCATAAGTACCCATCGTTGCCGCCTACGAGTGCCCATCAGTGCCGCCTATGAGTGCCCGACAGTGCTGCCTATGAGTGCCACCTATCAGTGCCCATCATTGCCGCCTATCAGTACCCGTCAGTGCAGCCATATCAGTGCCCATCATTGAAGGAGAAAACTTACTTATTTACAAAACTTTTTAACAGAAACAAAGAAAAACTTTTTTTTTTTCAAAATTTTCGGTCTTTTTTTGTTGCGCAAAAAATAAAAACCGCAGAGGTGATCAAATACCACCAAAAGAAAGCTCTATTTGTGGGAACAAAATTATAAAAAATGTGTTTATGTACAGTTTAGCACGACTGAGCAATTGTCATTCAAATTGCGACAGCGATGAAAGCTGAAAATTAGCTTGGGCAGGAAGGTGTCTAAGTGCCTGGTAATGAAGTGGTTAAATGATCAGTCAAGCCAAAATGCATATTTCCAACTATGTCATTACTTTCTGTGTTACCTAGGTGGAACAAGTAGGCAAATCAAAAGTTCTGGCACTCCTCTGATTTTATTTGTTGCATGCTTGTTCCAAAAGGAAGTCAAAGTCAAAGGGTCACGTGAGGCATCTAGCATACTCAGAAGGTGGTTAAACAATATTTTGCTGCATAATTCTCTCAGAACAAGTTTTTTTTTTGTATGTATAAGATACATACTGTACTTTATGGTGGTGTGTACTACATACACAAATGGTCCTCAAATTATCATCCACCAGTCAGACACACCCCATTTTTGCCCTTTATCAACGCCAGCAATAAGAAGGCTGTGCATTTGAGAAAAGCTGTCTGCAGATTTCCTAATTACAGTGACACCAATAATGGGACACTATTCCTCCCACTGACACTAATAATGGGACACTATTCCTCCCACTGACACTAATAATGGGACACCATTCCTCCCACTGACACTAATAATGGGACGCTATTCCTCCCACTGACACTAATAATGGGACACTATTCCTCCCACTGACACTAATAATGGGACACCATTCCTCCCACTGACACTAATAATGGGACGCTATTCCTCCCACTGACACTAATAATGGGACACTATTCCTCCCACTGACACTAATAATGGGACACCATTCCTCCCACTGACACTAATAATGGGACGCTATTCCTCCCACTGACACTAATAATGGGACACTATTCCTCCCACTGACACTAATAATGGGACACCATTCCTCCCACTGACACTAATAATGGGACGCTATTCCTCCCACTGACACTAATAATGGGACACTATTCCTCCCACTGACACTAATAATGGGACGCCATTCCTCCCACTGACACTAATAATGGGACGCTATTCCTCCCACTGACACTAATAATGGGACACTATTCCTCCCACTGACACTAATAATGGGACGCTATTCCTCCCACTGACACTAATAATGGGACACTATTCCTCCCACTGACACTAATAATGGGACACTATTCCTCCCACTGACACTAATAATGGGACGCTATTCCTCCCACTGACACTAATAATGGGACACTATTCCTCCCACTGACACTAATAATGGGACGCTATTCCTCCCACTGACACTAATAATGGGACACTATTCCTCCCACTGACACTAATAATGGGACACTATTCCTCCCACTGACACTAATAATGGGACACTATTCCTCCCACTGACACTAATAATGGGACACTATTCCTCCCACTGACACTAATATTGGGACACTATTCCTCCCACTGAAACTAATAATGGGACACTATTCCTCCCACTGAAACTAATAATGGGACACTATTCCTCCCACTGACACTAATAATGGGACGCTATTCCTCCCACTGACACTAATGATGGGGCACTATTATTTCCACTGACCCCAACGATGGAGCACAATTTTTCCAATTGACATTAATGATGGGGTGCTGACTCCCACTGACACCAGTAATGGAGAATTTTTTTCCCCAACTGACCATCAATCCTGGGGCATTTTTTCCCCACTCTACACTGGACCTGGGGCATTTTTTAACCCAATTACCAATAGCCACACTTTGGCCCCCCCAACAGTATAAAACACAGTGAAGTGAAGTGACAAGCTTACATAATCCATTTACTCTACAAACCATCAACAAGGAAAACATGATGGTTTTTGGGTTAATTTTACCTCTACAATATTTAATTTTACCTTTAAGTTGACTGAGCATGCTATACATTTGCAGTCACCCAGAAGATAATGATTTATTTTTACATGTCATTACACACTGCCAGGCAGGACCAAGCCTGTAAACTTTGTTCAGAAGATAGCTTCCATTTCTTCTGGTGTCACTTCTAGTAATGGGCTTCACCTAGAGCAACTTAACACCACACTCAAACTGCACTTTGAAAATGTAGGTTCTTGTTGACTCTATATATGTGAACAATTCTATCAGCGAACATTGTCCTTCTTGTAGATGAGGAAAGGGTAAGCACACAGCAAGCTTACATTATAGGGACATTGTCAGCACAGTAGAGAGAACTTTGTGACTCTTTTCTTGGCTTTTCTTCCCCACAACTTTCACTTATTTCTATTGGACACTGCCAAATTCATACTCCCTAAGCAAGAGCATAACATTTCCGTGGTTTATAACTTTGCAATTTTTATTTTATTTAATAAAGCAACACCCTAACGCCTAGTACACAAGGGCCGAATGTCAGGAGACATTGGCTGGTTCAGTAAGAACTGGCCGACATTCAGCCTTGTGTACATCAGCCAGTCCGACAGAAGCCAACCGTTTAGCCAGCTACTGTTGGACGAGCATGCTGAAAAATCATCAGTCAACCAGTTCCCGATCAGCATTCTCAACCAATGGAAGCTGAGCTCCAGGAGCTCCCCCCTGTCAGAACACAACAGCTCAGCGGGGGAGATCACTGTACTAACGTTGGATTGTTAGTACATCGGCTCTGCCTGGAGCTGTCAGTTTGCACATATTGTGCATGAAAGTGGGAGGTACTGAAAAGATAGGTTCAGAGTCTTCAGTAAAATGCAAATCAATATTTTCTTGTTAAAAAAAAAATGTATATTGCTTTGTTGCCCCTACTGCTAGTGAGGTACTAAAGTAACCTTTACCGGACCTATCATACAGTTGGGCAGCTCTCTCATCCTTTCTACTTCTCTATAAACCCAGGGATAACACACCAAGGTTTTATAATTAGGTTGGGTATATAAACCCAAAAAAAAAAAAGTAATATATTGCAACTTACCAATTCTTATGCCCCGTACACACGGTCAGAATTTCCGATGGAAAATGTCCTATCGGACCATGTTGTCGGAATATCCGACCGTGTGTGGGCGCCATCGGAAAAAATTTGAGATCCTGCTCTCAAATCTTCCGACAACAAAGTCCGATCGGACTTTTTCCGATCGTGTGTAGCGAATTCCGACGGACAGTGCCACGCATGCTCAGATCAAATTACAAGACCAAAGCTATTGGCTACTAGCCTCTACGTAGTTCCGTCGTACGCAACGAACGTCACCACGTTCAGAATGATCGGATTTTCCGACAACTTTGTCCGACCGTGTGTATGCAACACCAGTGTCGGACAAAATCCGTCGGAAAAAATCCAACGGATTTTGTGGTCAGAATTTCCAACCGTGTATATGAGGCATTAGTGTGGTGGCAGAATTAAGTAAAAAAATTTCAGGATTTTTTCCATTCACTTTCTTTTCACCTGGTGCTCCTACCCTCCTGACACACTTTCCCTCCTAGGGTGACAAAGCATACTCCCTGTACTGTATATAGGGAGGATCTGTATTATTACCCCAAGACGCTCACTCCATATTAGAATTTTTGAAACACCTCCACCTTTCATTATCTCCTCTGGTGGTGCCTGTGCTGAAGAGTAGGCTTTGCTTTCACGTTTTGTCCAACACCCCTGGCAGTGGTGACAGAGAATATGAGGATTTAAGCAGATCCCTGGTTGGCCACTATCAAGGGCCATCCTGGCCCAGGAAGCCTCCCTTTGTCTTCCTGAGACAGGAACGAGATGGAATACCAAACACCTGTATTAAGGTAGAACTCTGCCATCTTGAGTGCTACTCCTGACCTGAGGCCCAGTTCTTCAAATAAATGATTGTCCACATGGCCAGCCTTTTTAGATGCTTTACTTAAAAAATGTAGAAATGGTATAAGTTGTACAAAGCAGTTCCAACATTCTCTTCCAACTCTTTCCATGAACTTTGGTAGTTCTTAGAACAATGCAAAGGGTACCATTCAGCCATTCCAATTAAAGTTCTCAATAGAATTCCCTAGCTTAGGGCCTCTTCTCCAAGAGTGCCTTGGGCCTTAAATCAGAGGGATATTTCTCGAAGTCCCCTAAGCCTCAAGTGCTAGCAGCACCAGACCACTACTTCCCATCAGTCTTCTTTCTAACTTGCAGGGGAACTATATATAGAGTAAAGTGACCCAACCTATCTCAACCTCCCAGGGGCAGAATTTACAGAGACAGAGGATTAACCCCCTGCCTACAAGGACATAGATTGAAACAAGGACCAATGTTACAGGCAGCACCAGATGTTAGGTGTGAGGGACAGACAACTGCAGACCACTAGTTAAGAACCAGATACAGAAACATAGTAACGCCTGATCAGAAGACAGGAACCTAGCTAAGCCACAAGTTATAGTTTGCCAACAGCTGGACTGAAAGGAATCATTTAAGAAGGCAAGGCCAGCATCAGGATACACGACAAGGTAAGTAACAACTGGGCAGTGAGGTATAAGGAATATAAGGCAGAGGCAGAGGCAGGATACAGGCTGAGGTCAGGACAGGAGGTATGAGGAGGTAAGTAAAACCTTGGACAGAGGGGTGGCTGTGGATGTGGTATACTTGGATTTTGCAAACGCGTTTGAAACAGTTCCCCGCACACGGCTCATGTGTAAGGTAAAGTCTACAGGCTTGGAAAGATCAGTTTGTAAATGGATAGAAAACTGGCTAAAAGACAAGATTCAGGGAGTAGTGGTTAATGACTCTTATGCCGCGTACACACGTGCAGACTTTTGCCGGCGGACCTAGTCCAGCGGACAATCCCGCGGGACTTTCCAGCTGGGTCCGCTGGACTTTCCGAGCGTGTGGACTTGCCCACACACGCACGGACTTCTCCAGCGGATAATCCGCCGGCCAAAAGTCCGCGGGACTTTTGAAAATGAACGGACTTGCCCACACACGGAGCAGTCCGTTCATTTCGAACGTAACTTCAGGTTACGTAGCTAGCGTAGGCAGTAAATGCCGCCGCGCTAGCTCCGCAAGCTGGCATGGATTTAAAGGGAATCCCCACGCCGAAAAAACGTGAAGTCACGTGCTAAATGAACGGACTTGCCGATGAGCGGCAAGTCCCTTCATTTCAAAAGTCCCGCGGACTTGCCCACTAACGGCGGGATTGTCCGCTGGACTGCCAAGTCCAGCGGATAAATTTAAAACCAAACTTAAAACTTTGGTCCGCCGTACTTTGGCGCCAAAAAGTCCGCCGGCGCCCACACACGAGGGGATTATCCGCTGGACTTCAGCCTAGAGGATAATCCCGCGGGATTGTCCCTTCGTGTGTACGCGGCATTACTCTAAATGGTCTAAGGTTATCAGTGGTGTACCCCAAGGTCCAGTGTTTGGACAGTGTTGTGATACTTTTTAATAACTTTATAAATGATATTGGGTCTGGTATTAAAAGTACCATTTCTGTCTTTGCAGATGACACTAAGCTATGCAGTGGAATAACGTCCTCACAGGATGTCTCCAATTTACAAGCCAACCTCAATGCTCTGTCTAATTGGGCAACTAAGTGGCAAATGAAGTTTAATGTTGATAAATGTAAAGTTATGCACTTGGGGGCTAAGAATATGCATGCATCATACATACTAGAGGGAGTACAACTGGGGGGATCCGTAGTGGAGAAGGCTCTTGGGGTTTTGGTAGATCATAAGCTCAATAATAGCTTGTATTAAGAAAGGTATGAACTCCAGAGAGAATTCTCTACACACGATCGGAAAAAGTCAGATCGGATTTTGTTGTCGGAAAATTTTAGATCCTGCTCTCTGCTCTGTGTACAGAGCATAAATGGATGTTTAGGAGCAGTTGGACGTTTTTTCTGCTTCCCCTGAACTCTCCTCTAATGCCACACGGTCGGACATTCCGACGTCAAAATCCGTCTGATTTTTTCCAGGGAATTTTCGGCCAAACTTGTCTTGCATACACACGGTCGCACAAAGTTGTCGGAAAATCCGATCGTTCTGAACGGGGTGATGTAAAACACGTACGTCGGGACTATAGTGTTTGTCTCTTAATTTATTCTGAGCATGCGTGGCACTTTGTGCGTCGGATTTGTCTACAAACAATCCGAATTTAAACAATTGGATTTTGTTGTTGGAAAATTTTAGATCCAGCTCTCAAACTTTGTGTCGCAAATTCCGATGGAAAAAGTCCAATGAAGCCCACACACGATCGGAATTTCCGACAACACAATCCGATCGCACTTTTTCCATAGGAAAATCCGACCGTGTGTACAGGGCATAAGTCATCTTATCAGCACATGTACACAGGGTTGTTTATAATCGTTTCTAAGCAGTTGAGTTTAGAAGCATTTTTTGGAAAGCAGAAAAAGCCTTCAGGACAGATGTTCAGAGACATTTGAAACGCCAAATCCCTGTAACCGCTTGTAAATGTGTGTAAACGCTGTAACTCGCATTTAGCCACGTTTCCTTTACAGACTTTTTTTAGTTTTTGACCATTTAAAAAAAAAACGCTTCTAAACCTAAACGTGGCTAAATGCAGCATGTAAATGCGGCAAAACAAATGTTTTTAAACGTCGGTGACTATCTGTCAAGTTCAATCGTTCAGGAGAGGTTTTAAAACGTCCCGCGTACATTAAGCCTTAACCTCCGTTTACCAGCAGCAGTCTACATGAAGGGGAAAAAGAGAAGTTCATTGTTACGGTTTACATACACTTTAACTTCAACAGCACTGAATGATTTTTATAACACTCTAAAGATAAGCAGCAGTTATAGGAGTTATTGCTGACAGTATGACATTTCTGCTACATGTTTCACGAGTGTTGAAATATTATTTTGTAATTCTGACGTACTTTTCCTCTCCCCTGCCTATCTTTATCTGTTACTAGATAGCTGTTATTATTGCATCTCTTTTTAGACAAAGGAAGCCTGTGCTGATAGGCTGCTATACAGTGGCGGCCTAGGTGGGCACATGTGGCTGATTTGATGGGCAAGTGGCTGCATATGATGGGCACAATGGCTGCGTTTAATGGGCACATGTGGCTGAGTTTGATGGGCACAAGTGGCTACGTTTGATGGGCACAATGGCTGCATTTGATGGGCAAGTGGCTGCATATTATGGGCACAAGTGGCTGCGCTTGATGGGCACAAGTGGCTGCGTTTGATGGGCACAATGGCTGCGTTTGATGGGCAAGTGGCTGCATATGATGGGCACAGGTGGCTGAATTTGATGGGCACAAGTGGCTGCATTTGATGGGCACAGGTGCCTGCATATGATGGGCACAAGTGGCTGCATTTGATGGGCACAAGTGGCTGCATTTGATGGGCACAGGTGCCTGCATATGATGGGCACAAGTGGCTGCATTTGATAGGCACAAGTGGCTGAATTTCATGGGCACAAGTGGCAGCATTTGTTGGGCACAGGTGGCTGCATATGATGGGCACAGGTGGCTGCATATGATGGGCACAAGTGGCTGCATATGATGGGCACAGGTGGCTGCATATGATGGGCACAGGTGGCTGCATATGATGGGCACACGTGGCTGCATTTGATGGGCACAATAGCTGCATTTGATGGGCACAGTGAGGCTGCAATTGTTGGGGGGTGTTTCAGTATTTTTCAGTTTGTTTGCGCCCCCCCCCCCCCAAAATAAATTTGAGCACCAGTTGCCACTGCTGCTATCCCTGATATCATTCTGAAAATTCTACTTCCCCTGGCTGTTTTCCTTATTTTGGTCTTCTATACTTTCTAAGTCAATAACCAAAACAAGCATGTAGCCAGTGTTCTAGAACAAAGTTCGATCAGAGTCAAAGAACTGAAAAGTGTTTAAGCTTTTCCGTCAGTATGGAAGATAGGCATACATAGGTTGCAAAGCAGAAAAGACCAATGGGACGGCATCTCAATCACAAACATAGCCCAGGAGGTGGGAGCTGGCGGTGACAGTTTGTTCAGTAAGCTGGGAACACACAGTGAGCACGCTCTCGGCACAGAGCCCTCGACCTGCATGGATACATACTACATGTGCAGCGGCTGGGCATTATGACCCACCTGCTCTGGCATTTCCCTGATGGGAAGAGCTTATCCCCTGACACTTGTTGCTTACAAGTTAAAATCTGTATTTTTTGCTAGAAAATTACTTAGAACCCCCAAACATTATATATATATAGCAGAGACCCTATAGAATTAAATAGCGATTGTTGCAATTTTTTACGTCACACTGTATTTGCCCAGCGTCTTTCAAATGCAATTTTTTTGGAAGAAATAAAAAAAAACAGAACAGTAAAGTAAGCCTAATTTTTTTATATAATGTGAAAGATGATGTTACGCCAAGTAAATAGATACCTAACATGTCCTGCTTTAAAATTGCTCACACTCTTGGAATGGCGACACACTACTGTACTTAACCACTTGACCACTGGGCACTTAAACACCCTTAATAACCAGACCAATTTTCAGCTTTCGGTGCTCTCACACTTTGAATGACAATTACTCATTCATACAACACTGTACCCATATGAAATTTTTGTCCTTTTTTTCACACAAATAGAGCTTTCTTTTGGTGGTATTTAATCACCTCTGGGTTTTTTATTTTTTGCGCTATAAAAGAAAAATGACTGAAAATTCAGCAAAAAAATGAATTTTTCTTCGTTTTTGTTATAAAATTTAGCAAATTTGTAATTTTTCTTGATAAATTTTGGCCAAAATTTATACTGCTACATATATTTGGTAAAAATAAGTACAAATTGGGGTATATTATTTGGTCTTTGTGAAAGTTATAGAGTCCACAAGCTATGGTGCCAATATCTGAAAATTGATCACACCTGAAGTACTGACGGCCTATCTCATTTCTTGAGACCCTAACATGCCATAAAAGTACAAATACCCCCCAAATGACCCCTTTTTGGAAAGAAGACATTCCAAGGTATTTGGAAAGAGGCATGGTGAGTTTTTTGAAGTTGTCATTTTTTTCCCACAATTCTTTGCAATATCAAGATTTTTTTTAATTTTTTTTTTTTTCACAAAATTGTCATATTAGCAGGTTATTTCTCACACACAGCATATGCATACCACAAATTACACCCCAAAACACATTCTGCTATTACTCCTGAGTACGGCGATACCACATGTGTGAGACTTTTACACAGCGTGGCCACATACAGAGGCCCAACATGCAGGGAGCACCATCAGGTGTTCTGGAGCACCCAGGCCAATTCTGACATTTCTCTCCTACATGTAAAAATCATCATTTATTTGCTAGAAAATTACATAGAACCCCAAAATATTATATATGTTTTTTTTAGCAAAGACCCTAGAGAATACAATGGCGGTCGTTGCAACTTTTTATCTAGCACGGTACTTGCGCAGCAATTTTTCGAACGTGTTTTATTTGGAAAAAAAATGTTTTGTGCTCTCCAAAAAACAAAACTGTAAATTTAGCCCAATGTTTTTGCATAATGTGAAAGATGAAGTTACGCCGAGTAAATAGATACCCAACATGTCACGCTTCAAAATTGCACACACTCGTGAAATGGCGCCAAACTTCGCTACTTAAAAATCCCCATAGGCTTTAATTTTGTTTACTGGTTACATGTTTTGAGTTACAGAGGAGGTCTAGGACCAAAATTATTGTTCTCGCTCTAACGTTCGCAGCGATACCTCACATGTGTGGTTTGAACACCGTTTTCATATGTGGGCGGGACTTACGTATGCGTTCGCTTCTGCGTGCGAGCACACGGGGACAGGGACGCTTTAAAAAAATATATATATATTTTATTGTTCATTTTACTTTATTTATTTTAGTTTGACCCTTTTTTTCCCCCCCAAAATTTTTTTGATCACTTTTATTCCTATTACAAGGAATGTAAACATCCCTTGTAATAGGAATATGGCATTACAGGTCCTCTTTACAGTGAGATATGGGGTCAATAAGACCCCACATCTCACCTCTAGGCTGGAAAGCCTGAAATAAAAAAAAAAAAAAAAAACGATCCTGGCTTTGATCGTAGCGAGTATCGCAGGGTATTGTTGGGTATTGCAGGGTATGGCAGAGTATCGCAGGGTATTGCAGAGTATCGCCGGGTATTGCAGAGTATCGCAGGGTATGGTAGAATATCTCAGAGTATCGCCGGGTATCGCCGGGTATCGCAGAGTATCGCAGGGTATTGCAGGGTATCGCAGGGTATGGCAGAGCATCGCAGAGTATCGCAGGGTATTGCAGGGTATCGCAGGGTATGGCAGAGTATCGTAGGGTATGGCAGAGTATCGCAGGGTATGGCAGAGTATCGCAGGGTATGGCAGGGTATCGCAGGGTATGGCAGAGCATCGCAGAGTATCGCAGGGTATTGCAGGGTATCGCAGGGTATGGAAGAGTATCGCAGGGTATGGCAGAGTATCGCAGGGTATGGCAGAGTATCGCAGGGTATGGCAGAGTATCGCAGGGTATGGCAGGGTATGGCAGAGCATCGCAGGGTATGGCAGAGCATCGCAGGGTATGGCAGAGTATCGCAGGGTATGGCAGAGCATCGCAGGGTATGGCAGAGCATCGCAGGGTATGGCAGGGCATCGCAGGGTATGGCAGCGTATCGCAGGGTATGGCAGAGTATCGCAGGGTATGGCAGAGTATCGCAGGGTATGGCAGGGTATCGCAGGGTATGGCAGAGCATCGCAGAGTATCGCAGGGTATTGCAGGGTATCGCAGGGTATGGAAGAGTATCGCAGGGTATGGCAGAGTATCGCAGGGTATGGCAGAGTATCGCAGGGTATGGCAGAGTATCGCAGGGTATCGCAGGGTATGGCAGAGCATCGCAGGGTATGGCAGAGCATCGCAGGGTATGGCAGAGTATCGCAGGGTATGGCAGAGCATCGCAGGGTATGGCAGAGCATCGCAGGGTATGGCAGGGCATCGCAGGATATGGCAGAGTATCGCAGGGTATGGCAGAGTATCGCAGGGTATTGCGGGGTATGGCAGAGTATTGCGGGGTATGGCAGAGTATTGCGGGGTATGGCAGAGTATTGCGGGGTATGGCACAGTATTGGGGGGTATGGCACAGTATAGGGGGGTATGGCACAGTATTGGGGGGGATGGCAGAGAATCCATCCATCCATGCTCAGCCATCCCTCCATACCCTGCAATACCCAGCAATACACTGCAGGCTATTGCTGGGTATTGCAGGGTATGGAGGGATGGCTGAGCATGGATGGATGGATCGGTGGTGGCAGAGCAGGCTGTGGGCACTACAGATCCCGCCCACAGCACTGCTGCCACCGATCCCTCTCCTCTCATACTGTACCGATCGGTACAGAGAGAGGAGGAGAGAGGAACCGGCGTCATCAAATGACGCCGGTTTGCTTACATGTGATCACTCCGTCATTTGACGGAGCGATCACGTGGTAAACGGCCGCGATGAGCGGCCGTTTACCGTGATCCATGATCCGCCGGGTCCTCTGGACCCGGCGATCATGAATGCTCTCGAGTGCGCGCACCAGGGGGCGCGCAAGAGCAGAATTCTGTGAGGCCGTTAATTAACTCTAACGATCACAGCGATACCTCACATGTGTGATTTGAACACTGTTTACATTTGCGGGCATGGCTTATGTATGCATTTTCTTTGGCGAGGGGGTGCATTAAAAAAAAAAATGTTTTTTCATATTTATTTGTTTTTTGTTTCTTTTTGGTTTTAACTGGCCTTTTTTAAAAAAAAATTCTGCTCACTTTCATTGCTGTTGCAAAGCATGTAAACATGCCTAGTGACAGTAATAGGCAGGGACATGTACTCTTTATGAAGGGATATGGAGGTCTAAATGACCCCAAATCCCTCCTCAGCACTCTAAAGTATTCAAGACACCAAAATTGTAATTTTTGAATACTTTGGATTTTTTTTAAATCTGCGCCGCTAGCTGCTGAGTAAACCGAAAGAGACGTTGTGATATTGCTTCTGGGTTACTACATCGGAGACCCGATTGAAGCCGACTCTGGCTTTGTTCGGGTCTCTGGCCAGCTGACGGACGTGCCGGCTGGTCACTCAGGTCTCCTGGTGGGACGGGAGACCCAGGCGGAGTAGCGAAAAGTGGCAGGGGGTCCCCTCCCGCTGCTTATGATAATAGCCGAGAGCTGCTTAGCAACATCAGTTGTTATCACATGAAAGTTGACCGTCCGCTCTAAAAAACGCTACCGGGCAGATGCCTCTAGATTCAGGCATCACCCCAATACAACCACTTGTATTCGGGTATCACCACAAATGACGTACATGTATGTGATTTGGCGGCAAGTGGTTAACCAAACGCAAAAAACCTGCTGAAGCCAGTGAGTGTGTAACTTCCTGTGCTCTCTGCCTTTGAAAACAGCTTCTCTGAGCTGGCTGCTTAGCTGTCGGCTAATTGCCAGCTCCTATCTCTCCACAGTGACTCACCTCTTGATGATATCCT
Organism: Lithobates sylvaticus; assembly: GCA_028564925.1. Taxonomy (NCBI): domain Eukaryota; kingdom Metazoa; phylum Chordata; class Amphibia; order Anura; family Ranidae; genus Lithobates; species Lithobates sylvaticus. The sequence continues at coordinate 39,389,759 of CM053035.1, read as the reverse complement.
GCTCGTCAGTCCTGCCTACTTAAGCTGTCCAGCCCAGATGATCTCTGCCTTTGCCTTGGTCAACATCACAGAGACTCCTGCATGCATATTAAAGACTTGCTTGGCTGACATTTCTTCTGGCTCCAGATCCTGCTTGCTGTTCCACTACGCTGATCTCTGGCTTCCTGACTTCTCTGGCTTGTCTGACTATCCTTTCCGGTTACTGAACTTTGGCTATGTTTTGATTACGTTTGTTCTATTTACTTTTATTATTAAACAAGTGTAACTGTACTTCTGTCTAGGCCTGATTTATGGTTTCTGACAGAATTTTTTTATCAGTTACCATTGTACCCAGCTATCTTTGTGGACTACATAACAAATACTAATTATGTTTTGAAGATAAGAAGAGCGGGGGGCATGGCCTGACGAGCAGTGGGAATGGCGGCTATCTAGGAGAGCTCCCGGACCTCCACAGCTTCACGGCTCGGCTAAACGGTCTCTCTTAATGAGAAATGGGCAAACCGACCAGGGGAACACCTCAGGCTAAAAAAAAAGCGACCTACCGAGGCAGCAAACAACCGAAATATACCGGATTTGTTCGCTCTTCGTTTTGCTTCTCGGAAGATCAGCATAGAGGACAAGATGGCGGCATCCCAACATGATGAGGACATCAACGAGGGGTCAATTGCAGCTTCAGATGAATGGGTGAGAGACTCACTGCACACAGACTCACCCCTAACATTAGCAGTAATGAATGAGATTGGTGCTGATATTAAACAATCAGTAACTTCTGCCATATCTGACCTTAAGACAGAGCTAAGGCAGATGTCTGAACACATGTCGTCTCAAGACAAGGCGAGTAAAAAGAGGGACAAAGGCATCAGCAGACTAGAATCTATCTCTGAAACACACTCCAACCACCTTATCAATATGAACAGACATTTAGAAGATTTGGACAATAGGGGAAGGTAAAACAATGTGAGGATTAGAGGTCTACCTGAAAGTATCTTACAGGAACAGATTAAACCTGCACTGCAAAAATGTTTAACAGCGTGCTGGAAAGAGACATTGACATCCCAATTAACTTTGAAAGAGCTCACAGAGCTCTAAGACCCAAAGCTCCTGACAATGCCCCCCCCCCCCCCCCCCCCGCCCGAGATATAATTTGCTGCCTATCCAGCTTCACCTTAAAAGAGGAAATCCTAAACAAGGCCAGACAGAATGATTTAATTAATTTCAATGGAAGCCCACTTAAACGTTTCCAGGACCTCTCTCCTATTACACTTAATAATAGGAGAGCTTTACGCTCCCTGCTGGAAATACTGAAAGAAAACGGCCTGTCTTATAGATGGAAATTCACATTTGCTTTACAAGTTACTGCTAGTGGCAAACAAAATTTTCTGAGGCTACCACACGATCTCCATGATTTTTGTGATAATTTGAATATCCCTCAGGTAGACCTGCCCGACTGGTATCAGGACTTCAAATTACCTTTGTACACAAATGGATCACAAGTATCACCAAATTCTTCCCCAATAAGTACGCCGCATAAGAAAGGCAAATACCAGAAACACCAGAACCAAAGCCACTTTAACAATACTTTCAGTGCAAGATCATCCAGATCTAGTGATAACACCAGAACCACTTTTTTTGCAACCTTCCACAACCAATCTGAGGCAGTGCAACTCTTTTCACAGAGAAATATGTAAATTCTGCTCACTTATATCTGCAGTTTCCTTCATTGCCAATTGATTAGTGCAACATATGGTGATATTAACGTTATGTTATATGTTTTACATTGCCTTTTTTCTTTTTTTGATTACCCGGGTCATACCATACATGACATGGTATGCTCTTGCCACCTGATGGCGGTCTACTTGTAGATGGAGTTTGGATGCCGACACACTACGGAACTATTGCTCACTTTTTAAACTATCGTTGACACTGGTTAGTGCACTTAGTAAGCTAACAAACACTGTATCTGTCTCTTTGCGCAGCCATGATCACGCCATGTAGGAGCACTCCTCACTCCACAACCTTACCTGTACCCCCTACATGATTTGGATATACAAGATAACTATATTGACTCTAAAATCTAAAATAATTGATCCCATGATCGAAGATACTACCCCGAACCTGACTACAGAACATTTGATGAAAAAGAAAGAAAACGAAATCGGGAATAATGATTTCCTTTCCCATCGCGGATTGCCCCTATGTTACTACCCCAGGAAAAATTTTTATTCAAATGACAAGACTCTTGTCCCCTTCAACTTGACTAGCTAAATATATTCTAACACCTGAAAAGACCCCTCCCTTCCCCTATTTCCAACTCTATATATCACGTTTCAGTGACTTTACTACCAAAATCAGGAAAACATGAGAATGTGTGTTATAATTGAAATCAAAAAAAAAAGGCTTCTCATATAGTTTATAGTACATCCTATACTGTACTTTATTGCAATGTTGGTAAATAAGTTACAGTGGTGTGAAAAAGTGTTTGGCGTTGGTGGGGGCGGGTGGTTGGGGTTATGTGGTTAACCAATTTAAACAATTTGGAAAAAAAAAAGGAAAAAAAAAAGAAAAAAAAAAAAAAAATGTGTTGGTAAAAAAAAAAAAAAAAAAAAAAAAAACAAGAAAAAAAAAGAAAAAAATGGGAAATAAAAAACAAAAAAAAAATAAAAAAAAAAAAAAAAAATAAAAAAAAAAAAAAAGGGGGAAAAAAAAAAAAAAAAAAAAATGGGGGTTGTAAAACAAAAAAAAAAAAAAAAAAAAAAAAAAAAAAAAAAAAAAAAAACAAAAAAAAAAAAAAAAAAAAAAAAAAAAAAAAAAAAAAATTAAAAAAAAAAAAAAAAAAAAAAAAAAAAAAAAAAAAAAAAAAAAATGGGGTAAAAAAAAAAAAAAAAAAAAAAAAAAAAAAAAAAAAAAAAAAAAAAAAAAAAAAAAAAAAAAAAAAAAAAAAAAAAAAAAAAAAAAAAAAGAAAAAAAAAAAAAAATAAAAAAAAAAAAAAAAAAAAAAAAAAAAAAAAAAAAAAAAAAAAAAAAAAAAAAAAAAAAAAAAAAATAAAAAAAAAAAAAAAAAAAAAAAAAAAAAAAAAAAAAAAAAAAAAAAAAAAAAAAAAAAAAAAAAAAAAAAAAAAAAAAAAAAAAAGAAAAAAAAAAAAAAAAAAAAAAAAAAAAAAAAAAAAAAAAAAAAAAAAAAAAAAAAAAAAAAAAAAAAAAAAAAAAAAAAAAAAAAAAAAAAAAAAAAAAAAAAAAATGGTTTGGGGGAAAAAAAAACCCCTTCCTCATTTCCTGTTCCTTTGCATGTTTGTCACACTTAAGTGTTTCGGAACATCAAACCAATTTAAACAATAGTCAAGGACAACACAAGTAAACACAAAATGCAATTTGTAAATGAAGGTGTTTATTATTAAAGGTGAAAAAAAATCCAAACCATCATGGCCCTGTGTGAAAAAGTGATTGCCCCCTTGTTAAAACATACTATAACTGTGGTTGTCCACACCTGAGTTCAATTTCTCTAGCCACACCCAGGCCTGATTATTGCCACACCTGTTCACAATCAAGGCATCACTTAAATAGGAGCTGCTTGACACAGTAAGGTCCACCAGAAGATCCTTAAAAGCTACACATCATGCCGAGACCCAAAGAAATTCAGGAACAATTGAGAAAGAAAGTAATTGAGATCTATCAGTCTGGAAAGGGTTATAAAGCCATTTCCAAAGCTATGGGAATCCAGCGAACCACAGTGAGAGCCATTATCCACAAATGGCGAAGACATGGAACAGTGGTGAACCTTCCCAGGAGTGGCCGGCCGCCCAAAATTACCCCAAGAGCGCAGCGACGACTCATCCAAGAGGTCACAAAAGACCCCACAACAACATCCAAGGAACTGCAGGCCTCACTTGCCTCAGTTAAGGTCAGCGTTCATGCCTCCACCATCAGGAAAAGACTGGGCAAAAATGGCCTGCATGGCAGAGTTCCAAGGAGAAAACCACTGCTGAGCAAAAAGAACATCAAAGCTTGTCTCAATTTCTCCACAACACATCTTGATGATCCCCAAGACTTTTGGGACAACATTCTGTGGACCGATGAGACAAAAGTGGAACTCTTTGGAAGGTGTGTGTCCAAGTATATCTGGCGTAGAAGGAACACTGCATTTCAGAAAAAGAACATTATACCAACAGTAAAATATGGTGGTGGTAGTGTGATGGTCTGGGGCTGTTTTGCTGCTTCAGGACCTGGAAGACTTGCCGTGATAAAAGGAACTATGAATTCTGCTGTCTACCAAGAGATCCTGAAGGAGAATGTCCGAACATCTGTTCGTGTACTCAAGCTGAAACGAACTTGGGTTCTGCAGCAGGACAATAGCCCTAAACACACCAGCAAGTCCACCACCGAATGGCTGAAGAAAAACAAAATGAAGACTTTGGAGTGGCCTAGCCAAAGTCCTGACCTGAATCCTTTTGAGATGTTGTGGTATGACCTTAAAAAGGCCGTTCATGCTCGAAAACCCTCTAATGTAACTGAATTAGGACAATTCTGCAAAGATGAGTGGGCCAAAATTCCTCCAGGACGCTGTAAAAGCCTCATTGCACGTTATCGCAAACGATTGGTTGCAGTTGTTGCTGCTAAGGGTGGCCCAACCAGTTATTAGGTTTAGGGGGCAATCACTTTTTCACACAGGGCCATGATGGTTTGGATTTTTTTTCACCTTTAATAATAAACACCTTCATTTACAAATTGCATTTTGTGTTTACTTGTGTTGTCCTTGACTATTGTTTAAATTGGTTTGATGTTCCGAAACACTTAAGTGTGACAAACATGCAAAGGAACAGGAAATGAGGAAGGGGGCAAACACTTTTTCACACCACTGTATATCATAGTCATATTACTTAAAAAGGTTTATTTGAACCAATGACCTTATCCTACAGGGAATGTACTGACTATTTGCTTTGCTATCATACATGAGGTGGATTACTTAGATGATAGGTCCTTATCGGACACCAGCAATTTGTTAGACCGTTTTACAATTTTATTGTTTATTTGTTATCGTGGAGCTGTGGACACTCCCATAATAGCTCTTGCAACTTTGATCTTTAATCCTCGAGTAGCTTTCACTGACAGTTCTTAAACTAGATGAGGAGCTCTCTTATAATACCTTCGCGAACCCACCACCCCGCAAAACTCTGTAGACTCTTACATAAGACATTTGTAGAGAATTGCTGTAAAATACCTTTCTAGTCTACAGACACAAACTTGCCAATAGTATTAGACCTTGGTCTATACTTAATCAGGCATTGTGTCATAACCTTCACGGCTAACTACTTACTTCCCCGACATCTTTCACCTTCCCTTCGTCCCCCTCCCCTTTTTTTTTTCTATTCCCAGCATGGCCTACTCTGAACTCGGCAAATACCCCACATTAAACTCACATAACACCAAAGGGCTAAACATTCCAGAAAAAAGAACCTCCTTATTAAGGGAACTCCCAAGCCAAACCGAAAATAGTATTCCTATAGGAAACTCACTTTAAAAAAGATAAAACTCAGAAATTACTTAACAATTACTTTACAAAGGCATTCTATGCGTCTAACTCTATGACAAAGACGAAAGGTGTCGCAATTTTGCTTAGCAAAAACACATTTTTTTTTAGTTAAGGAACAGCTCGCTGATCCAGACTGTAGGTACCTTTTCTTAAAAGGCACATTAAATGGACAATTAACGACTCTCGTAAACGTTTATTTTCCTAATAAAGCACACATCTCTTTTTGCCAGTGGGTAATAGACGAACTGAAGTGTTTTTCAGCTTGAATGGTAATACTAGAAGGGGACTTCAATATCCCACTGAATCCACTCCAAGATACTTCCAATGGTCAAACCTCAATCACATACAAAACCCTCAAACTCATCAAATGCATGCTAAACTCTATGATGTTAATGGATGCATGGAGACTTTTAAATCCCTCAGAGAAAGATTATACCTTCTATTCGATTCCACATGAAAAATATTCAAGAATAGATTACCTATTCATAACACAAAGATACCTCACTTTATTAACTGAAAATAGGATTTCAATTGGTTTCCGATCATTGTCCCATTGCAATCACGCTCACACAACCTGAAAACCAAAAATGAATACTGGAGATTAAACCCCTCCCTTCTATTAAAAACAGAAGTTATTACACAGATCTCAAATTCTATTAAAAAATATTTTGTGCTGAACAGCAACAAAGAAACATCTCCAATGATAACCTGGGAGGCACACAAATGTGTGATAAGAGGGGAATTCATCAAGTGGGGCGCCCGTCTCAAAAGGGAATCTGAACATAAAATATCAGACCTCTCTGCGACTATTTCCCACTTGGAATCATTACATAAACAAACGCTTTCTATTGCAACAGCATCTGCTTTACTAGAAGCAGGAAAGGATCTACAAAACATTTTAGAGAACAAGGCGAGACGCCTAATTTTTCTCAAAAAACAACTTTATTACAAACACGGAAACAAAAGTGGGAAATACTTAGCGAGACCTTCTAGTGCATCCACCACCTATTATGCAATGGGTCACTCACCACATCAAGGTGAGTATGGGGCGTGTGGTTTATTTCTGGATAACCAATCCTATCTGAAGGTTCCTGCACGTTCCTATTTCCTGGTATGGGGGGTCATATATGCTCCACTCTCCAAAAAAAGATAATGACATATGCCTCCAATGGTGAAGTATGTTTTTAAAAACTTTTATTTAAAAAAAGAAAGCATTTATTGAACTCACATGATCAGGTGCCTTGCGCTGGCACTGAGCGTTTCCAGCCGTGTGTGTGTGAGACCCTGTCGCTGGTGTCTCTGTGCTGGTTTCTCGTTTGTGTGCGTTCCAACCCTTTTCCTCGCCTGAACCGCCTCTGCCGGAAGTGACGTATATGTGCGAATTACCCAGCAGCCTCTACGCGTTTCGCAACTTAATTTTGCGTCATCAGGAAGCTTCACTTACTGATGACGCAAAATTAAGTTGCGAAACGCGTCATTATCTTTTTTTGGAGAGTGGAGCATATATGACCCCCCATACCAGGAAATAGGAATGTGCAGGAACCTACAGATAGGATTGGTTATCCAGAAATAAACCACACGCCCCATACTCACCTTGATGTGGTGAGTGACCCATTGCATAATAGGTGGTGGATGCACTAGAAGGACTTGCACAACGAATGTTTAGAACATAGAAGCACTGAGAATACACGGTGGTGTCACGGATTTATTTTCATTTTTATTTTTATTTTTCACTTATATTTTATTTGTATTTTTGTATACCGTGATTGAATGTTGCAATATTTAATGCTTTACACTATTGATGGTATCATTGATATAGATGTATGGACCTTGAAATATTGTAAAAACACTATGATGAAATATTTTTCTATGAAGCGCATGATTGTTGTGGTTGGAAATTGTAATTAGAATTTAGCACAGAGCACTTTTTTACATAGTACTCTAAAACCATATGAAGGGATGGTAAAAACACACCATCAATAATTATAATTACTTTATTTAGCTAGGGAGGATAAGGTATATCTTTGTACATACAGCACTTTTAAAGCAACAAAAGGGGGGTAAAAATTGGGTAACAGCACTAATAATAAAGGGTGGCGCGGTTTTCTTTCCTTATTACATGTTTTAAATAATCACTGGTGGGTGAATATTATTCACAAAACTGCTGCACACCATAAAAATAAAAATATTAATACAATTACTAAACACAATAATTGGCGCCGGTACCTCATATACATTTTCAATACTTAGCGAGAGCCTTAAAGGACACTAAAATACTAAAAAACAGTATACGTTCAGGGAATAACACACTAGAACACTCGACAGACAAGATTGCAAATCAATTTTGTGATTATTGCTCAAAACTCAAATAATCTTTCCCCTTTTTATAAACCTAAACACCTAATGGGAGATAGATGTCACATTATCAAGGACTACCTAAAAAAAAGTTCCCTTCCAACTTTACCTCCAGAGGTAACCCATAAATTAGAATTACCAATTCAAGAATCCGAAAGATTAAAGATCTTAAACCTGGGAAAAGCCCTGGCCCGGACAGATTGACTTCCCAGTATTACAAACTTTTCTCAGACATAATAAAAGGCCCTCTCCTTAAAAACTTTAACTCCTTAACTCCTTTAACTCCTTAAACAATCAACAAAAAATACCAGAATCCTTTTTACAAGCTCATATTACAGTGATCCCAAAAGCTAATAAGGACCCAAAAGAATGCTCAAGCTATAGGCCAATTTCTCTCCCTATGTAGATTTAAAATTACTTGCAAAAATAATCGCCTCTTGTCTCAGACCCCTACTAATGGAAATAATAGGCCCAGAACAAGTAGGCTTCATGCCGGGAGAGAGGCTAGAGGCAACATCACTAAAGCTCTCAACTTGATTCACAACACGCACTTAGACGGGATCGAGGGCCTTCTCCTGTCTACTGACGCGGAGAAGGCCTTCGATTGAGTTGCATGGGACTATATGTTCGCTACCTGCGAGCATGTTGGTCTACAAAAAAATATGCTATCATGGATTCAAACTCTATATGCCTCCCCGACAGCTAAAATTAAAATTAATGGCACACTCTCTAATCCCATTAAGATTAAAAAAATGGAACAAGACAGAGATGCCTGCTTTCCCCATTACTGTTTATCATCTCCCTAGAACCTTTCATCAGATTAATCAATCAAAACACCTCCATCCATGGTTTTAAAACAGCAGATAGAGAATTCAAGATAGCTGCTTATGCAGACAATCTTCTATTCTTTTTGAGACAGCCTCACATTTCCATCCCCAACTTACTTGACAACTTTAGTACATTCAGATCTCAAATTTAAAAATAAACTACAACAAATCAGAGGCCTTAAACATCTTTCTCCCAAATGACAAACTATATTTAGCAAAAAAAAACTGCCCATTCAAGTGGGACGATAAAAAGTTTAAATACCTATTAATATGGCTCACACCGGACCCTAAAGATCTTTTTAACCAAAATCTCTCCCCCCTGCTTAAAAATATCTCTACAGATCTGAAAAAATGGCACACAGGAGGGTTTTTCGTGGTTTGGAAGAGCAGCTAACGTTAATATGGTCATTCTCCCTAGACTTTTGTATTGTATGAGTGCTTTACCAATCAAATTACCATCCGCCTTTTTTAGACACCTCCAACACATACAGAGACAATTTGTGGGCCCATAAAAAAAAACAAGAATACATTTTTAAAGTGATCACCTCTCCCAAAAACTTTGGCTTTACCTAACTTTAAAAATTATTATTTTGCCACACATGTCACTAGGATAATAGATTGGCACTGCCACTCAGAAAACAAGGACTGGATCTATATTGAAAATGCATCATCCTCCCTCTTAGATTTTTACCATGGATTCAAAAATCTTTCTACCCAAGGTCCATTAAAAGACATCCATTTATAGGCACAACTTTACAAATCTTCCACTCAATCGCACATATACACGACTTAGCTACCATCCCTGGTCTCCTCACTAGAATTGTAGATAACCCAGAATTTAGCCCAGGCTTATACTGCAGAGGGTCCCCCACCACTACTGCAGGGTCCCCTTTATTAGTTTCACATTGTATGCAAGCAGGAACAATTAAGTCCAGAGAAAATGTACAAACTTTATGCTAAGACCAGATTCTTCCCCAATGAATTTACGGTACTTACAACTTTGTAGTTTCCTAAACAAACATAAATCAAAACATTTATTTTCTAGGACACCCACAACATTAGTAACCATATGTCTGAATGCCACTACGACAAAAAAAAAAACACCTCACTAGCTTACTCTTGGCTGCCAGCTCATGCGGGTAAACAAACCTTTCTTTTAAAACCAAATGGGAAAGAGCGTTAGATAGATGCTTCACACATTCCCAATGGGAAAAAGCATGCATCCTAGCTCCTAAATGTTCAATCAGTACCAAACTCCAAGGGAATTCATATAAGATCCACAATCCACAATCCTCCAATCTATGCTCGAGATGCAAAACACACATCGGATCCATGCTTCACATTTGGTGGCAATGTCCACTGATTTCAGTTTTCTGGGAAAAAGTGTGTGAACTAATAAAGAAGATTACAGAAACTGACAATACACTTGATTCAACTTTCTGCCTACTGAATATTAGTTCACAGCCTTTACGACGCTATAAAAACTCTCTGACCAGACATATGGTGAATGCAGCAAAAATTCTAATTCCCAGAGCCTGGAAAACTATACACACCCCAACCCTTAAAGAGTGGCTGTCATAGATTAACAATGTTCACACCATGGAAGAAACTATGGCTATTGCATATGACCGCCTAACTCTTTACCATAAAATATGGAACACTTAGATCCTATATAGATACTCTGATGAATGTAAACAGATTATGGATGGTTAAGAGAGAATTGTTACGCTTATATTAGTCAAGTTATATTATATTTGCCACTGTAGCTTTATGATATAAGACAAAAATGTCATTGGTATAGTGTTTGAATTATGGACCATTTAGAATGGACTTCAGGCCTCTCAGTCTGGTACCCTAAAATCAAAAATGTGGAAACATCAGCAAGGAACAAGTTTTTATATCACTCATGCAGGTTACATAGTTACATAGTTAGCTAGGCTGAAAAAAGACACAAGTCCATTAAGTTAAACCATAAAAAATTTAAAAATAAAAATAAAAAATATCGTAAAATCCAATATGCCCAATTCTATATTCACAGTTGATCCAGAGGAAGGCAAAAAAAATTCCAGCAGAGCATGCTCCAATCTGCTACAGCAGGGTAAGAAATCCCTTCCTGATCCCCCAAGAGGCAATCGGATTTTCCCTGGATCAACTTTACCTATAAACGTTAGTACCCAGTTATAGTATGCACATTTAGGAAGGTATCCAGGCCTTTCTTAAAGCAATCTACTGAGCTAGCCAGAACCTCCTCTGCAGGGAGTCTATTCCACATTTTCACAGCTCTTAAGCCCCATACACACGGTAGGATTTTCCGATGGATTCTGTCCTATCCTACAATGTTGTCGGAAAATCAGACCGTGTGTAGGCACCATCGGACAGTTTCCATCAGATTGTCTGACGGACAAAGTCCTATCTCCTGCTGGATAGATTTTTGGACAACAAGGTCCGATCACACCAAATCCGATCGTGTGTATGGTAGTCTGACCGGACAAAGTGCTACGCATGCTCAGATCACATTACAAGACCAAAGCTATTGGCTACTAGCCTCTACGTAGTCCCGTCGTAGGCAACAAACGTCACCACGTTCAGAATGATCGGATTTTCCGACAACTTTGTCCGACCGTGTGTACGCAAAACCAACATCAGACAAAGTATGACGGACATGGTCTGACGGACCTGGTCCTCAGATAATCCGCGTGTGTGTATGGGGCTTTACAGTGAAGAAACCTTTCCGTATTTGGAGATGAAATCTCTTTTCCTCTAGACATAAAGAGTGCCCCCTTGTCCTCTGTGTTGACCGTAAAGTGAATAACTCAACACCAAGTTCACTATATGGACCCCTTTATATTTGTACGTGTTGATCATATCCCCCCTTAATCTCCTCTTCTCAAGACAGAATAAATTTAGTTCCTCTAATCTTTCCTCATAGCTGAGCTCCTCCATGCCTCTTATCAGTTTGGTTGCCCTTCTCTGCACTTTCTCCAGTTCCCCGATATCCTTTTTGAGAACTGATGCCCAAAACTGAACTGCATATTCCAGATGAGGTCTTGCTAATGATTTGAACAGGGGCAAAATGATATCTCTCTCTCTGGAGTCCATACCTCTCCTAATACAAGAAATTACTTTGCTCACTTTGGAAACCGCAGCTTGGCATTGCATGCTATTATTGAGCTCATGATCTACCAAAACCCCCAGATCCTTCTCCACTACGGATTCCCCCAGTTGTACTCCCCCTAGTATGTATGATGCATATTTTTGGCCCCCAAGTGCATAACTTTACATTTATCAACATCAAACCTCATCTGCAGGGCTCAAGTCCTGCGGGAACGCATGGGAACGGAGTTCCTGAACTTTTTCCACAACAGGAACTCAGTTCCCATTAGCAGCTGTGTCCTGCAAGAGTTTGAAGTATGCAAGCTGTGTGGCAGGTGCTACACCAGCAGCTGCCGACACACCTCGCAATAGTAAGTGCCGCACACCTGACCATCCAGGCATTGCCAGTAGGGGCCCCATGACAGCTTCCGCTTCGATCTACCTGTCAATCACATCTAGTTGACGGGTAGATCAGGTCCCTGCTGCTAAGAGATTGTATTTAGTCAGACCTCTCGTGATGCGCTCCTCCCCGCCGGCCCCTCCTGATTTTTTGTCTCCTCATCTCCCCCCCAGTCTCCTGCATACTTGCTCTGTGTGTCCCACTGAATCCCCCCTCCTATCTTCAGTGCCATATGATGAGAGAACCCAGAGGAGGAGCACAGCTATTCTGCTCACAGGACATGCAGGGAGAGAGGTGAGCTGAGGGAGGAACATCAGTTTGGGGTGGTAAGCTGAGCACAATACCTGGCAAAGTTTAAATGCCAGGAGGGAAGTTTATGAGGAAATATGTGAAGGGTTGGAATAGCAGCGAGTGTGTGTTGGAGCCCTGCAGAGTTTGCAGCCCCCCAAGCTAACATACATCTAAGCAGGAACACATCACTATCTCCCCAAGCATTCTGTCCAGATAATGTGCAGTTAATTTAGGACCTTTCCATTTAACCCTGTGTTATCTAAACTCTGTTCAATGAAAAGTGTAAACTCACCACATAAAACAAACACTCTATATACAAAATAAAATTCCCCAATAAAGATCAAAACATAATGTTCACATTTTCATGGAAGCACAATTGAATGAATGCTGGTTATTCAGAGGAATACCGTATTTATGTTTATTGATAATTGTTTTTTTTTTATGTACCAACAGATAAGCTTCATACACACAATATGAAAATTGGATGAAAAATACCACTTTCGAAGTGTTCGTGCATATGAGCGCATCTTTTTTTTTGGTGGGCGAGTGGATCTTGGGTGGGAGTTCCTACACTTTATTCCCCAGGACTTGACCCCTGCTCATCTGCCACATAGTCGCCCAATTAGACAGTGCATTGAGGTCGGCTTGTAAATTAGAGACATCCTGTAAGGACGTCATTTCACTGCATAGCTTGGTGTCATCTGCAAAGACAGAAATGTTACTTTTGATCCCAGACCCAATATCATTTATAAAGATATTAAAAAGTAAGGGTCCCAGCACTGAACCTTGGGGTACACCACTGATAAGCTTAGACCATTCAGAGTAATGCCACGTACACACGATTGGACTTTCCCGCGGACTGGAATCCCTCGGACATTTCGATCGTGTGTGCGCTCCAGCGGACTTTTTTTTCCCAAATATCCGACGGACCTAGAAATAAAACATGTTTTAAATCTTCCCGCCGGAAGTCCACCAGACCCAGTTCCTATAGGGAAGCCCGCTCGTCTGTATGCTTGTCCGACGGACCAAATACAACGCAAGGGCAGCTACAGCACCTGCCCGCGAGAATGTTTCCAGCGCGATAGGACCGCGCTGGTTCTCGGCTTCAGGGTACTATACATCTCGCTCTCGCTGCAATAGGAAAAACACATTTTCCTATTGCAGCGAGCGCAAGAGAGAGGCGACAATGTCCCTTAGGTCTGGTATGGATTTTAAGGGTAACCACCTACGCTGAAAAAACGGCATGGGGGTCCCCCCAAAGTCCATACCAGACCCTTATCCGAGCACGCAGCCCAGCCGGTCAGAAAAGGGGGTGAGGACGAGCAAATGCCCCCCCTCCTGAACTGTACCAGGTCGCATGCCCTCTCATTCACCTGGGGAAAAAAGTGTCAATGAAAAAAGGCACTAGACAGGTTTTCAAAGTAATTTATTAGTCAGCTCCGGGGTCTTTTTTCGACTTCGGGTCCCGGGGCATGCTGGGACTGTGCCGTCATAAGGGGCGGGACCACCGGGTGACATCACCCGATGACCCCCGCCTCATGCCTATATAAGTCATTGCGCACTATGTACACAGCATTACAGTGGGAGAGAGCGTTGTGTCAACATCGGAAGAACAGAAGAGGGAAGAAGAAGAAGACGATGAAGGAGGAGACTGGGCCAACGCTAGTAAAAGAGCTGAAAGAAGATAGCGGAGGAGCCTGGCAGAAGAACCGGAGACCGGGAGAAGATACCGGAGAGCGCGGAGAAGAACCGGAGATCGGGAGAAAAGGCCGGAGAGCGGGAGAAGTTGGAAGAAACCCCCGAAGTCGGAAGAAGACCCCTGGAGCTAACTAATAAATTACTTTAAAAATTCTGATAACCCCCCCTGCCTGCAGACCCCGACAACCAACGGCCAGGGTTGTCAGGAAGAGGCCCTTGTCCTCATCAACATTGGGACAAGGTGCTTTGGGGTGGGGGGGTGCATGGCATGAACCCCCCCCCATGTTGAGGGCATGTGGCCTGGTACGGTTCTGGAGGGGGGGGGGCGCTTGCTTGTGCCCACCCCCTTTCCTGACTGGCTGGGCTGCGTGCTCGGATAAGGGTCTGGTATTGACTTTGGGGGGACCCCCATGACGTTTTTTCTGCGTAGGGGGATACCCTTAAAATCCATACCAGGCGACGAGGCTTGCAAGGTGTCAATCTCGCCGATGAAATTGGCGAGATTGACTTCCTTCTCTACTCCCGTCGTACCTGGAGTCACGTTCAAAATAAACGTACTTTAGTCCGTGTGTGGGCAAGTCCGTTCATTTGGAACTCCGCCAGGAAGTCCGTCAGACCTAGTCTGCCAGAAAGTCCGGTCGTGTGTGCGCAAGTCCGCTCGTTCGGAAAGTCCGTCGGAACTCCGCCGAAAGTCCGTCGGAAAGACCGTCGGACCTAGTCTGCTGGAAAGTCCGGTCGTGTGTACGCGGCATAACAATCATTAACCACTACTCTCTGAATTATGTCTGTTGTTGGTTAAGTATACATCCTACCTAAGAACAAGTTTTTCAGAGATAAAAATGAACTCCATTGAGCTGGTTAATGAGTAAACAACAGAGATAACACAGCTATACTTAGTCAAAGTCCCAGGGTGTCAGCACATATAGAAGATCAGAGAAAACTTGACATGGAACTCAACCCAGTCTTCTGCATCTGGGTCCTTTTATCTGTTATATTAGGTGAGTAAATAAATACATACATCCAAAAATCTAATTTGAAGTCAGGTGTCAGCCATGGCTTCCCCCATAGACACAATGAAGGAGAAAGTATAGCCATCTACTGATAGGAAGTTTATTATTTGTAGGATTACCAGGTAAAAATTACGTGAAAAAGCCTTTTTTTAAAAGATTGTACAAACGACACATCATGTGGCCACTTTAGCATGATTTAAGTACTCTTGCCACTGGACTAATTTGGGCTTGTTAAAGTAAACGTATCGTACAGATTAATGACCCAATTTAGGGTTAATTGTCACATAATTTTTCAAAACACAAACATTCTTTTACTTTAATATACCCCCTGCCTCCTCTGAAGAAGAGCCACGCAGCACGCAACCAGAGCCGATCGGCCCTATAGGCACACTATGCAAGCTGCTTAGGGCCCCGCCGCTGTGGGGGGCCCCCAAGACCCAGAATCCCCCCCTGCTCCTCTGGCTGGCCGTTTAGAGTGCAGTGAGGAGAGGTGGGAGGAGGTGGGAGGAGGTGGAAGGCGGCGATCGGCAGCTCTATGGTGCCTGAGTGGGCGGCGGGATCTCCCTGGGGTTTGTAGTACTCTCAGTGTATACAGTGGAGAGGAGAAGGGAGGGGCCTCTGACCCAGGCAGGTATCAGTTTCACTTTCACTCTGCTTGAACACTGTTGCTGATGCCCGGGTCAGAGGCCCCTCCCCTCTCCGCTGTATACATTCGGAGATAGAACTACTAGCCCCAGGGAGATCCCCCTGCCTGTGGACACCATATAGCTGCCGATCGCCGCCTCCCACCTCCACCAGCCAGGTACAGGGGAACCTCTGCAAGGGGGGGAGTCAGCTGTTTGGGGGCCCAAATGTAAGAGGGGGGGCTTTCTAGGCATACTAATGTAAGGAAGGGGGCCTCTGGGGACACTAATGTAAGAGAGGGGCTCTCTGGGGACACTAATGTAAGGACGGGGCCCTCTGAGGACACTGATGTAAGAGGGGGCCCCTGGGGACACTAATGTCAGAGGGGGGGCTCTCTGGGGACTCTGTGTAAGGAGGGGCTCTCTGGGGACCCTGTGTAAGGAGGGTCTCTCTTGGGAAACTAATGTAAGGGGAGGCTCTCTTGGGACCCTGGTGTAAGGGGGGCCGCTCTCTGGGGACCCTGGTGTAGGGGGGGGCTCTCTGGGGACCCTGATGTAAGAAGGGGCTCTCTGAGGACCCTGATGTAAGAAGGGGCTCTCTGAGGACCCTGATGTAAGGAGGGGCTCTCTGGGGAGCCTGGTGTAAGCGGAGGCTCTCTGGGGACCATGGTGTAAGTGGAGGCTCTCTGAGGACCCTGATGTAAGGGGAGGCTCTCTGGGGACCCTGATGTAGGGGGATACCCTCTGGGGACCCTGATGTAAGTAGGGAGGCTCACTGGGTTCCCTGGTGTAAAGAGGGGCTCTCTGAGGACACTGATGTAAGGGGGGCTCTCTGGGGACTCTGATGTAAGGAGGGGCTTTCTGGGGACCCTGATGTAAGGGGAGGCTCTCTGGGGACTCTGATGTAAGGAGGAGGCTCTCTGGGAAACCTAATGTAGGGGGAGGCTCTCTGGGGACCCTGATGTAGGGGGAGACTCTCTGAGGGCACTGATTTAAGGGGGGCTCTCTGGGGACCCTGATGTAAGGGGAGGCTCTCTGGGGATCCTGATGTAAGGGGAGGCTCTCTGGGGATCCTGGTGTAAGGGGAGGCTCTCTGGGGATCCTGATGTAAGGGGAGGCTCTCTGGGGATCCTGATGTAAGGGGAGGCTCTCTGAGGACCCTAATGTAGGGGGAGGCTCTCTAGGGACCCTGATGTAAGGGGGGGCTCTCTGGGGACCCTGATGTAAGGGGGGGCTCTCTGGGGACCCTAATGTAGGTGGAGGCTCTCTGGGGACCCTAATGTAGGGGAAGGCTCTCTAGGGACCCTGATGTAAGGGGGGCTCCCTGGGGACCCTAATGTAGGGAGAGGCTCTCTGGGGACCCTGATGTAAGGGGGGGCTCTCTGGGGACCCTAATGTAGGGGGAGGCTCTCTAGGGACCCTGATGTAAGGGGAGGCTCTCTAGGGACCCTAATGTAGGGGGAGGCTCTCTGGGGACCCTGATGTAGGGTGAGACTCTCTGAGGACACTGATTTAAGGGGGGCTGTCTGGGGACCCTTGTATAAGGGGGGCTCTCTGGGGACCGTGGTGTAAGTCGGGGCTCTCTGAGGACCCTGATGTAAGGGGGGCTCTGAGGACCCTGATGTAAGGGGGGCTCTCTGGGGACCTCATTCTGTTCTATATTGTTGTACTTATTCTTTGACTGTTTTGTTTAAAGGAGGGAGGATTGTTTTGGGAGCACTGAAGTGTCAGGTGTGACTGTGTGGCAATGGCAAATGGTTTCCATAGCTCATGGCATCACGGGTCAAGTAGAGGGCCCCTTAGCAGAATTTTGCTTAGGGCCCCAGGGAGGTCAGGATCGGCACTGCACGCAACGCATTAGGGATGTGGCTTGGCTTGGCTTGGTTCCCTTTCATTTGCCTCCTTCTTTTCTCTCTGGGACATTTTCATGGTTCATAGTCACTGTGTTGTCCCTGGGCTTTCAAACTCTTTTCCTTCCATTTAGTGTCAGTATTGCTATTTCATTAGTGTAGAGATTAGGATAATTTCTGCTATTTTGCTCTATATTCAGCACTTTATGGGAGGTACACCAAGATTAACTGTTTATGAGCTATTTACCAACTATGAACTATTTACTACTATGCTTTTTACCGTGCATACGTACATACACTCACTGGCCACTTTATTAGATACACCTATGCAATTGCTTGGTAACATCAATTGCTAATCAGCCAATCACATGGCAGCAATCAGCCAATCACATCTAGACGGTGAAGATGATTTGTTGAAGTTCATACTGAGCATCAGAATGGAGGAGAAAGGGGATTTAATTGACTTTGAATGTGGAATGGTTGTTGGTGCCAGACGGGCTGGTTTGAGTATTTAAAAAACTGCTGATGTACTGGGATTGTCATGCACAACCATCTCTGGGGTCTACAGAGTATGGTCCAAAAAAGAGAAAATATACAGCTAGAGGCAGTTGTGTGGACGGAAATGCCTTGTTGCTGTCAGAGGTCAGAGGAGAATGGGCAGACTGGTTTGAGATGATAGAAAGGCAACAGTAACTCAAATAACCACTCGTTACAACCAAGCAGAGGCGGCTCAAGAATTTGTGAGGCCTTAGGCAAATCTTAAACATGAGGCCCCACTCACGCCCAAAACCGGAAAAATAATTCAAGCGATAATAAAATAACTGTACAAACTGCATATATTAAGAGCCTTAAATCCTATGAACTATGAATTCACAGTTTCTAGAATTTTGGTGATGACAGGGGGGCAGTAGGTGCCATGATATGCCAGATGGCAGTGTGTGGGGCGGCTGGCAGTAGTGATTATCGGAGCCCCCTCAGTCAGGGGTGATGTCACGGGATGTGTCAGTATCGGGCAGGACCGTCATCATTCTGTACCTAGAAGCTCCGGCGGCAGACAGTCTCCCCGATGATCGCCGGGCGTCTGGTCTGGCATTGGCAGGTCCTCCATTACAGACATTCATCCTGGAGAGCGGAGCAAAGTGAAAGCTGCTCAGCCGCTGCTGACTTTAGCTGGGCTCTGCACATGGCAGGAGATCCACAGAGCCTGGCAGAAGGGGAGGAGTGGGGAGAGGGGAGTACATGGAGCCACCCACTGACCCTGGGGAGTCATCCCTGGCAGTGCTGAATTGAACAGTTCGCCCCTGGCAGTGGTAAAAGTAGTAGCGGGCAGAGAAATGGCCCTGGGGACACCGACTGGGGGACATCTCCTCCAACTCCCACACACATCAGGCAAATTAGGCGGTTGTGAGGCCCCTGGGAGTGCGAGGCCTAAGGCGACCGCCTAATTTGCCAAATTAGAGAGCCACCTCTGCAACCAAGGTACACATTTCGCACAGGCTCACCAAGATGTGACAATAGAAGATTGAAAAAACATTGCCTGGTCTGATGAGTCTCGATTTCAGCTGCGACATTCAGATGGTAGGGTCAGAATTTGGCGTAAACAACATGAAAGCATGGATCCATCCTGCATTGTATCAATGGTTCAGGCTCGTGGTGGTGGTGGTGGTGTAATGGTGTGGGGGAAATTTTCTTGCCACATTTTGGGCCCCTTAGTACCAACTGAGCATCGTTTAACCACTTAAGCCCCGGACCAATTTGCAGCCAAAGGACCAGGCCCCTTTTTTGCGATTCGGCACTGCGTTGTTTTAACTGACAATTGCGCGGTCGTGCGACGTGGCTCCCAAGCAAAATTGGCGTCCTTTTTTTCTCACAAATAGAGCTTTCTTTTGGTGGTATTTGATCATCTCTTCGGTTTTTATTTTTTGCGCTATAAACAAAAATACAGCGACAATTTTGAAAAAAATGCAGTATTTTTTACTTTTGCTATAATAAATATCCCCAAAAAATATATAAAAAAACATATTTTTTCCTCAGTTTAGGCCGATACGTATTCTTCTACATATTTTTGGTAAAAAAAATCGCAATTAGCGATTATTGATTGGTTTTTCGCAAAAGTTATAGCGTTTACAAAATTGGGGATAGTTTTATAGCATTTTTATTAATATTTTTTTTTTTACTGGTAATGGCGGCGATCAGTGATTTTTATTGTGACTGCGACATTATGGCGGACACATCGGACATTTTTGACACATTTTTGGGACCATTGTCATATATACAGCAATCAGTGCTATTTAAATGCACTGATTCCTGTGTAAATGACACTGGCAGTGAAGGAGTTAACCACTAGGGGGCGGGAAGGGGTTAAGTGTGTGTGTTTTTTTTTTACTGTAGGGGGCGTGGCTTTGCGTCTGATGTCACTGATCGTCTTTCCCGATGACAGGGAACAGCCGATCAGTGACAACGTCACTAGGAAGCACAGGGAGAGGTTTGTTTACACATACCTCTCCCCGTTCTTCAGCTCTGTGACCCGATCGTGGGACACCAGCAGCGATCGGGTCCACTGGTCCCGCGGCCGCGTCCTGGAGTTTAGGACCGGGTCGCAAGCACGCGACCCACGGCTGGGCTCTTAAAGAGACACGTACAGGTACGTGATTGTGCCCAGCTGTGCCATTCTGCCGACGTATATCGGCGTGAGGCGGTCCTTAGTCGGTTAAACACCACGGCCTTCCTGAGCATTGTTGCTGACCATGTCCATCCCTTGTCCATCCCTTTATAACTACAGTGTACCCATCTTCTAAAGGCTCCTTCCAGCAGGATAATGCGCCATGTCACAAAGCTCCAATCATCTCTGGTTTCTTAACCTCCCTGGCGGTATGATAATTTCAGATTTTTGAGGCTCAAAGCGGTACAATGTTTTGGATGGAAATTTGTCGTTTCATATTGCAGGCCTGTAATTCTTATGCCGCGTACACAAGACCGGTTTTGCCGTCGGAATTAAGTTTGAAGGTTTTTTAGACGGAATTCAGCTCAAACTGTCTTGCATACACATGGTCACACCAAATTCCGACGGTCAATAATGCGGCGACGTACAACACGTACCACGGCACTATAAAAAGAAGTTAAATGCTTCCGAGCATGCGTCGAATTGTTTCCGAGCATGCGTTGTAATTTTGCACGTCGGAATTGCATACACGCGAACGAAATTTCCGATAGAAACTTTTTCCGTCTGAAAAATTGAGAACATGCTCTCATGCCGCGTACACACGATCGGAATTACGGCCAGCAAAAGACCGATGAGAGCTTTTCATCGGAAAATGCGACCGTGTGTATGCTCCATCGGACTTTTGCTAGCGGAATTTCAGCCAGCAAAAGATTGAGACCGTGTTCTCAATTTTTCCGACGGAAAAAGTATCTATTGGAAATTCCATTCATGTGAATGCAATTCCGACGTGCAAATTTCCGACGCATGCTCGGAAACAGTTCAACGCATGCTCGGAAGCATTAAACTTCCTTTTTATAGTGCCGTTGTACGTGTTGTACGTCGCCGTGTTATTGACCATCGGAATTTGGTGTGACCATGTGTATGCAAGACAGTTTGAGCTGAATTCCGTTGGAATTCCGTCGAAAAAACCTTCGGACTTAATTCCGACGACAAAACCAGTCGTGTGTACGCGGCATCAATCTTTTGCTGCCCGAAATTCTGCCAGCAAAAGTCCGATGGAGCATACACGCGGTCGCATTTTTCGATGAAAAGCTCTCATCGTTCTTTTGCTGCCCGAAATTCCGATCGTGTGTACGCGCCATTAGGAATCTGTAATCATTATCTAATCTGTCCAAACAAGAGTCTAGTAGACAGCCCGGGTATGATAATGTTTGAAACACAAAATCATAAATTATATTATAATAAATAACTATAAATAATTATAACAAATAATAATAATAAAAAATATTCAATAATGTAATCAAATCAAAAACACTGAAATTTGCTCAGTTGCAGAATTGACGCTGTCATCAGTGTTTGATGACGAATTTCCCCACAAATCACTATCGCTCAATTCTGCAAGGGATTCTAATAATAATATAAAACTGCATGCAGGGCACTATACAAAGCACTGGGGACAAAAGGGATGTGAAATTATTTGATACAGTAATGTAATCTGTAAGATTACAGTGTACTGTATATGTATAGTGTGTGTTTCACTTTTTAAATTTGGCACCGTTCTCCATCCCCGTGCGTTGCAACGCTCGCAGGGAAAGGAGCCCGGGACTGTGATAGATCGAGCAGGGGATGGCTCGCACACACAGCGGGGGGGAGGACATCGCAGGATCCTGAGGACAAGGTAAGTAAGCTGTACCTGGATCCTGCGATGCGATCCCGAGTGTTACCGCTTTTGGTACTGAAAATCCACCCGAGCCACACTCAGGAATACTACCAGGGAGGTTAAACATAACAATGAGGTCAATGTACTCCAATGGCCTCCACAGTCACCAGATCTCAATCCAATAGAGCATATTTGGGATGTGGTGGAACTGGAGATTTGCATCCTGTATGTGCAGCTGACAAATCTGCAGCAACTGCGTGATGCTATCATGTCACTATGGACCAAAATCTCTAAGGAAGGTTTCCAACACCTTGTTAAATCTATGCCACAAAGAATTAAGGCAGTTCTAAAGGCAAATGGTCCAACCCGGTACTAGCAAGGGGTACCTAATAAAGTGGCCAGTGAGTGTATATAGTATATATATCACATGGAAGCACAGCTCCATTGAATATATTGGGAGAGACGGTCGTCGCCGCTACCTGATGCCCCACAGACACAAGGTAAGTTCCGGGCAGACGGCGAGCGGGTGGGGGGCACACTGGCAGCATTTGATGGGCACCCTGGCTGCATTTGATGGGCACACTGGAAGCGTATGATGGGCAGTTGGGCACACTGGCAGCGAATGATGGGCACACTGGCAGCGTTTGATAGGCACAGTGGCTGCAATTGATGATTTTTTTTTTTTTTTTCAAAATGTTTTCAGTTTGTTTGCGCCCCCCCAAAAAAAAATGTTGAGCACCAGCCGCTACTGGTAGCTACTAGAAGCCAGTCTAAAGAACATCTCTCAGTGATTACAGTAAGCGCCTTATTACAGAAAACAAATGACTGGGGTAGATCAGAGGAGGTCACCCCAAAACCTCCAGCCTACCTCCAAAACTCCACTTCAAACGAAATTATATGTAGAGTTATATGACTGTGAGGCCAAATACTGTAGCTGCTGGCTCTTAATATTAGAGCACTTACTTGTTCAGGAATCCAGCGGTGTCCTCACCCCAGCAAACACATAGGTTTACAACTTGGAATTCTATAATTCTATAATCTATAGATTATGCCTAAGCGAATTCCAATTTGTGAAACTCGTTAATCTCTGCCAGGTCTGCATTGATGTCATGATGTCTACGATGTTCTCTGATAATGTTTATCCTCAATAAAGTCTTCAATTTTGCTTCAAACCTGTGAGTGCGGTCAAACCTTTTCCGGTTCCAGTGGCTCCTTACAGGTCTACCAACACCTGGCTACTATTATTGGACCACACCCAACCAGAGGACACTATACCAACAGACTTTTATCCCACAACAACAGATTTCAACCCATTCGATACCCCCAACCGCAGACCTTGTCACCGTAAGGCCTATCCAAATCCCTGCCTATCCAGCCATAACCAGGGATAATGGAAGGACCTTTCATCCGATGGCTTCCAGACTCCGACTGTTACAACCCAAACCCTTACTGCAGACTAACCTCCTGCACTCCTCCCCATCACTCTGTATCCTCAGCCAATCACGTGAGTATCCCTCCTTTCATCTCACTTGAAGAACATTAACCCTATGCTGCCTGGTTTCCCTTCCACCCTGTCATGCAGGCCCTACACTTATTCCTTCATCATCATAGCTCCGAACCTTCCTGACTAATAGTGCCAGTGTTGTGTTTCAAGGTTCTATACTCTTAAAGTGGAGTTCCACCCACTTTTACAACTCTTCAGCATCCCTCACTAAACTGTGCACTGCAAACAAATTGGATATTTTTTTTATTTTTTTTTCAGCACAGACTGTATATCTGCTGTATTCATTTTTCACTTCCTCCTTCCTGGCCGCGGCCCATCGCATCATTTCCTGTTTGCAATGCCTCCTGGGAAGGGGCAGCAACTTCCTCTCAAACTGCCGTTGCTATGGAAACCTGACCTGAAACCTATTACACTGCTTATGCTGCACTGAGCATGTACGAGATCTGCAAGGATGAGATCCAGGAAGAAATACAGTCTGACTTCAGATGCCCACACTTAAGATGGCCACGGCCTGCTGCAAGTTTATAAAATAACAAACTACTGCTAAAAACTAACAAAACAGACCTTAGTTTACAGACTAACTTTACTAGAATACATTAAGCTTGTGTATTATAGGGGTATTTTTATTTAAAAAGTATAATTTTGTCCGGAACACCGCTTTAAGTATCAAAGCTAGAGAGCTAGCATTTAGGTCACTGATACTGAACAAGTATTCAGTACAACTTCTGGCCTGCTTTACAGCCAAGCAACTAGCATCTTCAAAAGAAGAGATTATAAATGATATCCCATGTATATCTTTCATATCAGGATTCCTTTAGGACCTTTCACTTAAAGTAGACTTTCCATGAAAATGTATGGTCCACTTTACATACAACTTAGGCAGGCCATTCACTGTTCGAATCTTGGCCAGTTCAGCAGGAAGCGGACAAGATTCGAACTGTGTATGGGCAAGCTGAATGTACCAAGGTGATCGATCGATCAACTTGGGTACAACCAGCATGCTGGGTTTTACCTGCAATTTTCGCTTGCGGTTGCTAAAGCCGCTAGCAATAATCACTGTTTCCACCCCTCCGCTGGAGGAACACAATGGACCGACATTGTCTGTGTTGACGGGGGAATCGAGCAAATTTATTTTCCACAACCCTTGGCTGCAGGAAAGAAATTTGCTCTGTGTATGGCCGACCTTATTCTACTTCCCCCAATACAAACGACTTATAGAAGGCACTAAAACTAGATGATACAATTAATGAAATAAATAAACAGCTCTGCACAACTGCTGCTATCACCTTTCTGCTGGATTTTGTGTTTAATTTATATTATAAAGAATGTAAAGTAAGCTGGAACACATAAAGGTGCTCAAGGACACGAAAACTCTGTGGCAGAGTTTCATTCATTTTTTTTTTTTTTTCGTTTTTCGGGTCATTCGTTATGATCGCAATTCGTAAATCCGTACATTCATAAATTCGTAAATTCGTACATTCGTACATTTGTAAATGTGTACATTTGTAAATTCATACATTCGTAAATTAGAAAATTCATATTCGTAAATTTGTACATTCGTAAATTAGAAAATTCATATTCGTAAATTCGTACATTCGTAAATAAAAAAAATCATATTCTTAAATTCGTACATTCATAAATTAGAAAATTTGGAAATGAGAAAATCCGAAAATTAGAAAATCTGAAAAAGTAAATAACTATTAAATTATAGGTATTGTAATTTCTTTTCAAATTTGTCTGTTAGTGAACGTAACTAGGGTTGAGCGAACCCGAACTGCAAAGTTCGGGTCCGTACCGGACTTTTGGGTGTCCGGGACACGAATCCGAACTATTGGCTGTAAATTCGGGTTCGGGTCTGGTGTTCGGCGATGTATTGGCGCCTTTTTAACAGCTGCAGGGCAGCCAATCGACGCTAGTTTCACTAGTGTGCCCTAAGAAGCCATCACAGCCATGCCTACTAGTGGCATGGCTGCGATTGGCCAGTGCAGCATGTGACCCAGCCTCTATATATAGTACACACACACAGCACACAGCGTCATTCTGCTATAGACAGGTTCCTGTGGTGCTGAGAGAGAGGATTTTTAGGAGTTAGTGTGATAAAGTCAGTCAGTCAGTCAGT
Source organism: Lithobates sylvaticus (assembly GCA_028564925.1). Classification (NCBI taxonomy): domain Eukaryota; kingdom Metazoa; phylum Chordata; class Amphibia; order Anura; family Ranidae; genus Lithobates; species Lithobates sylvaticus. Next base: position 39,364,140 of record CM053035.1, on the reverse strand, counting down.
CCACATTCCTTAAATTTTCTTCTAATTAGTTAGATCAGTGAGCGATCTAGATAGCTAGAGTAGAGTAGGGAGTTTCTTTATTAAGCAAAAGAAAGAGGCAGAGAGAATTATTGAAGAGATTCTTAAATCAATTGTACCCTGGCTGGGGTGCAGTGCACAGTCTTTTAACAGTGCCATGAGGCCAGTGCCAGACAAAATATAAAAGTTTTACCTGCAAGCTCAGTGCACCATTACTATACTGCATATACTAAGAGATACACCATAGTCTGTGTGTATTCTGCTATATATTTTTGCTGTGTTTTTTTTTCCCCAATAGCATTTTCTGCGTGTTCATACACGCTTTACATACTGTCCGTGTATTCTGATATTGGAAAAACATTGCAAAAAAATTTAATTTTGCAGTGTTTTTTTTCTTCCCAATAGCATTTTCTGTGTTTTCATAAACGCAGAAAGACACTATCCGTTTATTCTGATATTGGAAAAACATTGCAAAACAATTTAATTTTGCTGTGTTTTTTTTTTCCCAATAGCATTTTCTGCGTGTTCATACATACACGCTGTAGACACTATCCGTGTATTCTGATATTGGAAAAACATTGCAAAAAAATTTAATTTTGCTGTGTTTTTTTTATTCCCAATAGCATTTTCTGCGTTTTCATAACCGCAGAAAGACACTATCCGTTTATTCTGATATTGGAAAAACATTGCAAAAAAAATTTAATTTTGCAGTGTTTTTTTTTTTTCCCAATAGCATTTTCTGCGTTTTCATAAACGCAGAAAGACACTATCCGTTTATTCTGATATTGGAAAAACATTGCAAAAAATTTTTATTTTGCTGTGTTTTTTTTCTTCCCAATAGCATTTTCTGCGTTTTCATAACCGCAGAAAGACACTATCCGTTTATTCTGATATTGAAAAAACATTGCAAAAAAATTTAATTTTGCAGTGTTTTTTTTTTCCCAATAGCATTTTCTGCGTTTTCATAAACGCAGAAAGACACTATCCGTTTATTCTGATATTGGCAAAACATTGCAAAAAAATTTAATTTTGCTGTGTTTTTTTTTTTTTTCCCAATAGCATTTTCTGCGTGTTCATACATACACGCTGTAGACACTATCCGTGTATTCTGATATTGGAAAAACATTGCAAAAAAATTTAATTTTGCAGTGTTTTTTTTCTTCCCAATAGCATTTTCTGCGTTTTCATAAACGCAGAAAGACACTATCCGTTTATTCTGATATTGGAAAAACATTGCAAAAAAAATTAATTTTGCGTTTTTTTTTTCCCAATAGCATTTTCTGCGTTTTCATAAACGCAGAAAGACACTATCCGTTTATTCTGATATTGGAAAAACATTGCAAAAAAATTTTATTTTGCTGTGTTTTTTTTCTTCCCAATAGCATTTTCTGCGTTTTCATAACCGCAGAAAGACACTATCCGTTTATTCTGATATTGGAAAAACATTGCAAAAAAATTTAATTTTGCAGTGTTTTTTTTTTCCCAATAGCATTTTCTGCGTTTTCATAAACGCAGAAAGACACTATCCGTTTATTCTGATATTGGCAAAACATTGCAAAAAAATTTAATTTTGCTGTGTTTTTTTTTTTCCCAATAGCATTTTCTGCGTGTTCATACATACACGCTGTAGACACTATCCGTGTATTCTGATATTGGAAAAACATTGCAAAAAAATTTAATTTTGCAGTGTTTTTTTTCTTCCCAATAGCATTTTCTGCGTTTTCATAAACGCAGAAAGACACTATCCGTTTATTCTGATATTGGAAAAACATTGCAAAAAAAATTAATTTTGCGTTTTTTTTTTCCCAATAGCATTTTCTGCGTGTTCATAAACGCTTTAGACACTGTACGTGTATTCTGCTATATACAAAAACACCCATTTAGGGCGAGATCATAAATTTTGAAAATATGAGGAGATCATCAAAAAGGGGACGTGGCCGGGGTCGTGGTGCTGCTGGTGGCGCTCCTGTTGCAGGGAGAGGACGTGGTCGATCTGTGCCAGCTACATGCACTAGTGAAAAACCTTCCTCAGGATGCGAGTAGGCGACAGAGCCTGCAGCAGTATTTTGGCACGCCTAATGAGGCTGTACGAATGTTGAGGCCAGGACAAGTACAGGCGATAGTAGATTGGGTTAATGACAGTGCCTCCGGTTCCTTCACATTCAGAGTTGGCACCTGCAGCCGATGTCCATCAGTCTTTCACCTCACCCCCTTGCAAATCAGCCAATCAGTCTGAGCCCCAAATGATGCAGCAGTCTCTTCTGCTTTTTGATGACTCTGTTAGCAGGGTTTCCCAGGGCCATCCACCTAGCCCTGCCCCAGAAGTGAACCGTGAACCGTTCCCCAGAAGACGTCATTAGACGAAACGGACGTAGGGAGGCTGACGCACTGACGTCATCACGTTCCGCAACGAGAGCGGGTGTTCTGCTAGCCGGCCAGCGTTTTTCTTTCCCAAACACATTGCGATTGTTTGTTTTAATTTGATGTAAGTAGTACTTACAGATTTTTATTTAATAAATGGTATGGTTTTACGCTATGGGAGCATTCCATGTTTTCTTATGATTCCATGCTACAAAAAAATCGATTGATGATTCCTGACCTTGGATTTCTGAAACATCTCCATATTGAGGCATTCATATTGAGGCTGTCCAAGGGAATTATTGTGCCTGTTCGGGTTCAACTGTGATGTCCGGATTCGTTGTGAAGGTCTGAGGGTCTGGTTACATCATGACACCACTGAGGTGCAGGCTTGTTTGAGCTTTCCTTTTGGTAAGCGCATTGTTTGAGCGGTGGTGGAGCACGTTTTTCTTGGTTGATCACCTCACAAGTCACGGAATAATTTTGCATTTCTGTCACTTTCATCAAATAATGTCACTTTAATATTTTTTTCACACGAACTTTATGGATTGATTATTTGCTTATCAATTTATTTCTGCATATGGACTTCACTAGATTTGGTATAGGACATTCATTACTCCTATTTTTTCACTTAGCGCGGCTTTTTGTATTGTTTTTGCAGAGTTTTAAAAGGCTGATGTCATTGGCTGTCCCACAGTACGTCGTGCCCAGCCGCCACTACTTTTCCAGACGAGCGATCCCTTCCCTGCACAACCAAGTGGGGGACAAAATCAGGTGTGCACTGCGCAACGCCATCTGTGGCAAGGTCCACCTAACTACGGATGCGTGGACCAGTAAGCACGGTCAGGGACGTTATATCTCCCTAACAGCACACTGGGTAAATGTAGTGGCGGCTGGGCCTGAGGCGAATAGCACTTTGGCGCATGTCCTTCCACCATTGAGGATTGCAGGGCACTTCAGTTTGCCTCCTGTTGCTAACTCCTCCTACTCCGCCTCCTCATCCTCTACCGCCTCCTCATCCGGTCAGCGTAACACCTTCACCACCAACTTCAGCACAGCCAGGGCTAAAGGACAGCAGGCAGTTTTAAAACTTTCCAGTTTGGGGGAAAAACCCCACACCGCGCAGGAGTTGTGGAGGGACATGGAACAACAGACCGATGAGTTGTTGGTGGCAGTGAGCCTCAAGCCCGGCCTGGTGGTGTGCGATAATGGGCGAAATCTTGTAGCAGCTCTGGGCCTTGCCGGTTTGACGCACATCCCTTGCCTGGCGCATGTGCTGAACTTGGTGGTCCAGAGGTTCCTTAAGAATTACCCCGATATGCCAGAGCTGCTGCAGAAAGTGCGGGCCGTCTGTGCGCACTTTCGGCGTTCTCACCCTGCTGCTGCTCGCCTGTCAGCGCCGCTCACCATCTCATATGTGACGTGCCCACAAGGTGGAACTCCACCTTGCACATGCTTGCCAGACTGTGCGAGCAGCAGCAGGCGATAGTGGAGTTTCAGCTGCAGCACGCACACGTGAGTCGCTCTGCGGAACAGCACCACTTCACCGCCAATAACTGGGCCTCCATGCGAGACCTGTGTGCCTTGTTGCACTGTTTCGAGTACTCCACCAACATGGCCAGTGCCGATGACGCCGTTCTCAGCGTTACTATCCCAGTTCTATGCCTCCTTGAAAGAACTCTTCAGGCGATGATTGAAGAGGATGTGGCACAGGATGAGGAGGAGGAGGAGGAAGAGGGTTCATTTCCAAGGCTTTCAGGGCAGTCATTTACAAGTGGCTACGAGGGTGGGTTCCTGCACCAACAAGCGCCAGGTACACAATTGTCTGGCAGCAAGGGCACAGTTCTGGAGGATGACGAGGTGGAGGATGAGGAGGAGATGGAGGAGGAGGAACCATGTTCACAGCAGAGTGGCACCCAGAGACCAGCTCATGTCCATCACTGGTGCGTGGCTGGGGGGATACAGAGGACACAGACGATACACCTCCCACAGAGGACAGCTTGCCTGCTTGCCTCTGGGCAGTCTGGCACACATGAGCGATTACATCCTGCAGTGTCTCCGCAACAACCGCCGAGTTGCCCACATTTTAACTGGTGCTGATTATTGGGTGGCCACCCTGCTGGATCCCCGTTACAAGTACATCGTGCCGTCCTTAATTACCTCGCTGGAGTGTGATCGTAAGATGCGCGAGTACAAGCGCACGCTGGTAGACGCGCTGCTGGTGGCATTCCCACTTGGAAGCGGGGGTACGGTGGAAGCACAAGGCAAAGGCAGAGGAGGAGGAAGAGGTCGCCAACGCAGCCGGGGCACCGCCAGCACCTCGGAAGGCATTGCCGGAATGTGGAAAAGCTTGGTCAGCACGCCACAACAACCAGCACCACCAGCTGAGATGGAACGTCTTAGCAGGAGGCAGCATTTCACCAACATGGTGGAGCAGTATGTGTGCACATGCCTACACGTACTGCATGACGGGTCTGCCCCCTTCAACTTCTGGGTCTCCAAATTGGGCACATGGCCTGAGCTTGCCCTTTATGCCTTGGAGGTGCTGGCCTGCCCTGCCGCAGGTGTATTATCTGAACGTGTAATTAGCACGGCAGGGGGCGTTATCACAGACAAGCGCAGCCGCCTGTCCAGAGCCAATGTGGACAAGCTCACGTTCATTAAAATGAACCAGGCATGGATCCCACAGGACTTGTCCATACCTTGTGCAGAATAGACACATATACCGGTGTTCTGACAAAAACTGTCTGGCTATCGGATAGTGTCCGGCCACTTACTGCGCAGGTGCAGTGCTTGCGCAATACGGAGGACAAGGAGATTCACAAAATCTCCAAAGATGAACGTCGCCTGCGCAGTGAGTGCAGGTTCAAGCCCGACCATCCAAGTGGACATACGGTAGCACATAGTAACAGGGCCCCTCACGGGCTCGCTTGGCTAGGCTTCAACCTCGGATGATGTGGCTTGAACCTGGAGTCACCGCGCATCGTCTTCGGAGAGTTTCAAAATCCCATTGTCCTACGTACTGAGCAAGCGAAGTACAGGGCGGACACTATGCGACGGGGGACAGAATTCGACACATCATTCACCACTAGCCTTACCCAGCCATTGTTGTATTTTTGAACCAGTGTTGGCTACCTCGTCCTCCTCCACCGCCGCTTCCACCTACACCGCCACATCCACCGCCACCTCAACCTCCTACTCCATCTGAATTTCGTCCTCCTAGGTCAAGATTATAATTTTTTCATTTTTTTTAATTTCCAAGTATTTTATTTTCCCACTATCTTATCCATTAAATTGAATAATTTTTTCCAGAAAGTGCGTATTCTGGGGTATTCCCACCATATGTGCGGCATCGTGCCGTTGAGTTTCTGAGGTTCTTAATGACTTCCTGTACCTCTTCTGCTGAGAAGGGGGCCTCCAGCATTTTATTTTTATTTTTTATTTTTTTATGTTATTTTAAGATATTTCCCTATCCACATTTGTTTGCAGATCACTTGCCATCCAGGTGTTCCAACCCGAAAAACTGACCAGAGCTAGAGCTGCCACAATCCAGGCCAGAAGGTCAGGGACTCGACCCTTCAGCGCCAACCCAGTGGTTCTCCATCCCCATCAGAAGGCTTCCCTTTCGGCTACAAACTGCTCCAGGTCACCTTTACGCCAGCAGGCTTTTGCATAGCAACCGCCACCCCTGCTCCACCTCGCCGTAGAAAAGGGACGGAAGCAAGCGCCACCTCCTGGCTACTGATAAGAACAGATACTACACTTGATCTTAGCCAAAAGGCCGAGAAGCACTAGTGAAACACCTTCCTCAGGTGCGAGTAGGCGACAGAGCCTGCAGCGGTATTTTGGCGCGCCTAATGAGGCTGTATGAATGTTGAGGCCAGGACAAGTACAGGCGATAGTAGATTGGGTTGCTGACAGTGCCTCCGGTTCCTTCACATTGTCTCCCACCCAGTCTCCTGATGAAAGTTAATAATTTTTTCCAGAAAGTGCGTATTCTTGGGGATTCCCACCATATGTGCGGCATCGTGCCGTTGAGTTTCTGAGGTTCTTAATGACTTCCTGTACCTCTTCTGCTGAGAAGGGGGCCTCCAGCATTTTATTATTATTTTTTATTTTTTTATGTTATTTTAAGTTATTTCCCTATCCTCATTTGTTTGCAGGTCACTTGCCATGCTCTTAACAACATTTTGTTGCCATTTGCAGCCCTCTAGCCCTTTCCATGACCTTTTTACAGTCATTTTAGTGTTCAAAAGTCCGGGTCCCATTGACTTCAATGGGGTTCAGAGTTCGGGGTCAAGTTCGGGTCAAGTTCGATCCCGAACCCGGACTTTTTTCCGAAGTTCGGCCGAACCCGCCGAACCCGAACATCCAGGTGTCCGCTCAACTCTAAACGTAACAAATACAAATTTATCCAAAGTTACGACTTATCCGAAATAACGAATGCCGCATCTAAACAAAGAGAAGGGAACAAATTAATAACAAATAATAATAACAAAATGTTTTTATTATTATTATTGTTATTTATTATTATTAATTCATTACGTTCCATTCGTTTAGATACGGCATTCATTATTTCAGATAATTCGTAACTTGGGATAAATTTGTATTTGTTACATTCACTAACAGACAAATTTGAAAGGAAATTACAATACCTATAATTTAATAGTTAAGTTATTATTAGGTAATTATTATTTCATATTTCCGAATTTCCGAATTAACGAATTAATGAATGTACGAATTTACAAATGTACGAATTTCCGAATGTACAAATGTACGAATGTCCGAATGTACAAATTTACGAATGTGCAAATGTACGAATTTACGAATGTGATATGTACGAATTTACGAATGTACGAATTTACAATTTTTTTTAATATTCGAATTTACGAATATTCAGAAAAATTTGTTAGACGGGTTTTCGTTAATTCGGATATTTCCGAATTAACGAACTTGTCGAAATTCGTTAAAAAACGAATTTGGAACTAAACAAATTGCACATGTCTAATTTTTACTATAATATCGCTTTTAGGCGGGTTGACCCTTTCATTCACATTACTCTTTGGTCACTTTGGCCCTTATGTGGATCATTAGAATGGGCAGATCCAGCTGGCGCCTCTGTGTTGCAATTGTTAAACTAAAGGTAAAACCTTCTTGCAGATTTTGCTATACCACTGGTGACTATTCAAAGGCTTTAAACATTACATTATTAACCTACTGAAATCTGCTTTTTGATTTGTAGCTCCGGCCTCTGCAGCAGAACTGACCAGTAATGCAAAAGGATGGCTCTGGGAAGGTGACACAGTGTCTCTGTACTGTTCAGCCCAACTTACCGATGCCACATTTATCTGGCACGTGGATGGAGATTTATTACCCGGAGGTGATGAATACCATATTTCCGAAGACCCCTTGGGACCAAATACTACTCTGACCATCAGCCCTGTCTTCAGAAAACACACGGGATCCTATACCTGTTTTGCCTCTAATGCGACGTTGAGCGAGACCAGTAATGCCCTGAACTTGAGCGTGGCCAGTAAGTGATATCATGTTTATACTTCAAGTAGGGTGGAACTACACTGCATCTGAGCACTAGACATGTGCGATTAGTTTTGTACGAAACGAAAATTCGTACAAATTTCCGGAAATTCGTACATTCGTACAAATCCGAAATACAAATTTTTATGCATACGAATTCCGTACGAAACACGAAATTTCGTTTACGAATGTCGGATCCAATTTCATAACGAAAATTCGTTATTGTTACGAAAAGTTAACGAACCTAAAAGTTAAAACCCAAGGAAGTCAGCACAGCACAGCACAGGGATGGTGGGAACCCTATGGGAATTTCTATGCTTACGAATTTTATACGAAATATCGTTAACAAATTTCGTAATTTGGATCCAAATTAACAGAAACGTGACTGGTGTTTTGTTCACCAATCAGAGGAAGTCAGCACAGCACAGGGATGGTGGGAACCCATCATAATGGGCACAGCAGGTGTACACTCAGACCCGGGAACTCAGCACATGGATGGTGGGAACCCCTCATAATGGACACAGCAGGTGTACAGACCTGGGAACTCAGCACAGGGATGGTGGGGACCCCTCATAATGGACACAGCAGGTGTACAGACCTGGGAACTCAGCACAGGGATGGTGGGGACCCCTCATAATGATAAATTCTTCATAACGAACATTCGTAATTGTTACGAAAAGTTAACAAACCTAAAAGTTAAAAACCCAGGAAGTCAGCACAGCACAGGGATGGTGGGAACCCCTCATAATGATAAATTCTTCATAACGAACATTCGTAATTGTTACGAAAAGTTAACAAACCTAAAAGTTAAAAACCCAGGAAGTCAGCACAGCACACGGATGGTGGAAACCCCTCATAATGATAAATTGATCATAACGAACATTCGTAATTTTTACGAAAAGTTAACAAACCTAAAAGTTAAAAACCCAGGAAGTCAGCATAGCACATGGATGGTGGGAACCCCTCTCGTTATTTTAACGAAAAGTTTACGAATCTAACGAAAATTCGTATTTCGTACGAATTCAAATTGAATTTTGTACACTAATTACGATTTTTTTTTTGTACGAAACTAAAACGGAACGAAACTAAATACATTTTTTGACAGCGCCCATGTCTACTGAGCACCACAAACCAAAAATGCTATTGTTTCATTTTAAAATTCAAAGCAAAATCACTAGGGATGGGCGAACGGTTCGCTCCGAGCATAAGTTCGGGCCGAACTTTCGTTGTTTGGGCGTTCGGCAAACGGCCGAACAAATGGGTCGTTCGACCATTTGTTCGGCCCCCCGAACCGACTACAATGCATTGCAGCGCTGAACAGTGCATTGCAAGCCCTGATTGGCTGAAGCAGTGAAAGCTTCAGCCAATCAGGGCACAGAGCACTGTCATCATGACTTACAATCATCGCTCATTCCCGCCCCACAATATAAAAGTATTCTTTCAATGGCAGCCATTTTCAGTGTGATTTTGGCGTGGAGAGAGTTAGAACAGGGCTCTGTTCAGTGCTATTGGTTAGTTAGTGTGCTATACTGTGCTATTTTGCTTCAATTGTCAGTGTAGAATATTTGTTTAGTGTCAGTCTAGGGATAGCGTGAGTGTAGTGAGGAGGACCATCATTCAGCTTTGCATGGTGTGCAGCTAGAGTAGGGACAGCTCAGATAGTTTCAGTGTAGTGTAGTGAGACCATGTCAGTAATCTTTACATTAGTGTATAGCTAGAGTAGGGACAGTTCGGTTAAACACCGTCTATTTGATTGCGTTACTGCCAGTTTAACGCCATATGGTTTTGTGCGCATTACTGCCAGTTTAATGCCATATAAAGACAGGTAGACTAAGGGGACCCCCCAGGCATTATATTGGTCCCATTAACTTTAATGGGGTTCGTTATTCAGGTCCGAACTTTCTCAGTGTTTGAAAGTTCTGGTGCGAACCGAACAGGGGTCCATTCGGCCCATCCCTAAAACTCACCCATCCATCCATGTCACCACTTATTTTGCTAAGAAATACCTTTGAAAAACATCCCCTAGCATTTCTAGCTGCAGCCATCTTGAGTAAAGGCAGATGATTCAGGCAGCATTTACTTCCTGGGATCCATCTGCCCTTACCTCAGGCATGTAGGCTAGAGGGTGCGCTTAGTTTAGAAAACTCCTCCTCCTCTTCAGAAGACTCTTGGGATGTATGACATTGTTTGCCTAGGTGAAAAACCAGCAAGTAGCTGAAGAAATTAAAAAAATTAAGTTTAAAACATTAAATATGATATACTTCCCTATCTATTTACTAATGCTAGCAGCATAGGAATTGAAAATACTCAATGTTAATTGAGAGAGTGAAGTTCTGCATTAAAAACAAATAAATAATGGTTTTGTGCTTATTTTTTTCTACTTTGTTATGGGCCATAAAAAAATATATATCTATATGTCTATAGATAAATATGGACATATTATTATTATTATTATTTATTTATTATTATTTATTATTTATTTATTATTTATTACTAATATTATTATTATAAATATGGACATATTAATAGTTCCATTTTGGACACCAACCTACTTTGCTGTTTGTCCACAGAACTCAATAGCTTAAGCATTTTTTTTTTGTAAATGATATGCTAATAGCAGAACGTACAAGCATTTGCTGTTTTTTTTTCCTCCTCTGAGCTTCCTTCTCAAACTCTCCCCCAGCCAAACTGCCAGAACTATGGAGTCCTACAAGGATCTCCTATAAATTAATGCTCCCATTTGGAACTACAATGTTGCCTGAAGCCATTCCCAGTGCCAAACACCCAGGTAGTGCGAGAGGGACACAGAGCCACAGCCACGTCTCTTTTCCACAGAGCTGATTGACAGAGGAGGAAAGGAGAGGCGAGGTGTGGCTTTGACTTTTATATTGGCTGCCCTTCCTGGTCCCTGTACCATCTGTACCGCATCTATGATATCCTGGAATACCCAAAGGGGGCATGAAGATCCAAAAGTCACAAGTGGGCAGAAACAAAGTTGAAAATTATTGCAAGGAGATCCCACTGATGAAGTATTCAAATCATACACTATAATACCAAAAGTATTGGGACACTTGCCTTTACACGCACATGAACTTTAATGGCATCCCAGTCTTAGTCCGTAGTGTTCAATATTGAGTTGGCCCACCCTTTGCAGCTATAACAGCTTCAACTCCTCAGGGACGGCTGTCCACAAGGTTTAGCAGTGTGTCTATGGGAATGTTTGACCATTCTTCCAGGAGCACAACTGTTAGGTCAGGCACTGATGTTGGACAAGAAGGCCTGGCTCTCAGTCTCTGCTCTAATTTATCCCAAAGATGTTCTGTCGGGTTGAGGTCAGGTCATGATTAGGCACCATCTCTGGTGTGAAACGCGTCAGTAGCTGTGCAGTTAGTCTGTATTGCCCTGTGATGCTTTGATATAAATTTTTTAATAAAGGTGAACTTTTTGGACGAGAAGGCCTGGCTCACAGTCTCCGCTCTAATTCATCCCAAAGATGTTCTATTGGGTTGAGGTTAGGACTCTGTGCAGGCCAGTCAAGTTCCTCCACCCCAAACTCGCTCATCAATGTGTTTATGGACCTTGCTTTGTTCCAACACCATTCATTTTGGAGTATACACAAGAAGATTTGTTCACATATGATTATTATGGACATTTTTGATGGTTTTTTTTATTGTGCACTTTATTAATTAGATACACATTGTATATCATTAATCTGATATTTGATTTTTATATTGTTTCCCTTGCGCCATTTACATATATATTTTTTGCATTGTTATTAGTCTTCTACTAATTTTAGGTGCAGCATTGGTATATAATCAACATATTGTTTTTTTGTATTGTGGCACCAAGACCCAATACTTTCCCCCTCACATCTACAAACTATGATCTACATACTGGAATATTTTTTTTGAAATACACTAGCAATGGCGGCAATCAGCAACTTATAGTGGGACTGCGATATTGCGGCAGACAATCGGACACCTAACTGACACTTTGTGGGAACCAGTGACACTAATACAGTGATCAGTGCTAACAATATGCACTGTCACTGTACTAATGACACTGGCTGGGAAGGGGTTAACATCAGGGGCGCTCAAAGGGTTAACTGTGTGCCTAGCCAGTGTTTTTGTGTAAACATTGTGGTGCTTTCACTAAGGGAAGTAATGGATTTTATTCTCTGCTTTTCAGGGACACAAAACCCATCCCTTTCGCCCTGTCATAACGGAGCTCTACCTTGTTTACATAGGCAGAGCTCTGTGCTATGTCTCTGCCCGACGATTGGTGGGTGCCAGCAGACATCCAGTGTGTGACACCCATAGATTGGCTTCTGCTGTGAGTAATCACAGCAGAAGCATCCCGCCGAGGGCGTGCGCACACGCCCCCTAGGCAAGAGCGTAGAATCACATTTATAATATATATTTAGCAAAGAATATAATTTATATATATGTGATTCTGCACAGGAGGGACGCCCTGTATCAGTATATCTGCCATAGGGTGGTCCTTAACTGGTTAAAGTGATTATAAACCCTCACCTATACCCAGAGATTGGCCTCAGGTGATACACAGAGATGAAACAAATCCTCCTACATATGTTGTACCTGTTTATCTGCAGCCATATTTCCCCTACATCCATTCAAAGTGCATCATTTACACAGGATCTCTCAGCTCTGAAAATCAGGGGGTGGAGAGGTGAAGTTATATCAGTGAGAAGAGCTCTAAGAGCTGATTGGAGGGATGGGACACACCCCCTTCACACAACACACAGGAACAAAGCTGAGGCTGTCACTCACAAGTTGTGCGCTCCCCTGTCACCATTTTTCTTTTGGTGTCAGGAAAAGTGGGTCAAAAGTGACTCATGCTTATAGCAGAGGACAAAGCAGCGGACTGAAATAACACTTAGTGCTCTGGATTAGGGATGAGCCGAACACCCCCCCCCCCGTTCGCCTGAACCGTACTAGGCCACATGCCCTCAACATTGGGAGGATGCTTTGGGGGTCTAAGACCCCTAAAGCACCTTGTCCCCATGTTGATGAGGACAAGGGCCTCTTCCCCACAACCGTGCCCGGTGGTTGTGGGGGTCTGCGGGCGGGGGGCTTATCGGAATCTGGAAGCCCCCTTTAACAAGGGGACCCCCAGATCCCGGCCCCCCCCTGTGTGAAATGGTAAGGGGGTACAAAAGTACCCCTACCATTTCACCAAAAAAGTGGCAAAAATGGTAAAAATGACAGGAGACAGTCTTTGACAATTCCTTTATTAAAATCTTCTTTCTTCATTCTTCATCCTTCGGTTTCTTCATCTTCTCCTTCCTTCATCTTCTTCCATCTTCTTCTTCCATTTTCTTCTTCCTCCGATCCGCTTCTTCTTGCGCTGGTCTTCTCGTCCTTCTCGTCCGGCATCTTCTTCCGTCGGCGTCGGCGTCGGTGTCTTCTTGGGCCTCTCCGCGCAATGGGAGGCTCCCGCTGTGTGAGGCTCCACTCCATCTGACAGGTCTTTTAAAACGGAGGGCACCTGGTGACCCCGCCCCCCTCTGACATCATGGGGAAAGCCATCATGGAATTCCCCATGACGTCTCTGTGCGTCAGAGGGGGCGGGGTCACCAGGTGCCCTCCATTATAAAAGACCTGTCAGATGGAGCGGAGCCTCACACAGCGGGAGCCTCCCATTGCGCGGAGCGGCCCAAGAAGACACCGACACCGACGCCGACGCCGACGGAAGAAGATGCCGGACGAGAAGGACGAGAAGACCAGCGCAAGAAGAAGCGGATCGGAGGAAGAAGAAAATGGAAGAAGAAGATGGAAGAAGATGAAGGAAGGAGAAGATGAAGAAACCGAAGGATGAAGAAAGAAGAAAGAAGATTTTAATAAGGAATTGTCAAAGACTGTCTCCTGTCATTTTTACCATTTTTGCCACTTTTTTGGTGAAATGGCAGGGGTACTTTTGTACCCCCTTACCATTTCACACAGGGGGGGGGCGGGATCTGGGGGTCCCCTTGTTAAAGGGGGCTTCCAGATTCCGATAAGCCCCCCGCCCGCAGACCCCCACAACCACCGGGCACGGTTGTGGGGAAGAGGCCCTTGTCCTCATCAACATGGGGACAAGGTGCTTTAGGGGTCTTAGACCCCCAAAGCATCCTCCCAATGTTGAGGGCATGTGGCCTGGTATGGTTCAGGCGAGAGGGGGGGCCGCTCTCGTCCCCCTCTTTTCCTGCGGCCTGCCAGGTTGCGTGCTCGGATAAGGGTCTGGTATGGATTTTGAGGGGGACTCCACGCCATTTTTTTTGGCTAGGGTTCCCCTTAAAATCCATACCAGACCTCAAGGGTCTGGTATGGATTTTGAGGGGGACCCTACGCCATTTTTTTTTTTTTTTGGCTGGGGTTCCCCTTAATATCCATCCCAGACCTGAAGGGCCTGGTTATTGAATTTGGGGGGACCCCTACGCTTTTTTTTTGTTTTTTTATTAATGAATGACAGTTCTCTGTGTTACAGGAGCCATCAATTCATTAGCCGCGAGTGATTTTAAATAGCTTTTTCCTGCAAAAATGACACTTTTTTGCAGGGAAAGTTCTAAGCACAGGAAACCTGCCCCCTCACAGGCCACCTATAGACACCCCCCATCCTTACTCTGGATTGAGACAAGTGCTTTGTTCATATTTCATTTCTGAGGTTTACAACCACTTTAAGACTGCGGCCGATTTGTACTGTTTGAAACAGCATGGTATAAGTCAGGATTCTTCTTTCTCTTTTCTAATAATTTTTTTTCTTTTTTTTTTTTTACAGAACCCACCAATAATTCAAGTATTTATTGTAAGTCAGAAGCTTACACCGAGCAGATGCTATTAGGCTGCTCCTGGGCAGGAGGACAACCTTCGGCTGACATTAAACTGTCTTTTAATGGCACAGTCAAAGAGGGACAGGATGAAGTAAACTGGACTGTGTTTCTGGATTATGAGGTCCAACAACCAGAGCTCATCTGTCAAGGAGATCAAGTGGGGAAGAAATCTGAGTGCAAGATAGTTTATGGTGAGATGATGGAATCAGCTGGGTGTATTTTCAATAATATTACTATACAGAATTAATCTGCACTATTATATATATATATATATATATATATATATATATATATATATATATATATATATATACATACACACACACACATTCACTCACTATGGATCCATACCAAACTTCTAGCAGGCAAGGCAACAGTTTGTCAAGTTTTTCTGGTCTTTGGTTCTAGGTGTACAAACACAGATTGAGCAAACTGTCTCTCTTTCATCATTGCCACCATCAGCTGTGGAGTATCTTGTGTGGGTATGGTGATACTAAATTTGCCCGTCAACTGGAGTAGAAACCATAAGACTGTTGGCTAGTGGCTACTGATAGGGGGGTTGGGCCAGCCATCTTGTATGGTGTCTTGCCAAGTTAGCAGGGGGCCAATGGGCAGAGAGGGGCTTTTTACATCAGGACACTACAAATAAGTCTCTCTGCAGTAAAAAAATAAAACTTCCCCGGGCCCCATTTGTTCAGTAGGGGGCCTAGGACAGAAACAAGAGTATATAATGATTTTCAAGTGCAGGCAAAGCAATGCTTGTGCCATGGTTCCCGACAAGTAAGTTAAAGTTCTGCATTACCCTCCGCACCCTTCACACTAAGGAGAAAGCCCTGGAATTCAGGGCAGAGGACGCCGAGAACAGAAACAGGAGAAACAATCTCCGGATCATCGGCCTGCCAGAGGATGCGGAGGGGGGAGACCCAACGGCCTTTGTTGAATCCATGCTGAGATCCCTTCTCCCTAATGCAAGCTTCTCTCCCCAATACACTGCAGGGAGGGCGCACCGGGTCCCACCAAAGCCGCCCCCAGGGGCCCCTCCGAGGACCTTCATCCTGAGAATGCTCAACTTCCGCGACAGAGATGAAGTTCTAAGAGCGTCCAGAATACAAGGAGAACTCCGGTATCAAAATGCCAAACTTATGATATTCCCGGATTACTCCGTCGAGACCCAGCGATTACGCAAATCTTTTGATCAGGTCAAAGGGGCGCTCAGGGCTCGCAACATCAAATACAGTGTATTGTTCCCTGCACGGCTCCGTGTTCAAGATGGAGAGACCTCCAGGTTTTTCAACACACCTAAAGAAGCCTCAAACTGGCTGGATTCCTTGCCTCCACACCGCTAGATGCACGGACTGTGAGTATACCATTCCATGTTTATTACTGGGTCACCCAACCGGGAACATGACTGTTTAACCCCGCGGGCCCTCTTCTTTACCCCCTCATCACTAGACGCACCCCATTTTCCCCTGCAATAACTCTCTCCAAGGTTCCCGTAATGCTGGTGATAATCCTACACTGTTTACAGAGAGGAGGCACCCCCCCGGTACTGAAGGTTGCAGCATTGACTCAGGATCAGGGGGATGACACTCCAGAGCCTCAGACCACTTTTGGGGAACCAGCCAAGTTATAAGGAGCCTTTTTCCTTTCCTTTTTAGTTCATGTTTTACCATTACAACATAAGTGTTCTGCCCCTGACGAGTTCAGGAGACCTAATCAACCTCTTCCTTGTGATTACCTCACGCCTATCAAGAAGTTTGAAACTGCTATATTTGCCCGATAGGTGGCGTTATTCCTGCTGTGGGGCATATGGCGACTTTGAACCTACTGACTTGACCCCTACAATTTTCCTATAAGCCCCACTAACCCGTAGGAGTCGGCGGGGGAGATTGAAGTGGGGAGCTGATGGGCTCAATTGGACACCACCGGAGGACACCCGGTGGGCTCCAGCTTGCCTCTTGCACAGGTCCCCCCTTTTGCAGCCAGTGTGCTGAGTTGGGACTGGGGAATGGAAGCTCATCCCAGTTTTGTGGGGGTGAGCAGGGTGTGGTGGGGGGGGGGGGGCTTTTGTTGCCCCTTGTGGGCTGTATTTTTGGTTTTATTTTGTTTTTCTTTCAAGTTTAGATGTTTTGTTGAATACTCAATGCATAGATTTCTGTATAGCACTGACTGGGCTACAGAGTTAAGATCCAGCATTGTCCTTCCTCGGGTCCAAGCGCCAGATCTGATACCTTTCTACCCACCTAACCCTAAATTGGCCAACCATCATACATACCATGTCGGCTCTTAACATTATGTCTTGGAACACCAGGGGCCTCAATTCCCTGGTCAAGAGGTCACTGGTGTTCCAGTTTATAAAAACGCATAATCCCCACATCTGAATCCTTCAAGAAACCCACCTAGTGGGCAGTAGGACCCTGGCTCTCAAAAAGCCATGGGTGGGAAGCCATTATCACTCCACCTATTTCACCTTCGCCAGAGGTGTAAGTATCCTGGTAAACAAATCATTACCCTTCAAGCTCATAGATATGGCGCTGGACCCAACAGGAAGATATATCATTTTAAATGCCAGAATTCTCTCCCAAACCTGGTCTATATTGGGCCTGTACCTACCTCCACCAGCTTCGCTGAAATTATTAAATAAGATGCTGGCCGGCTATGCTTCAGACCATGTGATATTGCTGGGTGACTTCAATGTGGCCCCCGAGCCGTGTGTTGACAGACTGGCGGGTGCGTGTCCCAACTCCCCGGGATTGAAAGATTGGGCTGAAATATACGGACTCACTGATGTCTGGAGATGGAGACATCCCCAGACAAGGGCCTACACCTGCTACTCTGCATCACACGGCTCTTTTTCCCACATCGACCTGATCTTTGATGGTCAATCAGTGCTGTCCAAAGTCAGGGATGTTCAAATATTACCTAGGGGAATCTCGGACCACGCCCCCCTGTTGGTAAGCTTTGGAGACCCGTGCTCCCCGGCTAGACTGTGGAGACTCTCAAGATTCTGGATTTCAGGTTCGGGAGGTGGAACCTCAGTTTAGCAGGGAGATGGACGGTTACTGTGCTGTTAATCCTGGTATGTCCTCGCCAATGGAGGTCTGGGATGCTTTTAAAGCCGTTGCATAAGGGCCAATACCAATCCATAATAGCCAAAACCAGAAGACATAGACGATCCGTCCAGGTTAAAGTGGAGGCTGCAGCTACCACTCAGGAAGCACTATATGCTGACTACAGAAGTCCTGACCCTTGGCAAATCCCTGACTCAGAAAAAGCTGCTTGCGCAATCCCAAAGAATATTCCAACAGGGGGAAAGGTCTGGCAGACTCCTTGCTTGGCTCTCTAGAGAGCAGTCAGGGGGGTTCAGCGTCCCTTACATACTTGGCTCTAATGGTAAACTCCTCTATTCCTCTGAGGAGATTAATCGCTCCTTCGGCACATATTACCAGACATTATACACCTCAAAGGTGACATTCAGGGATGACGAACTAACTTCCTACATAGATGAGGTAGACATCCCTGTCCTGACTGACAAGTACAGAAAGGGTTTGGATAGACCTATCACCCTTGATGAGACACTTAAAGCACTTAAATCCATGCAGCCGGGTAAGACCCCTGGACCTGACGGGATACCTGTAGAGTTGTACAAACAATACCCTGAAGTTCTGGCCAATAGACTTCTCAAGATGCTAACTGCGGCCGAAGACCTACAGGTGCTCCCGCAATCTATGAGAGAGGCAGTCATAATTGTCATCCCCAAGCCAGGCAGAAATCCCACTAGGTGCACTTCCTATAGACCGACCTCGCTGTTAAATGTTGACGCCAAAATCCTGGCAAAAATATTGGCAAACAGGTGGAATACGGTCATCACCGAGCTGGTTCACCCCGACCAGACAGGCTTTATGCCGGGTAGAGGCACTGACATAAACCTTAGGAGACTGTTTACCCACATAGCTAGAGCGAACACAGAAGGAGAAGGTCTGGTGGCCTCCCTAGATGCCGAGAAGGCCTTTGACTCCGTTGAGTGGAGATACCTGTGGGCGGTCCTGTCTAAGTTTGGCTTTGGTAGGAGATTTATCTTGTGGGTGAAGCTACTATATACAGCTCCCCAGGCTAGGGCCTATACCAACGCCTGTCTCTCGTAGACATGTGCGATTAGTTTCGTACTAATTTGTAATTCGTACGAATTTACGAATCCGTAGTACGAATTTTTTCTAATACGAATTCCGTACGGAATACCAAATTCCGTTTACGAATTTCGTCGCCGAATTTATTCGAATCCGACTACCAAATATCGAATTTCAACTAATAATAAAGAAATTATTATAGCGGATATAACGAATGATTCGAATGAATTCTAATGGATTCGAATGATTCGAATGACAAAGTGTAATTTTTGCAGGAAAAATTCCGTTTACGAATTTCAGCTCCAAATTATTCGAATACAACTACCAATATCACATTTCAACTAAATCGAAAGAAATTATTATAGCGGATATAACGAATGATTTCGAATGATTTCGAATGAATTTGAATGAATTCGAATGATTGGAATGACAAAGTGTCATTTTTGCAGGAAAAAAATCTATTTAAAATCACTCGCGGCTATTGCCGGCAAATGAATTGTCGGCTCCGTAACACAGAGAACAGTCATTCATTGATATATAAAAAAAAAAAGCGTAGGGGTCCCCCCAAATTCAATAACCAGGCTCTTCAGGTCTGGATATTAAGGGGGACCCCAGCCAAAAAAAAAATGGCGTGGGGTCCCCCCTAAGTATGCATACCAGACCCTTCAGGTCTGGAATGGATTTTAAGGGGAACCCCGGCCAAAAAAAAAAAAATGGCTTGGGGTCCCCCTTAAAATCCATACCAGACCCTTATCACGCAACCTGGCAGGCCGCAGGAAAAGAGGGGGGATGAGAGCGGCCCCCCCTCCCTCTTGAACCGGACCAGGCCACATGCCCTCAACATTAGGAGGGTGCTTTGGGGTCCCCCCCAAAGCACCTTGTCCCCATGTGGATGGGGACAAGGGCCTCATCCCCACAACCCTGGCCGGTGGTTGTGGGGGTCTGCGGGCAGGGGGCTTATCGGAATCTGGAAGCCCCCTTTAACAAAGGGGGCCCCCAGATCCCGGCCCCCCCCCCTGTGTGAAATGGTAAGGGGGTACCCCTACCATTTCACCAAAAAAGTGACAAAAATGGTAAAAATGACAGGAGACGGTCTTTGACAATTCCTTTATTAAAATCTTCTTTCTTCTGCTCTTCCTTCTTCCTTTCTTCATCCTTCGGTTTCTTCATCTTCTCCTTCCGGCATCTTCTTCCATCTTCTTCTTCCTCCGATCCGCTTCTTCTTGCTCCGGTCTTCTCGTCCTTCTCGTCCGGCATCTTCTTCCATGGCGTCGGCGTCTGTTCTTCTGTCGGGCCGCTCCTCGCAATGGGATGCTCCCGCTGTGTGAGGCTTCGCTCCGGCTGACAGGGCACCTGGTAACCCCGCCCCATCTGACGCAAGGGAACGTCATGGGGAATTCCCTATGGCTTTCCCCATGACGTCAGAGGGGGGGGCGGGGTCACCAGGTGCCCTCCGTTATAAAAGACCTGTCAGCCGGAGCGAAGCCTCACACAGCGGGAGCCTCCCATTGCGAGGAGCGGCCCGACAGAAGAACAGACGCCGACGCCATGGAAGAAGATGCTGGACGAGAAGGACGAGAAGACCGGAGGAAGAAGAAGCGGATCGGAGGAAGAAGACGATGGAAGAAGAAGATGGAAGAAGATGCCGGAAGGAGAAGATGAAGAAACTGAAGGATGAAGAAAGGAAGAAGGAAGACCAGAAGAAAGAAGAAAGAAGATTTTAATAAAGGAATTGTCAAAGACCGTCTCCTGTCTTTTTTACCATATTTGTCACCTTTTTTGGGGAAATGGTATACCCCCTTACCATTTCACACAGGGGGGGGGTGGGATCTTGGGGTCCCCTTGTTAAAGGGGGCTTCCAGATTCTGATAAGCCCCCCGCCCGCAGACCCCCACAACCAATGGCCAGGGTTGTGGGGATGAGGCCCTTGTCCTCATCAACATGGGGACAAGGTGCTTTGGGGGGGACCCCAAAGCATCCTCCCAATGTTGAGGGCATGTGGCCTGGTACGGTTTAGGCGGGAGGGGGGGCGCTCTCGTCCCCCCTCTTTTCCTGCGGCCTGCCAGGTTGCGTGCTCGGATAAAGGGTCTGGTATGGATTTTGAGGGGGGCCCCACGCCATTTTTTTTTTTTTTTTTTGGCTGGGGTTCCCCTTAATATCCATACCAGACCTGAAGGGCCTGGTTATTGAATTTGGGGGGACCCCTACGCTTTTTTCTTTTATCAATGAATGACTGTTCTCGGAGCCGACATTTCATTAGCCGCGAGTGATTTTAAATAGCTTTTTTTCCTGCAAAAATTACACTTTGTGCAGGAACAGTTCTCTATATTAAATATACTGAATCTCGAATTCATTCGAATCATTCAAAGCATTTGTTATATCCGCTATTAGAATTTCTTTCATATTAGTTGAAATTCGATATTTGTAGTTGGATTTATTAACGATTCGTAACGATTCGTAGCGATTCGTAACTTGAAATTCGATATTTGTAGTTGGATTCGAATTGTTCTCTGTGTTACGAGAACCGACAATTCATTAGCCGCGTTAACGATTTGTAACGATTCGTAACGATTCGTAACTTTACTAACAATTCGTAACGATTCGAAAAAAAATGTACGATTCGTACGAAATTCGTATTTTGTACGAATTCGAACGGAATTTCGTACACAAATTACGATTTTTTTTATATACGAAACGGAACGAAACAAAACGAAACAAATTTTTTGATAGTTCCCACGTCTAGTCTCTCGGATTCATTCCCGCTGGGCCGGGGCACGAGGCAGGGATGCCCCCTGTCTCTGGGCCTGTTCGCTCTGGCTATAGAACCTCTGGCCGCCTTGATTAGAGCAGACGCTGAGGTGAAGGGTATACAAGTAGGTGACATACATGAAAAAATTTTGCTATATGCAGACGACGCCCTACTGTATTTGGCCGACTCATCCACCTCCCTTAGGAAAGTATTGACCCAGTTCAATCGCTTTAGTGACTTCTCGGGAATAAGGATTAACTGGGATAAATCTGAGCTATTCTCCTTATGTCCCTTGACAACTGTGCCTGATACCCTGACTCAACTTAAATGGCTGGAAGAGATCAAATACTTGGGGATAAAGTTAACGGCAGAACTGGGACAGTACACGACCCGCAACCTCCAACCTCTAATACAACAGATCACTACCAGGTGCGCAGCATGGCGCTTGCTCCCCCTGACACCTGTAGGCAGAGTGAATCTGCTGAAAATGGTGCTCCTGCCCAAGTTCCTATACTTCTTTAGAAACACCCCGATCCACATTCCAAGAGACTTCTTCGGAAGACTAGAGGGTCAGTTGGGGAACTTTGTCTGGGCTGGGAAGCTTCCTAGAGTGACAAAACAGCTATTTCATCTCCCCCTCTCTGGAGGTGGATTGGCTCTCCCTAACTTTCAAATCTATTATTGGGCTGCCGTCTTAGTCACCGTTAGATGGTGGTTCTCCCAACCAAGACAGAACCCGGCGATTAGATTAGAGGTGGCCATTCTGGGATCATATGCTGCTCTTAGCAACCTGGCATTTAGAGGTAAGCGGGCTGCCCCCTCAGTTACTATCCCCATGAAAACAACAATACAGGCGTGGCAGGAATTAAGAGGGGAGTACGCAAAACCCTTTCATGTATCCCCACACACACCTTTATGGGGTAACCCTCTCCTTCCTCACTTTCACTCCCTACCAAACCCCTCAGAGTGGGCCGGGAAGGGGATACTGACCTTAAAGCACATAGTCAAGGAAGGCAAACTAATGTCCCTTCAGGATATGACGTCCCTGTACTCAATACCAGTGACTTGGACATTTCGTTACTGGCAGCTAAGGCATGCCTTCAGAACCCAATTCCCACAAAAAATAACTCTGGAGTCAGACTCAGTGGAGCGACTCTTGACCTCCAGCACAATTGGACGACCTCTATCCTCCCTCTATCTATACCTGACCATAGCCCAGGATGCTAAGCTGACCAAATCTTTTATAAAGTGGAATACTGACATACACACCCTAGATGACGAGACATGGGAGGAATGCGTTGCCACATACATCCCATCAATGGTAGCCTCACGAGATAGGTTTATACAACTCAAATTTCTACATAGGGCTTACTTCACCCCTCAAAGATTGGCCAGGATATTCCCCCTAAGAGACCCACTGTGCCCCAGATGTAGGCAGGAAACAGGCTCATTCTGGCACATGGTCTGGTCATGCCCCAAACTCATACCCTACTGGAAACAGATAGCTGACGGCTTGACCGAGATATCGGGAACTCATGTCCCGCTGGACCCCCTGACTCTCCTTCTGAGCCATTTGGAGGAGATCCAGGGAGATAGATATACCAAGCTATTTCTAACATTCTCCCTGTTCTACGCCAGAAGAGAAATTCTCCTCAAATGGAAGTCAGCTGACCCCCCAAGCCGAGAGTCCTGGTGCCGCTATGCTGTGTTGCCCCTCTATAGACTCACTTACGAAAGCAGACAATGCTCAGCAAAATTCGACAAAATCTGGTCAGGGTGGATAGATGCAAATGGTTGAATATGTAGAGAACGGTAACCCAGATCCACTAATACCCATGTGACCACATATTCCTTTTCTTTTTTTCATTTTACCCTACCCCCCCCCCCCCTATGTTCCGTCTCGACCCATCATCCAGGCGTCCTATCCAGGAGGTATTGACTGGGTTGACAAAAATGCTGTATAACATCCCTGGTTGAAGTTGGGGAGGGACTGAACCTGCTGCTGTAAGAACCTGAAACTCTAATCTGATGTTATGGAATGTGATCAAACTTGCTATGCTTATCGTATGTACCTGAATACAAAGTTCTTTTCTTTGCAAATGAAACTGTAACACTGTTCTGTTTTTCAATAAAACATCTCTGTTAAAAAAGAAAGTTCCGCATTAGAAGGCAGTACTGTATAGCAGAGGCTGATAGGTGTTCAGGGGATCATACTGGAGCCTCCTGACACTTTTTTTTTGGGGGGGGGGGGGGTGTTTCCTCTCTTTCTCTAATTGCCCATTGGCAATTTTACACTGTGGGATCACATCACAACTGCAAGCCAAGCATTTGATCTCAATGGTTGAGTCTAACAGACAGTGCCAACTGCAAAATGGCACCCAAGCCTACTATGATGGACACATTGGGTCCGCAAAATTAATTTGCATTCTCCATCTATCCTGCCGCTGGTAACTTAAATGAGTGTTTGCATACTCTATCACAAGGATGTGCTGCACTGCAACTTCGAAGGCCTTCTTAGAACCATCCACACTGAGGATGTGTACCACCAGTGGTTGAGATAGTGAGGACTCCTTCTATAGCAACTCCAACTCCTCAAACATGGGACAAGAATTTTCAGGAAGATATGCTGGAGTACCGTACCCTGCATCTTGAGGGCTAAAGGGACCAGGACATGGAGCAAGAGTAAAGGCGTAGAGAGTCAGTGGATCCATATACAAGTGTTAATCCAGTGTGAAATCAGGTGAAAGGCAATACACAAAAATCCAATGCGTTTCTGGAGCCAAGCCTTGTCCATTCATTAGGGCCTAAAAGGAATAGAACAGTGTATGTAGACTTGCTAGTGAATGAATAGTGTAGTATAGAGACACACACATATATCTATATACAGTATCTCATAAAAGTGAGTACACCCCTCACATTTTTGTCATTATTTTATTATATCTGTTCATGTGACAACACTGAAGAAATGATACTTTGCTACAATGTAAAGTAGTGAGTGAACAGCTTGTATAACTGTGTAAATTTGCTGTCCCCTCAAAATAACTCAACACACAGCTATTAATGTCCAAACCACTGGCAACAAAAGTGAGTACACCCCTAAGTGAAAATGTCCAAATTGGGCTCAGTTAGCCATTTTCCCTCCCCGTTATCATGTGAGTCGTTAGTGTTACAAGGTCTCAGGTGTGAATGGGAAGCAGGTGTGTTAAATTTGGTGTTATCGCTCTGACTCTCTCATACTGGTCACTGGAACTTCAACATTATGGCAAAGAACACTCTGAGGATCTGAAAAAAAAGAATTGTTGCTCTTCATAAAGATGGGCTAGGCTATAAGAAGATTGCCAAGACCCTGAAACTGAGCTTCAGCATGGCCAATACCATACAGAGGTTAAACAGGACAGGTTCCACTCAAAAAAGGCCTCGCCGCGGTCGACCAAAGAAGTTGAGTGCACGTGCTCAGTGTCATATCCAGAGGTTGTCTTTGGGAAATTGATGTATGAGTGCTGCCAGCATTGCTGCAGAGGTTGAAGGGGTGGGGGGTCAGCCTGTCAGTGCTCAGATCATACGCCGCACACTGCATCAAATTGGTCTGCATGGCTGTTGTCCTCTAAAGATGATGCACAAGAAAGCCTGCAAACAGTTTGCTGAAGACAAGCAGACTAAGGACATGGAATACTGGAACCATGTCCTGTGGTCTGATGAGACCAAGATAAACTTACTTGGTTCAGATAGTCTCAAGCGTTTGTGGTGGTGACCAGGTGAGGAGTACAAAGACAAGTGTGTCTTGCCTACAGTCAAGCATGGTGGTGGGAGTGTCATGGTCTGGGGCTGCATGAGTGCTGCCGACACTAGGGAGCTACAGATCATTGAGGGAACCATGAATGGCAACATGTACTGTGACATACTGAAGCAGAGCATAATGTTATCATGGAGGAGTGGAAGAGGACTCCATTGACAACCTGTGAAGCTCTGGTGAACTCCATGCCCAAGAGGGTTAAGGCAGTGCTGGAAAATAATGGTGGCCACACAAAATATTGACACTTTGGGCTTAATTTGGACATTTTCACTAGGGGTGTACCCATTTTTGTTGCCAGCGGTTTAGACATTAATGGCTGTGTGTTGAGTTATTTTGAGTGGATAGCAAATTTACACTGTTATACAAGCTGTACACTCACTACTTTACATTGTAGCAAAGTGTAATTTCTTCAGTGTTGTCACATGAAAAGATATAATAAAATATTTACAAAAATGTGAGGGGTGTACTCACTTTTGTGAGATACTGTATATATAGATAGATATATACCGTAAAACCTTGGATTGTGAGTATCTTGGTCTGCAAGTGTTGTACAAGACGAGCAAATTTTTTTTATAAATTTTAACTTGATAAACGAGCAAGGTCTTGCAATATGAGAAGCTTCACGTCACAGTTGAGTATATGGCTCGATTCGCAGTGTGACCGGCAGACAGCAAAGGGGGGGTTTGAGGTTTGCCACCCCCCTCAAACAAAAAAACACCTGCCACCACTGAGACTCAGATCCAAATTCAAATGTCAGATCCAAATAAGATTAGGATCCGACTTGGAAGCAACTTCCATTAAAGTCTATGGGCACAAGTTGGATAGAAGTCACCTTGAAGTAGTACAGGAACCTTTTCTAAAGTCGGAGCGATTAATTAAGACAGCTCTCATTGACTAACATGGGATTTCACATGTCACGCGACTTGGAGTCTCACAGGTCGAATCCCAAGTCAGTATAATCAGGTGCTTGAAAAAAAAATACACCCGGCCATAGGAATTCATGCGCCCGGCGTCCTGAAAGGGGCCGGGCGCATGGATAGGGAGGGCGGCGGCAATGGATAGGGGAGGTGGCATTCATGCGCTTACAATGGACAGGCCGCCCCTGGATCTGAAATTACAAAAAGATTACCCAGGCATTCCCTGAAGTTGCTTCAAAGTTGCCTGTCAAAGTCGTGCTGACTTGCAGGTTGCGGCAGTGTGAACCGCCTCTCTTCTCTTATATACAGTACTATGTAGCTCCTGAAGTGCAGGTCAATTTGTTTTATTTTTACAGTACACTTTATACTGTATTTTGCTGTAATAATTTTTAAATGAATAGATAGTTGTGGAACGAATCATCTGAGTTTCCGTTATTTCTTATGGGGAAATTGATATACTGTATGTGTTTTACCAAAAATATATAGAATATATATCGGCCTAAACTGATGAATAATTTTTATTTTTTTTTGGGATATGTATTATAGCAAAAAGTAAAAAAAAATGAATACAAATAAATTAAATAAATGTTTGTTTATAGTGCAAAAAATACAAACCGCAGAGGTGATCAAATACCACCAAAAGAAAGCAATATTTGTGGGTAAAAAAAAGAACGTCAATTTTGTTTGAGTACAGCGTCGCAGGACCGCGCAATTGGCAGTTAAATTGACGCAGTGCTTGTATTGTTTTTGTGCCCAAGCACCCACATAGGGAGCTCACATGCTCCATTACAGCAATAGTGGCGATGAGGGGGCACAGATGTCAGCACTGTCAATTTGCCCTAAACAGGTCTCTATAAGTCAAAAAAATTTATAAATATTAAATTATTCCATGAGCCAGTATATCCCACAAATATAACATTATATGTAGGCGCTACAATATATGTAGCGCCAAAACTTTTTCTAAAGTGTGCGCTATTCTGTAAATTTATTTTCTTCCAGAACTGTAACTGAGTTCTGGGATTAATTGTTCTAGGTCTTTACTTTGGCATCAGTTTGGCTGGGCTGTGCTAGAGTTCTGCCTGGTCATAGGTGAAGTGAGCGCCTGTGACAGGCTGAGAACGCAGTCTGGTTGGACGCATTAGGTACCAATCTTTCTCGGAGCCCATCAGTGGGCGCGCCTGGCCCCGCTGTGTATTCCGGGAAGGGGTATTTAAGATGCTGAGGTCACGTGTTCAGGGTTTGGCTTGCTCTTTAATTCCTGGTTCCGGTCCGGACCGACCCTGCGAGGGGTCCTGGGCCCAGGAGTGTCTGCTACCCCCGTAAGCCTGGTCACCCTGACCAGCCCCAGAGGCCCTCATGGTCTGGGGTGGGGATGCATCCGTTTCCGAGCTTTGGAACTGGCTAGTTCGAGGCCCAGTAACTGAAGGAGGATTCGGAAATTTTTCCGGTGTTCTCTCAGGATTGGAGAGGCACAGCAACTCGTACAAGCGACCAGGGGAGGACTCTTCGGAGGAGGGCCATGAAGCTGGCTGCTCGGTAAGAGCCTGGGAGCTGAGATGTATGGACACTAGTGAATCCGCATTTCCTACGGTATCGCCGCAACGGCTGAAAGATCCAGGTAACATAGGAAAAGTTCCTAACCCATCCTTCGGTTACAACCTAGTCTGTGGCAGAGACTTTTACATGTTCATCTGAAGTTTTACAACCTAGTCTGTGGCAGAGACTTTTACTAACTCCGAATCACTTGTTGGCTGCTAGATCTACAAAACAAGGGTTTATCCAACAGTGAAGAGTCCAGTTGCGAGTGGCTACTCCCTGGGCTATATAGAGACACATTTATTTGGATGTCAGCAGTTCTATAGTGCCTGAGCTTTATCACCCATGCCCTCTATTCCCAACTGAGAGACTGTGTTATGTTTAAATGTTTTTTTGCAAATAAAAATCCTCAAAAGGACTTGAAGTGTCAGTCTCAGTAATTACTGGGTACGAACCCTGGGAACCCCTAGACAACGAATGATGAGCTACAAGGAGGAGGTAATTGGTAAACCCATAAAATCCATAACCACCTAGTATTAATCTGAACCCATAGATAACTATTTGAGATATTGATGTTGCTGAGATAAATATCTAATTTGGTAGAAATAGGTTTTAGAGGGCTCTAGGGGACACAAATGTGAAAGTGTTGATTTAAAAATGGGATTTAACCCTTTTGCTGCCATGGATGTTTTTGCATTTTTTTTTTGCACAAGTTTAAAAAAAAATTTATGCCTAAAATTATCTAAAACCCTCAAAACTTTACATATTTTCTAAAAGCAGATACCCTAGAGAAAAAAAATAAAAAAAATAGTGATATTGCCAATGTTTTATGTATTATCAAGTTTATCAAGCGCAAAATCTCAGTAATAAATACACTAAAGTTAGCTTTAGGCCAAAAGCACCTGCAGGTCATCAGTTTAGAGTTAAAGAGGTTGTAAACTCAAAAAAAAAACTGTAAGACAAAGGCATAATGAGCTAGTATTCCTTCAGAGCGCATGTGCCAGTGATCACTGGCTGCATGTAATGTAAATATCTCCTAAACGGAGCACGTTTAGAAAAAAATTACACTACCTATAGGTAAGCCTTGTTATAGGCTTACCTATAGGGGAATGTCAGCAGAGGAAGTTTACTTCTCCTTTAACCGATTCAGCCCCGGAAGATTTTACCCCCCTTTCCTGACCAGAGCACTTTTGCTATTCGGTACCTGTGTCGCTTTAACTGACAATTGTGCGGTCGTGCAACGTTTCAACGTGCAACGTTTCACCCAAACAAAATTGACGTCCTTTTTTTTCCCACAAATAGAGCTTTCTTTGGTATTTGATCACCTCTGAGGTTTTTATTTTTTGCGCTATAAACAAAAAAATGAGCGACAATTTTGAAAAAAAAAAAACAAATTTTTTACTTTTTGCTTCTTTTTGAAAAAAAAAATTCCAATAAGCGTATATTGATTGGTTTGCGCAAAACTTATAGCGTCTACAAAATAGGGATAGTTTTATGGCATTTTTATTATTAAAGTGGAAGTAAACCCCCCTATCGTTTTCAGCCAAGGAAGCTGCCATCTTTGCCTCTGTTTAATCTTCAATGCTGCACATGTGATCCGTTATGACACCAGCCATTGGATGGTTTGACTGTTTGGTTGAGAGCACAGCCAATGTGCAGTTAGCATTCCCGGCATGCCTTTTTTTTTTAAACTGTTAAATCGATGGGTTTACTTCCGCTTTTATTTTTTTTTACTAGTAATGGTGGTGATCTGCGATTTTTATCGGGACTGCGACATTATGGCGCACACACCGGACAATTTTGACACATTTTTGGGACCATTGTCATTTATACAGCGATCAGTGTCATAAAAATGCATTGATTACTGTAAAAATGTCACTGGCAGGAAAGGGGTTAACCACTAGGGGCGATCAAGGGGTTAACTGTGTTCCCTTATTGTGTGTTCTAACTGAAGGGGGAGGGGACTGTGCAGGGGAGATGACAGATCGCTGTTCATACTCTGTATGAATAGACGATCTGTCTGTTCTCCCCTCAGAATACCGGAAACTGTGTGTTTACACACACAGATCCTGGTTCTTGGTGTGCCCCGAGCGATCGCGGGAGCCCGGCGGTGATCGCGTCCGCCAGGCGCTCGCAGCGGCTTCCGTGGGCGAGCAGGGGGCATGCGGGCCCCCTAGTGATCGAATATGTTACCGGCGTAACATTATGGCGATTCGCGCAGCTGAGCCATGTTGCCGCAGTGGCTGGTCAGCAAGCAGTTAACTGTGAATAATGGGTCTACAATTATTGCTCTCACTCCAGCATCTGTAGTGTTATATAACATCTCAAGCACAACCGTTGTTTTTGTACATAAGCAACCCTGACGCATTTGTTTACATTGTTATGTGCATGTATGTGGGATTGGGGGCCTTACACATTTTTTGGGGGGGGGGGTGTAATGCATGCCACGCTTTTTACCAGCTATGTCATTCAGTAAATGGATGTGTGCTGATCTCCCTCCCCTCTACAAATGTAACCTGGTAAACAAAGGGGGGAGGGGGCACTATTGGGCATGGAAGCGATCCAGCAGCTTTACAGCTTTCTCTGACATTACATTACCTGAATATTATGTGCAGCCTTTTGGCGTTGTTGGGGGGCCACACTTGAGACTCCTATATCAAGTATGTTGACCACCACTGAATTGAAGCATCTCTTCCAATGTCTTCCCATTAGAACGTCCACTGTCTTCAAGTCACAACAACAGTGCAGTAACTTCAGTGATCGAAGGAGAAAAAGCAACACTGATAGTGACCTTGGATGCTTCAAACGCCCTCCATCCTACCTTCAGCTGGTTCCATCTTAATCCAGACCCTGTTGCTATCACAAGTGGTGGAAAATTTCAAGTAGAATCCGGTAATTCTCAGTCCTCACTTATCATCTCCAATGTGTCTCAGAGTGAGAAGGGGACCTACGAATGCCGAGCCAGGAATATCATTGGAGGCACAACCTTCAAGCTTAATCTCGAAGTCAAATCACAAGGTAAGAAAATATGCTTAGCTGTAGAATTTGGTAGAGATTTTTCCAAAAGAAAAAGCATACATAGATGGATAGCTCTGTCACTAAAGCTGGCCAAACATGTTACAAACTAGTTGTACTTTCTCAGTTTGATCTACCAACAACTATGTAGGGCCAGGTCCTTTTGAACAAAATACAACCTGGATTGGAAGAACTAAAAGTGTCTGTATTATCAGATTGTAACATATACGGCCAGCTTAAGAGGAGATGATGGTAGATCATCTCTGACTTGTAAACTGTTGGAGCTAGTCATTACTTGGGTCACTGGCTGCAGGTTCAGATAAGATACATGTAGTAAATTGACTATTCTTCTTTTTTTGAAGAAGGAAGGAAATAATTGGTAACCGATGAAAAAGATTTTCCAGAACATTTTATTTGCGTATCCAAAGGTCTAGCTCAGGGATCTCCAAACTTTCTAAACATAGGGCCAGTTTACTGTCCTTCAGACCTTAGAGGGGCCAAAATGTGGCCATTGGGTAGAAAATGTCCCAGCATTAGTTGGAGTAAGCAATGCCCCTTCTTGGGTGTCAGTGGGAGGAATGTTGCCCCATCGTTTGTGTCATTAAGTGGAATTGTGCCCCATTGTTGGTATCATTGGGTCCCATTGTTGGTGTCATTGGGAGGAACTGTGCTCCATGTTGGTGTCATTGATAAGAATTGTGCCCCATCATTTGTATCCATGGAAGGAATTGTGCCCCTTCGTTGGTGTCTAGGGATAAGCCGAACACCCCCGGGTTCGGTTCGCACCAGAACCTTCGAACGGATCGAAAGTTCGTGCAAATTTTTGAACCCTATTCGTTACACTGGACACGAACGTTCGAAATCAAAAAGTGCTAATTATAACGGCCAATATGCATGTTAATGTCATAAAACAGGTTTGGGGACCCGGGTCCTGCCCCAGGGGACATGTATCAATGCAAAAAGATACAGTAATGTAATCTGTAAGATTACAGTGTACTGTATATGTATAGTGTGTGTTTCACTTTTTGAATTTGGCGCCGTTCTTCATCCCTGTGCGTCGCAACGCTCGCAGGGAACAGAGCCCGCGATAGATTGAGAGGAGGACGGGTCGCACACACAGCGGGGGGGGGGACATTGCAGGATCCTGAGGACAAGGTAAGTAAACTGTACCTGGATCCTGCGATGCGATCCCGAGTGTTACCGCTTT
This sequence comes from Lithobates sylvaticus, assembly GCA_028564925.1. Classification (NCBI taxonomy): domain Eukaryota; kingdom Metazoa; phylum Chordata; class Amphibia; order Anura; family Ranidae; genus Lithobates; species Lithobates sylvaticus. The sequence continues at coordinate 39,332,056 of CM053035.1, read as the reverse complement.
TGGTACTGAAAATCCACCCGAGCCACACTCAGGAATACCGCCAGGGAGTTTAAACATAACAATGAGGTCAATGTACTCCAATGGGCTCCACAGTCACCAGATCTCAATCCAATAGAGCATATTAGGGATGTGGTTGAACTGGAGATTCGCATCATGTATATGCAGCTGACAAATCTGCAGCAACTGCGTCATTATGGACCAAAATCTCTAAGGAAGGTTTCCAACACCTTGTTAAATCTATGCCACAAAGAATTAAGGCAGTTCTAAAGGCAAATGGTCCAACCCAGTACTAGCAAGGGGTACCTAATAAAGTGGCCACTGGCCAGTGAGTGTATATAGTATATATATATTTTTTTTCATATATATCACATGGAAGCACAGCTCCATTGAATATATTGGGAGAGACGGTCGTCGCCATTACCTGATGCCCCACAGACACAAGGTAAGTGCCAGGCAGACGGCGAGCAGGTGGGGGGCACACTGACAGCATTTGAGGGGCACACTGGCTGCATTTGATGGGCACACTGGCTGCATTTGATGGGCACACTGGAAGCGTATGATGGGCAGTTGGGCACACTGGCAGCGAATGATGGGCACACTGGCAGCGTTTGATAGGCACAGTGGCAGCGTTTGATGGCACAGTGGCTGCAATTGATGTTTTTTTTTTTTTCAAAATGTTTTCAGTTTGTTTGTGCCCCCCCCCCCCCCCAAAAAAAAAAATGTTGAGCACCAGCCGCTACTGGTAGCTACTAGAAGCCAGTCTAAAGAACATCTCTCAGTGAGTACAGTAAGCGCCTTATTACAGAAAACAAATGACTAGGGTAGATCAGAGGAGGTCACCACCCCAAAACCTCCAGCCTACCTCCAAAACTCCACTTCAACCGAAATTATATGTAGAGTTATATGACCGTGAGGCCAAATACTGTAGCTGCTGGCTCTTAATATTAGAGCACTTGTTCAGGAATCCAGCGGTGTCCTCACCCCAGTCCATTTTTAGGATAGGATGCATTAAGGTGAAAAAACACATAGGTTTACAACTTGGAATCCTATAATTCTATAATCTATAGATTATGCCTAAGCGAATTTCAATTTGTGAAACTCGTTAATCTCTGCCAGGTCTGCATTGATGTCATGATGTCTACGATGTTCTCTGATAATGTTTATCCTCAATAAAGTGTTCACCTTTGCTTCAAACCTGTGAGTGCGGTCAAACCTTTTCCGGTTCCAGTGGCTCCTTACAGGTCTACCAACACCTGGTTACTATTATTGGACCACACCCAACCAGAGGACACTATACCAACAGACTTTTATCCCACAACAACAGATTTCAACCCATTTGATACCCCCAACCGCAGACCTTGTCACCGTAAGGCCTATCCAAATCCCTGCCTATCCAGCCATAACCATTTGTCCGATGGCTTCCAGACTCCGACTGTTACAGCCCAAACCCTTACTGCAGACTAACCTCCTGCACTCCTCCCCATCGCTCTGTATCCTCAGCCAATCACGTGAGTATCCCTCTGTTCATCGCACTTGAACAACATTAACCCTATGCTGCCTGGTTTCCCTTCCACCCTGTCATGCAGGCCCTACACTTATTCCTTCATCATCATAGCTCCGGACCTTCCTGACTAATAGTGCCAGTGTTGTGTTTCAAGGTTCTATACTCTTATATATCAAAGCAAGAGAACAAGTATTCAGTACAACTTCTGGCCAAGCAACTTACAACTTACAGCAAAGCAACTAGCATCTTCAAAAGAAGAGATTATAAATGATATCCCATGTATATCTTTCATATCAGGATTCCTTTAGGACCTTTCACTTAAAGTAGACTTTCCATGAAAATGTAAGGTCCACTTTACATTCACCGTTTGAATCTTGGCCGGTTCAGCAGGAACTGGCCAAGATTCGAACCGTGTATGGGCAGGCTGAATGTACCAAGGTGATCGATCAATCAACTTGGGTACAACCAGTATGCTGGGTTTTACCTGCGATTTTCGCTAGCGGTTGCTAAAGCCGCTAGCAATAATCACTGTTTCCACCCCTCCGCTGGGGGAACACAATGGACCGCCATTGTCTTTTGACGGGGGAATCGAGCAAATTTATTTTTCACAATCTTTGGTTGCAGGAAAGAAATTCGCTCTGTGTATGGCTGACCTTATTCTACTTCCCCCAATACAAACGACTTATAGAAGGCACTAAAACTAGATGATACAATTAATGAAATAAATAAACAGCTCTGCACAACTGCTGCTATCACCTTTCTGCTGGATTTTGTGTTTAATTTATATTATAAAGAATGTAAAGTAAGCAGCTGGAGCACATAAAGGTGTTCAAGAACACGAAAACTCTGTGGCAGGCAGAAGCAGAACTTTATTATTTATGAATTATGAGAGGGAACTACATAACTATAGTAACTGTTGGAGACATAATAACCCAGGCACTGACTTAGCCTACTATGCTGTATTTTTACTAGACATGTGCACTGCCAGAAAATTTGTTCATTTTCGTTTTTGTTTCATTGGTTTTTTATTTTTTTCGTTTTTCGGGTCATTCGTTATGATGGCAATTCGTAAATTCGTACATTCGTAAATTTGTACATTCGTAAATTTGTACATTCGTACATTCATACATTCGTAAATTCATACATTTGTAAATTCATACATTCGTAAATTAGAAAATTCATATTCGTAAATTCGTACATTCGTAAATTAAAAAATTCATATTCGTAAATTTGTACATTCGTAAATTAAAAAATTCATATTCTTAAATTCGTACATTCGTAAATTAGAAAATTCGTAAATTTGGAAATTCGAAAATCCGAAAATTAGAAAATCTGAAAAAGTAAATAACTATTAAATTATAGGTATTGTAATTTCTTTTCAAATTTGTCTGTTAGTCAACGTAACAAATACAAATTTATCCAAAGTTACGACTTATCCGAAATAACGAATGCCGCATCTAAACAAATGGAAGGGAACAAATTAATAGCAAATAATAATAATAAAATGTTTTTATTATTATTATTGTTATTTATTATTATTAATTCATTACTTTCCATTCGTTTAGATACGGCATTCATTATTTCAGATAATTCGTAACTTGGGATAAATTTGTATTTGTTACATTCACTAACAGCCAAATTTGAAAGGAAATTACAATATCTATAATTTAATAGTTAAGTTATTATTAGGTAATTATTATTTCAGATTTCCGAATTAACGAATTAACGAATTAATGAATGTACAAATTTACAAATGTACGAATTTAGAAATGTACAAATGTACGAATTTAGAAATGTACAAATGTACGAATTTACGAATGTGCAAAAGTACGAATTTACGAATGTACAGATTTACGAATGTACAAATGTACGAATTTACGAATGTACAAATTTACGAATGTGCAAATGTACGAATTTACGAATGTGATATGTTCGAATTTAAAAATTTACGAACGTACGAATTTACACATTTTTTAATATTCAAATTTACGAATATTTAGAAAATTCGACGGGTTTTTGTTAATTCGGATATTTCCGAATTAACGAACTTCTCGAAATTCGTTAAAAAACGGATTTGGAACGAAACGAATTGCACATGTCTAATTTTTACTATAATATCACTTTTAGGCGTGTTGACCCTTTCATTCACATAACTCTTTGGTCACTTTGGCCCTTATGTGGATCATTAGAATGGGCAGATCCAGCTGGCGCCTCTGTGTTGCAATTGTTAAACTAAAGGTAAAACCTTCTTGCAGATTTTGCTATACCACTGGTGACTATTCAAGGACTTGCTTTAAACATTACATTATTAACCTACTGAAATCTGCTTTTTGATTTGTAGCTCCGGCCTCTGCAGCAGAACTGACCAGTAATGCAAAAGGATGGCTCTGGGAAGGTGACACAGTGTCTCTGTACTGTTCAGCCCAACTTACCGATGCCATATTTATCTGGCACGTGGATGGAGATTTATTACCCGGAGGTGATGAATACCATATTTCCGAAGACCCCTTGGGACCAAATACTACTCTAACCATCAGCCCTGTCTTCAGAAAACACACGGGATCCTATACCTGTGTTGCCTCTAATGCGACGTTGAGCGAGACCAGTAATGCCCTGAACTTGAGCGTGGCCAGTAAGTGATATCATGTTTATACTTCAAGTAGGGTGGAACTACACTGCATCTGAGCACTAGACATGTGCGATTAGTTTTGTACGAAACGAAAATTCGTACAAATTTCTGGAAATTCGTACATTCGTACAAATCCGAAATACAAATTTTTATGCATACGAATTCCATACGAAATACAAAATTTCGTTTACGAATTTCGGATCCAATTTCATAACGAAAATTTGTTATTGTTACGAAAAGTTAACGAACCTAAAAGTTAAAACCCCAGGAAGTCAGCACAGCACAGGGATGGTGGGAACCCTATGGGAATTTCTATGCTTACGAATTTTATACGAAATATCGTTAACAAATTTCGTAATTTGGATCCAAATTAACAGAAACGGGACTGGTGTTTTGTTCACCAATCAGAGGAAGTCAGCACAGCACAGGGATGGTGGGAACCCATCATAATGGGCACAGCGGGTGTACACTCAGACCCGGCAACTCAGCACATGGATGGTGGGAACCCCTCATAATGGACACACAGGTGTACAGACCTGGGAACTCAGCACAGGGATGGTGGGGACCCCTCATAATGATAAATTCATCATAACGAACATTCGTAATTGTTACGAAAAGTTAACAAACCTAAAAGTTAAAAACCCAGGAAGTCAGCACAGCACAGGGATGGTGGGAACCCCTCATAATGATAAATTCTTCATAACGAACATTCGTAATTGTTACGAAAAGTTAACAAACCTAAAAGTTAGAAACCCAGGAAGTCAGCACAGCACAGGGATGGCGGGAACCCCTCATAATGATAAATTCATCATAACGATCATTCGTAATTGTTACGAAAAGTTAACAAACCTAAAAGTTAGAAACCCAGGAAGTCAGCACAGCACACGTATGGTGGAAACCCCTCATAATGATAAATTCATCATAACGAACTTTCGTTATTTTTACGAAAAGTTAACGAAACTAAAGGTTAAAAACCCAGGAAGTCAGCACAGCACATGGATGGTGGGAACCCCTCATAATGATAAATTCATCATAACGAACTTTCGTTATTTTAACGAAAAGTTTACGAATCTAACGAAAATTCGTATTTCGTACGAATCCAAATTGAATTTCGTACACGAATTACGATTTATTTTTTTGTACGAAACTAAAACGGAATGAAACTAAATACATTTTTGACAGCGCCCATGTCTACTGAGCACCACAAACCAAAAATGCTATTGTTTCATTTTAAAATTCAAAGCAAAATCACTAGGGATGGGCGAACGGTTCGCTCCGAGCATAAGTTCGGGCCGAACTTTCGTTGTTTGGGCGTTTGGCGAACGGCCGAACAAACGGGTCGTTCGACCATTTGTTCGGCCCCCCGAACCGACTACAATGCATTGCAGCGCTGAACAGTGCATTGCAAGCCCTGATTGGCTGAAGCAGTGAAAGCTTCAGCCAATCAGGGCACAGAGCACTGTCATCATGACTTACAATCATCGCTCATTCCCGCCCCACAGTATAAAAGTATTCTTTCAATGGCAGCCATTTTCAGTGTGATTTTGGCGTGGAGAGAGTTAGAACAGGGCTCTGTTCAGTGCTATTGGTTAGTTAGTGTGCTATACTGTGCTATTTTGCTTCAATTGTCAGTGTAGAATATTTGTTTAGTGTCAGTCTAGGGATAGCGTGAGTGTGGTGAGGAGGACCATCATTCAGCTTTGCATGGTGTGCAGCTAGAGTAGGGACAGCTCAGATAGTTTCAGTGTAGTGTAGTGAGACCATGTCAGTAATGTTTACATTAGTGTATAGCTAGAGTAGGGACAGTTCGGTTGAACACCGTCTATTTGATTGCGTTACTGCCAGTTTAACGCCATATGGTTTTGTACGCATTACTGCCAGTTTAATGCCATATAAAGACAGGTAGACTAAGGGGACCCCCCAGGCATTATATTGGTCCCATTAACTTTAATGGGGTTCGTTATTCAGCTCCGAACTTTCTCAGTGTTTGAAAGTTCTGGTGCGAACCGAACAGGGGTCCATTCGGCCCATCCCTAAAACTCACCCATCCATCCATGTCACCACTTATTTTGCTAAGAAATACCTTTGAAAAACATCCCCTAGCATTTCTAGCTGCAGCCATCTTGAGTAAAGGCAGATGATTCAGGCAGCATTTACTTCCTGGGATCCATCTGCCCTTACCTCAGGCATGTAGGCTAGAGGGTGTGCTTAGTTGAGAAAACTCCTCCTCCTCTCCAGAAGACTCTTGGGATGTATGACATTGTTTGCCTAGGTGAAAAACCAGCAAGTAGCTGAAGAAATTAAAAAAATTAAGTTTAAAACATTAAATATGATATACTTCCCTATCTATTTACTAATGCTAGCAGCATAGGAATTGAAAATACTCAATGTTGATTGAGAGAGTGAAGTTCTGCATTAAAAACAAATAAATAATGGTTTTGTGCTTATTTTTTTCTACTTTGTTATGGGCCATAAAAAAAATATATCTATATGTATATAGATAAATATGGACATATTATTATTATTATTATTATTATGTATTTATTATTATTTATTATTTATGTATTATTTATTACTATTATTATTATTATTATTATTATTATAAATATATGGACATATTAATAGTTCCATTTTGGACACCAACCTACTTTGCTGTTTGTCCACAGAACTCAATAGCTTAAGCCATTTTTTTTGTAAATGATATGCTAATAGCAGAACGTACATGCATTTGCTGTTTTTTTTTTCCTCCTCTGAGCTTCCTTCGCAAAATCTCCCCCAGCCAAACTACCAGACTTCCGTTATATTAGTGCCCCCTGTGCCTGCTGGGAACTATGGAGTCCTACAAGGATCTCCTATAAATTCATGCTCCCATTTGGAACTACAATGTTGCCTGAAGCCAGTCCCAGCGCCAAACACCCAGGTAGTGCCAGAGGAACACAGAGCCACAGCCACGTCTCTTTTCCACAGAGCTGATTGACAGAGGAGGAGAGGAGAGGCGAGGTGTGGCCTTTACTTTTATATTGGCTGCCCTTCCTGGTCCCTGTACCATCTGTACCGCATCTATGATATCCTGGAACACCCAAAGGGGGCATGAAGATCCAAAAGTCACAAGTGGGCAGAAACAAAGTTGAAAATTATTGCAAGGAGATCCCACTGATGAAGTATTTAAAACATACACTATAATACCAAAAGTATTGGGACACTTGCCTTTACATGCACATGAACTTTAATGGCATCCCAGTCTTAGTCTGTAGGGTTCAATATTGAGTTGGCCCACCTTTTGCAGCTAGTCTTTTGCATCTTTTACAAGAGTGTAGAATCACATTTATAATATATATTTAGCAAAGAATAGAATTTATATATACGTGATTCTGCACAGGAGGGACGTCCTGTAGCAGTATATCTGCCATAGGGTGGTCCTTAACTGGTTAAAGTGATTATAAACCCTCACTTATACCCAGTAAAGTGATTGGCCTCAGGTGTACACAGAGATGAAACAAATCCTCCTACATATGTTGTACCTGTTTATCTGCAGCCATATTTCCCCTACATCCATTCAAAGTGCATCATTTACACAGGATCTCTTAGCTCTGAAAATCAGGGGGTGGAGAGCTGAAGTTATATAAGTGAGAAGAGCTCTGAGAGCTGATTGGAGGGACGGGACACACCCCCTTCACACAACACACAGGAAAAAAGCTGAGGCTGTCACTCACAAGTTGTGCGCTCCCCTGTCACCATTTTTCTTTTGGTGTCAGGAAAACTGGGTCAAAAGCATATCCCTCTTTAGTGTATACTTTAGTGTATACTTGAGACAAGTATACACTAAAGTATACACTAAAGAGGGATATGCTTTGTTCATATTTAATTTCTGAGGTTTACAACCACTTTAAGACTGCGGCCGATTTGTACTGTTTGAAACAGCATGGTATAAGTCAGGATTCTTCTTTCTCTTTTATAATAATTTTTTTCTTTTTTTTTTACAGAACCCACCAATAATCCAAGTATTTATTGTAAGTCAGAAGCTTACACCGAGCAGATGTTATTAGGCTGCTCCTGGGCAGGAGGACAACCTTCGGCTGACATTAAACTGTCTTTTAATGGCACAGTCAAAGAGGGACAGGATGATGTAAACTGGACCGTGTCTCTGGATTATGAGGTCCAACAACCAGAGCTCATCTGTCAAGGAGATCAAGTGGGGAAGAAATCCGAGTGCAAGATAATTTTTGGTGAGATAATGGAATCAGCTGGGTGTATTTTTAATAATATTACTATAAGGAATTAATCGATTTATTAGTCTAATCCTCATTCCTGTACTGATTGTGCCTTTTGCATATATATATATATATATATGTGTATATATACATTCACTCACTATGGATCCATACCAAACTACTAGCAGGCAAGGCAACAGTTTGTCACGTTGTTCTGGTCTTTGGTTCTAGGTGTACCAACACAGATTGAGCAAACTGTCTCTCTTTCATCATTGCCGCCATCAGCTGTGGAGTATCTTGTGTGGGTATGGTGATACTAAAACTTGCCCGTCAACTGGAGTAGAAACCATAAGACAGTTGGCTACTGATAGGGGGGTTGGGCCAGCCATCTTGTATGGTGTCTTGCCAAGTTAGCAGGGGGCCAAGGGGCAGAGAGGGGCTTTTTACATCAGGACACTACAGATAAGTCTCTCTGCAGTAAAAAAATAAAACTTCCCGGGCCCCATTTGTAGGGGGGGCCTAGGACAGAAACAAGAGTATATAATGATTTTCAAGTGCAGGCAAAGCAATGCTTGTGCCATGGTTCCCGACAAGTAAGTTAAAGTTCTGCATTACCCTCCGCACCCTCCACACTAAGGAGAAAGCCCTGGAATTCAGGGCAGAGGACGCAGAGAACAGAAACAGGAGAAACAATCTCCGGATCATCGGCCTGCCAGAGGATGCGGAGGGGGGAGACCCAGCGGCCTTTGTTGAATCCATGCTGAGATCCCTTCTCCCTAATGTAAGCTTCTCTCCCCAATACACTGCAGAGAGGGTGCACCGGGTCCCACCAAAGCCGCCCCCAGGGGCCCCTCCGAGGACCTTCATCCTGAGAATGCTCAACTTTCGCGACAGAGATGAAGTTCTAAGAGTGTCCAGAATACAAGGAGAACTCGCTTAAGCAAAACGCCATACTTATGATATTCCTGGATTACTCCGTCGAGACCCATCGATTACGCAAATCTTTTGATCAGGTCAAAGGGGCGCTCAGGGCTCACAACATCAAATACAGTGTATTGTTCCCTGCACGGCTCTGTGTTCAAGATGGAGAGACCTCCAGGTTTTTCAACACACCTAAAGAAGCCTCAAACTGGCTGGATTCCTTGCCTCCACACCGCTAGATGCACGGACTGTGAGTATACCATTCCATGTTTAATACTGGGTCACCCAACCGGGAACGTGACTGTTTAACCCCACGGGCCCTCTGCTTTACCCCCTCATCACTAGACGCACCCCATTTTCCCCTGCAATAACTCTCCCCCCGGTACTGAAGGTTGCAGCATTGATTCAGGATCAGGGGGATGACACTCCAGAGCCTCAGACCACTTTTGGGGAACCAGCCAAGTTATAAGGAGCCTTTTTCCTTTCCTTTTTAGTTCATGTTTTACCATTGCAACATAAGTGTTCTGCCCCTGACGAGTTCAGGAGACCTAATCAACCTCTTCCTTGTGATTACCTCACGCCTATTAAGAAGTTTGAAACTGCTATATTTGCCCGATAGGTGGCGCTATTCCTGCTGTGGGGCATATGGCGACTTTGAACCTACTGACTTGACCCCTACAATTTTCCTATAAGCCCCACTAACCCGTAGGAGTCGGCGGGGGAGATTGAAGTGGGAAGCTGACGGGCTCAATTGGACACCACCGGAGGACCCCCGGTGGGCTCCAGCTCGCCTCTTGCACAGGTCCCCCCTTTGCAGCCAGTGTGCTGAGTTGGGACTGGAGAATAAAAGCTCATCCCGGTTTTGTGGGGGTGAGCAGGGTGTGGGGGGGTTCATTGCCCCTTATGGGCTGTATTTTTGGTTTTATTTATTTTTTCTTTCAAGTTTAGATGTTTTGTTGAATACTCAATGCATAGATTTCTGTATAGCACTGACTGGGATACAGAGTTAAGATCCAGCATTGTCCTTCCTCGGGTCCAAGCGTCAGATCTGATACCTTTCTACCCACCTCACCCTAAATTGGCCAACCATCATACACACCATGTTGGCCCTTAACATTATGTTTTGGAACACCAGGGGCCTCAATTCCCCAGTCAAGAGGTCACTGGTGTTCCAGTTTATAAAAACGCATAATCCCCACATCTGAATCCTTCAAGAAACCCACCTAGTGGGCAGTAGGACCCTGGCTCTCAAAAAGCCACGGGTGGGAAGCCATTATAACTCCACCTATTTCACCTTCGCCAGAGGTGTAAGTATCCTGGTAAACAAATCATTACCCTTCAAGCTCATAGATATAGCGCTGGACCCAGCAGGAAGATATATCATTTTAAATGCCAGAATTCTCTCCTAAACCTGGTCTATAGTGGGCCTGTACCTACCTCCACCAGCTTCGCTGAAATTATTAAATAAGATGCTGGCCGGCTATGCTTCAGACCATGTGATATTGCTGGGTGACTTCAATGTGGCCCCCGAGCCGTGTGTTGACATACTGGCGGGTGCGTGTCCCAACTCCCCGGGATTGAAAGATTGGGCTTAAACATACGGACTCACTGATGTCTGGAGATGGAGACATCCCCAGACAAGGGCCTACACCTGCTACTCTGCATCACACGGCTCTTTTTCCTGCATCGACCTGATTTTTGATGGTCAATCAGTGCTGTCCAAAGTCAGGGATGTTCAAATATTACTTAGGGGAATCTCAGACCACGCCCCCCTGTTGGTAAGCTTTGGATCCCCGGCTAGACTGTGGAGACTCTCCAGATTCTGGATTTCGGATAGGGAGGTGGAACCTCAGTTTAGCAGGGAGATGGACGGTTACTGGGCTGTTAATCCTGGTACGTCCTCGCCAATAGAGGTCTGGGATGCTTTTAAAGCCGTTGCATAAGGGCCAATACCAACCATAATAGCCAAAACCAGAAGACATAGACGATCCGTCCAGGTTAAAGTGGAGGCTGCAGCTACCACTCAGGAGGCACTATATGCTGACTACAGAAGTCCTGACCCTTCGCAAATCCCTGACTCAGAAAAAGCTGCTTGCGCAATCCCAAAGAATATTCGAACAGGGGGAAAGGTCTGGCAGACTCCTTGCCTGGCTCTCTAGAGAGCAGTCAGGGGGGTTCAGCGTCCCTCACATACTTGGCCCTAATGGTGAACTCCTCTATTCCTCTGAGGAGATTACTCGCTCCTTCGTCATATATTACCAGACATTATACACCTCAAAGGTGACATTCAGGGATGACGAACTAACTTCCTACTTAGATGAGGTAGACCTCCGTGTCCTGACTGACAAGTACAGAAAGGGTTTGGATAGACCTATCACCATTGATGAGACACTTAAAGCACTTAAATCCATGCAGCCAGGTAAGACCCCTGGACCTGACGGGATACCTGTAGAGTTGTACAAACAATACCCTGACGTTCTGGCCAATAGACTTCTTAAGATGCTAACTGCGGCCGAAGACCTACAGGCGCTCCCGCAATCTATGAGAGAGGCAGTCATAATTGTCATCCCCAAGCCAGAAGGAGATCCCACTAGGTGCACTTCCTATAGACCGACCTCGCTGTTAAATGTTGACGCCAAAATCCTGGCAAAAATATTGGCAAACAGGTGGAATACGGTCATCACCGAGCTGGTTCACCCCGACCAGACAGGCTTTATGCCGGGTAGAGGCACTGACTGACATAAACCTTAGGAGACTGTTTTTTTTTTTTTTAAATCAAATAGTTTTTATTAAGTTTTAAGAACATACAACAAAACAGAAAAACACAGACATTCCTGTGCACATAGTTACACAATATGTAAGGTATACAAACATGTGAAAACAACTGTTGACCACTTTACGTTTCTAATGTTTCCGAGATGTGTTTCAGTCTAAGGCACTTGTGGTTGACTATACATTCAAAATCAAATAGTGTGGACATTTAGCTTAGTCATTAGCATTACTGTAGATGCTACCAGTCTATCCAGGATATAGCATTGTCTATCAGGTATCATGTCCTTAATGTCCTAGAGCATATCCTATTTGGTCTTTGTATTTATGCACACGTGTGTAATGTTAGTTATACGCCTTCCCCGCCTCCCCACGTCCAACCTGTGGCCGGGAAGTGGTGAGGTCGGACTTCCCCTCCTGACCCAATAGGAGAGGAGCATTACCTATGCGCAACACGAGGAGAAGAAAAAGAGGGAGAGAGAAGAAAACTATATACAACCTATTTTGTAAAAGACCTCCGCAGGCCTAAAGTGCTTTTATGTTTTAATATTTTAATGTCTCTCAAAAATAATAAAGCGATTGGGAAGTGGATCGTGAGTTTTGTTTTGAGTTCTTACTTCTGTTTCGTCTCCTTTTCATTTTGTGCATAATGACATGTTCGAGGATGTGACACAGAAATTACCTTTATGTATTATTTGAGGTGTTCCTCCCACCCAGGATTCTGTTGTGAACCAAGCTAAGTGGTGCTAGTCCCGGTGTGTCCAACCATGGGTCCCATATGCGTTCGAATTTATGGGGGCTTCCTCTATGCTTATATGTGAGCTGTTCTCTGATAAGAGAGTCATTTACAGATTGTAACCATTCCTTGTGTGTAGGAGGGGTTGTGGATATCCATTTTCTGGCAATGAGTTTTCTGGCTAAGAATAGTGCTCTAAGAATTGCTGCGTGTGTAAAGGGAGTGTAATCTTCTTCGTCTAACAGGCCTAGTAAACAAAGTTTAGGTTCAGTACTAAGTTTGAGATTCCATATGTTATTAACGGTGTTCATCACTGCTGCCCAATATCTTTGTAATTTTGGGCATCTCCATAGCATATGTATTAATGTTCCATTATTAACTGAGCATCGGGGACAGAGGGGGTCATCTCGCCTATGCCATTTATGCAATTTTTCGGGTGTGCGATATGTGCGGTGGATAATAAACAATTGGGTAAGCTTTTGTGGGGCAGACAGAGACACTTTCAACACGTTGTCAAGTATGGTATTCCATTCTTCACCTGTAATTTGACCCACATCCATTTCCCACCCGCTCCTGCAGGGTAATGACATTGCTTTAGATACATGTCCAATCAGTGCATTGTAAATGGAGGAGATCTGTCCCTTGCGTGAAGAAGACGTGATGAGTTGCGTAAGTATCGTGGGTCTCGTCAGTACCCAGTGTGATAATGTGGCTTGTGCTGCTATAGCGTGTCTGAGTTGAAGGTATTGAAAAAATGACGTGTTTGGTATATTAAATTCCTCATGTATTGATTGGAAGTCTCGAAGTATACCTCCACAGTACAGTTGGGGAATATAATTCAGTCCATACCTTGACCAGTTGGAGAAATTTGTTAATTTTTGTAGCTCTACATAGTTATAATTATTCCATATACGTGACCAGTTAGTGTATCCCGTGTACTGCATATGTTGTTTGGCCTTACTCCATGTCTTATCTATAAGGATAAGGGTTGGGTATTGAGTTAGTTGTCCGAGTTCACCTGCCTCTATGCACTCCACAAGACCACCCCCGGACAACTGTGTGCTGATGATATTTCTAATTGGGTCAGAGGACTCGGGCTGGAGCCCAGATTTCTGTAACTGAGCAGCTATAAAGTAGAAAAATGGGTTCGGAACCGCTAGTCCTCCCGAGTCCTTTGCCTCCTGTAAGGTTTCCAATTTAATTCTCGGGACCTGTTTCCTCCAGATTAAAGCACGGTACAGAGTGTTGCATTTCTTGAACACATGAATAGGTATCCATAAGGGGGCATTGTGGAGCGCGTACAGAATTTGTGGGTTCCAAATCATTTTTATCAAATTACAACGGCCAACCACTGACAATGGAAGTTTAACCCAACTGGCAGTTTTGTTTTGGAAGTTTTTGAGGATGGGGTCTATATTTAGTTTTATATATTGGGTAAAGTCAGGGTGTATAATTATTCCCAGGTACTTAAATTTCTCAACTATTTTAATTAGGGTGGCAGTCTGTGGAAGGGGATCTGTCAATGGGTCCAGAGGTAGGATCGTCGACTTATCCCAATTTATGGTAAACCCAGAGAAGGATCCAAAGATCCCTATTAGTTCCATCAGTCTGGTCAGGGAGTTAGAGGTATCGCCCAGAAACAGTAGTGCATCATCAGCATATAGTGCAATCTTTTCCTCAGTGTCCCCTCTCTTAAATCCCACTATATCTGTGTTCCCCCGTATTGCAGCTGCGAGGGGTTCAATGGCCAGCGCAAAAAGGAGGGGGGACAGGGGGCAGCCTTGTCTGGTCCCTCTGGATAAGTCAAAGTAGGTAGATAGGGTGTTGTTTATACGAATACATGCTTTGGGCTCTTTATATAGTAGTTTAATCCAGGAGATAATAGATTCTCCCAGATTAAACCTTTCTAGTACCTTCCATAGGTATGTCCACTCGACGCTATCAAACGCCTTAGCGGCATCTAGTGAGAGGATAGCCCTGTGACCTTGGTTGTCAGTGGGGATTTGCATATTAAGGTATAGTCGGCGTAAGTTATTTGCTGTAGATCTGTTGGGTATAAACCCTGATTGGTCTGGGTGGACTAATTTAGTTACTACTGTAGAGAGTCTCATGGCTATAGTTTTAGTAAGAAGTTTTAGGTCGGTGTTTAATAATGAGATGGGTCTATATGATTCTGGTTTATCCGGGTCTTTCCCTGGTTTCAATATAACCACTACCACCGCCTCATACATAGATTGGGGGAGGGAGCCTTCGCCTATTGCTTCTATAAGTGTATGGAGCAACTCCGGTAGGAGTATGTCACCAAAGTTTTTATATAGTTCTATTGGTAGACCATCATTACCTGGGGCTTTTGAGTTTGGGAATGTTGCTAGTGCGTTTTGAAGTTCCATTAACGTGAGGGGGGCATTAAGAAGGCTTTTGTCTGTTTCCTGGAGCCGGGGTAAATCAATCGAGTCCAGGAAGCGTGCTAGCACTTCCATAGGATAGGATACCTTGGATGAGTATACATCCTGATAAAAGGAGCGGAACTCCTGCAAAATAGAAGGTGTATCGGTGACTATGGAAGACGTTGGGGTTTTAATGCTGTGTATGGTATGGGGCGGTTGTTGCGATCTGGCTATCATGGCCAGCATGTGTCCAGTTTTTTCCCCTTCTTCAAAGTATGTTTGTGCTGTGAAGAACCTTTTATTCTCTGCCTGTTGTGTATGTACTGCCCGAAGCATTTTCTGAGCGTCGGACCAGCTTCTTTCCAGTTCAGGCGTGGGAGTCTGCAGGTACAACGCCTCTGCCTTCTCCACCGCCTGAGCCACGTCTATAGCCCACTGCCTACTGTTCTTCTTGATTTTATTAATTTCTTTTATGCATAAACCCCTAATAGAGGCCTTCAGGGCGTCCCACACAATGCCTGGCGCAGCTGTATTCCTGTTGTCTTCCAGAAAATGCTTAATTTGTGTCAGCATATCATCCTTGTCTGTGAACAGTTGAATCCAAAACGGATTCAGCTTCCAGTGTAATGGCAACCGTGGTTTATGTAAGTTCAGGCTGAGCTGCACAGGAGAGTGATCGGATAAACCCCTAGCCAAATATTGTACTTTCGGGTCATAGTTTTGTACCAGGTCATTACCCAATGCAAAGTCTATGCGTGAAAGAGTGGAGTGGGTTACTGAATGACAGGAGAATTGGGGCTTAGTGGGAAATTTACATCTCCATAGATCTACCAGTCCCATCTCCCCAATAATTCTTGCCAATGGTGTAAAGGCCCTAGGTCCCTGGGGGGAGAATCTCCTACGTATGTCTAGTGAGTTGTCAAAGGCGCTATTATAGTCGCCAAGGGCATATACCGGAATTTGCGGGTGTTTAGCTAGGAACCTTGCCATGTTTTGCAGGACCGTCATTGAGAAGGGTGGTGGAACATATACATTTGCTATAACACACATTTGGGATTCCCATAGCCCCATCAAAAAAATGTATCTCCCCTCAGGATCTATTTGTACATCTTTTTCAATAAATGCAGTATTCCTAGAAAACATTATACTAACACCTCTAGAATACCTAGTGTGTACCGAATGATATTGCAGAGGGTACTTAGACATATGCACAATATTAGTGGTATCTTTAGTAAGATGGGATTCTTGTATGCAAATAATAGTGGGGTCCTGTTGTGAGAAAAAAGTAAATAAGGCAGTCCTCTTCCCAGGGTCATGAAGTCCCCGAACATTCCAGGAGAGAATTATGTCCCTCTTATTGCTTGCCATATTGGTAGGGTTGAAAAGAGGCCAGCATATCCCCTAGAACACCGCTTCTTACGGGGATAATCCATTCTATCCAAATTCCCATGTTACCTGAGTACTTGGAGGTTACAGAGTAACGCCAGTCAGTGTGCATTTTCAGTGCGTTGTAGATCACCTGATCAAACTTGAGAGTCGTGCTATGCGGAGGCCTGCGGAGAGACGACCCGTAAAACTGGGCCTGAGAAGTACCAAAAATACACATAAACGTAGAAGTAAAAACAAAAATAATGTCAAAAACCAGCCTGCCTAGAGAAATTCCAGGCAAGGCCCATATAAACACTTGCGCTCCCGTCGGAGGCTTCCAAAGGTGCCCCGCAGGGCTAGTTCGGGGGTAGTAGTGAGGGCTGGGGCCCAATAACCTCGATTTCCTCTAAAAACGAGAAAAAAAATTAGAGTGCAAAATATGCCAAGATGAGGTGTGTGGTTGTAAAGTATAATAGGTGAGCCTCTTCACGTGCTCCTATACTGTGACGGTGAGCAGACGGATGTAGTGCAATCGCTATGCAGATGCCTTTTGTTTAGTTTGGAGAGTGGTCTCTTGCAGCTCTTCTTAGTTGACCCTCCTGTCGATCCAGCCAGTTAGTAGCCATGTTGGGGCTTTCAAAAAAATGAACCATGCCATCTGCCACAACTCTTAACTTAGCTGGGTAGAGCATGGAATAGACCAGTGGGATTGCACGCATTCTCTTTTTGACTTCTATAAATTTAGCCCTTTGTTTTTGGACTGCAGCTGAGAAATCTGGATACAGTGATATCTTGGATCCTTGGATTATCATATCTGCTTTTTGTCTTGCTAAACGTAGTATAATATCTCTGTCCTTGTAGTGTAACAATTTCAGAAGGAATGGTCTGTCGGGGCCCCCTGGTGGCGGTGGTCTAGATTGGAGTTAGGTTATTTTTGCCAAATGTGTCAGCTAGCCAGTTTTCAATAAATTCAGTGGGATGTTTGCCTTCTGACTTTTCAGGCATTCCTACTATGCGAATGTTTGACCTTCTCAGTCTATTCTCCATATCTTCGACTCTAGCTGCTGTTTCTACAGTTCTAGCCGCTGTGATATGTACTTCCTGAGCAAGGGGGGGTAAATCTTCTTCAATGGAGCTGACTCGGCCCTCTATTGCAGTGGCCCTCTCCCTGATTTTCTGCATGTCTTGTCTAATATGCATTAGGTCCTCTTTAATGCTTTTAACTTCTGTGGACTGGATAGTTCAGTAATAGAGGAGCCATAGGAGTGTACTGCGGCCAGTATATCTTGTAAAGTGGGCTCAGTGCGCTCTGTGTCTGATGGGCCAGCAATATCAGGAGCAGGGAGAGGGGATGAAGGTGTACTCACTGCGTTCCTCATGGCTGCGGGCGCCATCTTGTCAGGACCATGCTGCACAGGCTGAGGGGAATGTCTCTGGGATCCATCGCCATCCTTTCCATTTTAGGGTTTTAGGGCTGCTTGGTGAGTGTGCATATTGGCCGAGCTTTGCAGCTGCCGATGCATAGGAGGTTTTGGTCTGTCTTTGCTGTAGTGGAGGTCCGCCATGATGGGCCGGTCCGTCGGCCTGGGCGGCCTCCGGTTTAGATTTGGACATGCCTGGGGTCCGGATTCGGCGAGCGGGTGTCACAGCAGGGGTACCCCCACTCCGGGAGCGAAGATTCCGGTCTATTTCTGCGGATGATTGAGCTCACAGCAGGATTCTTTGTGTCAGGATGTAGGAGCTGATGTGAGGCACGTCTGCTCACATGAACGTCCAAGCCACGCCCCCTAGGAGACTGTTTACCCACATAGCTAGAGCAAACACAGAAGGAGAAGGTCTGGTGGCCTCCCTAGATGCCGAGAAGGCCTTTGACTTTGTTGAGTGGAGATACCTGTGGGTGGTCCTGTCTAAGTTTGGCTTTGGTAGGAGATTTATCTTGTGGGTGAAGCTACTATATACAGCTCCCCAGGCTAGGGCCTATACCAACGCCTGTCTCTCGGATTCATTCCCGCTGGGCCGGGGCACGAGGCAGGGATGCCCCCTGTCTCCGGGCCTGTTCGCTCTGGCTATAGAACCTCTGGCCGCCTTGATTAGAGCAGACGCTGAGGTGAAGGGTATACGAGTAGGTGACATACATGAAAATTTTTTGCTATATGCAGACGACGCCCTACTGTATTTGGCCGACTCATCCACCTCCCTTAGGAAAGTATTGACCCAGTTCAATCGCTTTAGTGACTTCTCTGGAATAAGGATTAACTGGGATAAATCTGAGCTATTCTCCTTATGTCCCTTGACAACTGTGCCTGACACCCTGACTCAACTTAAATGGCTGGAAGAGATTAAATACTTGGGGATAAAGTTAACGGCAGAACTGGGACAGTACACGACCCGCAACCTCCAACCTCTAATACAACAGATCACTACCAGGTGCGCAGCATGGCGCTTGCTCCCCCTGACACCTGTAGGCAGAGTGAATCTGCTGAAAATGGTGCTCCTGCCCAAGTTCCTATACTTCTTTAGAAACACCCCGATCCACATTCCAAGAGACTTCTTCAGAAGACTAGAGGGTCAGTTGGGGAACTTTGTCTGGGCTGGGAAGCCTCCTAGAGTGGCAAAACAGCTATTTCATCTCCCCCTCTCTGGAGGTGGATTGGCTCTCCCTAACTTTCAAATCTATTATTGGGCTGCTGTCTTAGTCACCGTTAGATGGTGGTTCTCCCAGCACAGACAGAACCCGGTGATTAGATTAGAGGTGGCCATTCTGGGATCATATGCTGCTCTTAGCAACCTGGCATTTAGAGGTAAGCGGGCTGCCCCCTCAGTTACTATCCCCATGAAAACAACAATACAGGCGTGGCAGGAATCAAGAAGGGTGTACGCAAAACCCTTTCATGTATCCCCACACACACCTTTATGGGGTAACTCTCTCCTTCCTCACTTTCACTCCCTACCAAACCCCTCAGAGTGGGCCGGAAGGGGAAACTGACATTAAAGCACATAGTCAAGGAAGGCAAACTAATGTCCCTTCAGGATATGACGTCCCTGTACTCAATACCAGTGACTTCTACATTTCGTTACTGGCAGCTAAGGCATGCCTTCAGAACCCAATTCCCACAAAAAAATAACTCTGGAGTCAGACTCAGTGGAGCGACTCTTGACCTCCAGCACAATGGGACGACCTCTATCCTCCCTCTATCTATACCTGACCATAGCCCACGATGCTAACTGACTAAATCTTGACTTCAAAAACTTTTGAAAAGTGGAAAACTGACATACACACCCTAGACAACGAGACATGGGAGGAATGCGTTGCCACATACATCCCATCAATGGTAGCCTCACAAGATAGGTTTATACAATTCAAATTTCTACATAGGGCCTACTTCACCCTGCAAAGATTGGCCAGGATATTCCCCCTAAGAGACCCACTGTGCCCCAGATGTAGGCAGGAAACGGGCTCATTCTGGCACATGGTCTGGTCATGCCCCAAACTCATACCCTACTGGAAACAGATAGCTGACGGCTTGACCGAGATATTGGGAACTCGTGTTCCGCTGGACCCCCTGACTTTCCTTCTGAGCCATTTGGAGGAGATCCAGGGAGATAGATATACCAAGCTATTTCTAACATTCTCCCTGTTCTACGCCAGAAGAGAAATTCTCCTCAAATGGAAGTCAGCTGACCCCCCAAGCCGAGAGTCCTGGTGCCGCTCTATCAATTCTGTGTTGCCCCTCTATAGGCTCACTTACGAAAGCAGACAATGCCCAGCAAAATTCGACAAAATCTGGTCAGGGTGGATAGATGCAAATGGTTGAATATGTAGAGAACGGTAACCCAGATCCACTAATACCCATGTGACCACATATTCCTTTTCTTTTTTTCATTTTAATCTAACCCCCCCCCCCCCCCCTGTTCCGTCTCGACCCATCATCCAGGTGTCCTATACAGGATGCAGGGTATTGACTGGGTCGACAAAAATGCTGTACAACATCCCTGTTTGAAGTTGGGGAGGGACTGAGCCTGCTGCTGTAAGAACCTGAAACTCTAATCTGATGTTATGGAATGTGATCAAACTTGCTATGCTTATCGTATGTACCTGAATACAAAGTTCTTTTCTTTGCAAATGAAACTGTAACACTGTTCTGTTTTTCAATAAAACATCTCTGTTAAAAAATAAAGTTCTGCATTAGAAGGCAGTATAGCAGAGGCTGATAGGTGTTCAGGGGATCATACTGAAGCCTCCTGACACTTTTTTTTTTTGGGGGGGGGGGGGGGGGGGGGTTTCCTCTCTTTCTCTAATTGCTCATTGGCAATTTTACACTGTGGGATCACATCACAACTGCAAGCCAAGCATCTGATCTCAATGGGTGAGTCTAACAGACAGTGCCAACTGCAAAATGGCACCCAAGCCTACAATGATGGACACATTGGGTACGCAAAATGAATTCGCATTCTCCATCTGATCTCCTGCCGCTGGTAACTTAAATGAGTGTTTGCATACTCTATCACAAGGATGTGCTGCACTGCAACTTCAAAGGTCTTCTTAGAACCATCCACACTGAGGATGTGTACCACCAGTGGTTGAGATAGTGAGGACTCCTTCTATAGCAACTCCAACTCCTCAAACATGGGACAAGGATTTTCAGGAAGATATGCTGGAGTACCGTACCCTGCATCTTGAGGGCTAAAGGGACCAGGACATGGTGCAAGAGTAAAAGCGTAAGGAACCAGGACATGGAGCAAGAGTAAAGGCGTAGAGAGTCAGTGGATCCATATACAAGTGTTAATCCAGTGTGAAATCAGGTGAAAGGCAATACACAAAAATCCAATGCGTTTCTGGAGCCAAGCCTTGTCCATTCATTAGGGCCTAAAAGGAATAGAACAGTGTATGTAGACTTGCTAGTGAATGAATAGTGCAGTATAGAGACACACACATATATCTATATACAGTATCTCATAAAAGTGAGTACACACCCCTCACATTTTTGTCATTATTTTATTATATCTGTTCATGTGACAACACTGAAGAAATGATACTTTGCTACAATGTAAAGTAGTGAGTGTACAGATTTTATAACAGTGTAAATTTGCTGTCCCCTCAAAATAACTCAACACACAGCTATTAATGTCCAAACCGCTTGCAACAAAAGTGAGTACACCCGTAAGTAAAAATTTCCTAATTGGGCTCAGTTAGCAATTTTCCCTCCCCGTTATTATGTGACTTGTTAGTGTTACAAGGTCTCAGGTGTGAATGGGGAGCAGGTGTGTTAAATTTGGTGTTATCGCTCTCACTCTCTCATACTGGTCACTGGAACTTCAACATTATGGTAAAGAACTCTCAAAGAAGTTGAGTGCATGTGCTCAGCGTCATATCCAGAGGTTGTCTTTGGGAAATTGATGTATGAGTGCTGCCAGCATTGCTGCAGAGGTTGAAGGGGTGGGTGGTCAGCCTGTCAGTGCTCAGATCATACGCCGCACACTGCATAAAATTGGTCTGCATGGCTGTTGTCCTCTAAAGATGATGCACAAGAAAGCCTGCAAACAGTTTGCTGAAGAAAGCAAACTAAGGACATGGAATACTGGAACCATGTCCTGTGGTCTGATGAGACCAAGATAAACTTACTTGGTTCAGATAGTGTCAAGCGTTTGTGGTGGGAACCAGGTGAGAAGTACAAAGACAAGTGTGTCTTACCTGCAGTCAAGCATGGTGGTGGGAGTGTCATGGTCTGGGGCTGCATGAGTGCTGCCGACACTGGGAAATACAGTTCATTGAGGGAACCATGAATGGCAACATGTACTGTGACATACTGAAGCAGAGCATAATGTCATCATGGAGGAGTGGAAGAGGACTCCATTGGCAACCTGTGAAGCTCTGGTGAACTCCATGCCCAAGAGGGTTAAGGCAGTGCTGGAAAATAAGGGTGGCCACACAAAATATTGACACTTTGGGCTTAATTTGGACATTTTCACTAGGGGTGTACCCATTTTTGTTGCCAGCGGTTTTAGACATTAATGGCTGTGTGTTGAGTTATTTTGAGGGGACAGTACATTTACACTGTTATACAAGCTGTACACTCACTACTTTACATTGTAGCAAAGTGTCATTTCTTCAGTGTTGTCACATGAAAAGATATAATAAAATATTTACAAAAATGTGAGGGGTGTACTCACTTTTGTAAGATACTGTATATATAGATAGATATATACAGTAAAACCTTGGATTGTGAGTATCTTAGTCTGCAAGTGTTTTACAAGACAAGCACATTTTTTTTATAAATTTTAACTTGATAAACAAGCAAGGTCTTGCAATACGAGAAGCTTCACGTCACAGTTGAGTATATGGCTCGGTTCGCAGTGTGACCGGCAGACAGCAAAGGGGGGGGTTTGAGGTTTGCCACCCCCCTCAAACAAAAAAACACCTGCCGCTACTGGTCAGATCCAAATTCAAATGTCAGATCTAAATAAGATTAGGATCCAACTTGGAGGCAACTTCCATTAAAGTCTATGGGCACAAGTCGGATAGAAGTCACCTTGAAGTAGTACAGGAACCTTTTCTTTTCTTTCATTGACTAACATGGGATTTCACATGTCACGCGACTTGGAGTCTCACAGGTTGCATCCCAAGTTAGTATAATCAGGTGCTTCAAAAAATACACCCCGGCCATAGAAATTCATGCGCCCGGCGTCCTGAAAGGGGACGGACACATGGATAGGGAGGGCGGCGGCCATGGATAGGGGAGGTGGCATCCATGCGCTTACAATGGACGGGCCGCCCCTGGATCTGAAATTACAAAAAGATTACCCAGGCATTCCCTGAAGTTGCTTTGAAGTTGCCTGGCAAAGTCGTGCTGACTTGCAGGTTGCGGCAGTGTGAGCCGCCTCTCTTCTCTTATATACAGTACTATGTAGCTCCTGAAGTGCAGGTCAATGTGTTTTATTTTTACAGTACACTTTATACTGTATTTTGCTGTAATCATTTTTATATGAATAGATAGTTGTGGAACGAATCATCTGAGTTTCCGTTATTTCTTATGGGGAAATTGATATACTGTATGTGTGCTTTGGATTACAAGCACGTTTCCGGAACAAATTATGCTCGCAATCCAAGGTTTTGTTATATATTTTATATTTATATATATATATTGGCACAAATGTTGATCTGCAGCTGCAGTGCCAGATTTCCAAATAGGCAGAACAGGCACCAGTCTATGGGCCTCGTGCCATTTAAAGGCCCTGCGACAATAGATCAAAATAATATTGATTTGATCTTGAAAGGAAATTATAATGAAGCTTTCTTAAATTGTTTACACAATATAAAAAAAAATGAATCAACTCAAAAGAACAAAAACTTTACAAAAAAATACTCTATAGAAAAAATACTGTATTAATATAATGTACCCAATAACAACTTAACTGCTTGCTGACCAGCCGCTCTCCTGCACAAATAGCTGGACTGTACACCGGCTCACGCCTCGGGTCGGGCGGACTCAATGTACGCCAGCGACCCGCGATCGCGGTATACAGAGGCAGAATGGTGATCTGTCTTTGTAAATAAGGTGGAGTCTGGCGCCCCTCTGTTCCCATTTCTGACAGGAGACATGACAGGGATCTACTGTTCCCAGTGATTGGGAACAGTGATCTCTGTCATGTCCCTGCCAGCCCATCCCCCCTACAGTTAGAACACGCTGATGGAATACATTTAACCCCATTGATCACCCCCTACTGTTAACCCTTTCCCTGCCAGTCATTGTTACATTGATCAGTGCATGTTTTTAGCACTGATCAATGTAATAATGTCACTGGTCCCTTAAAAGTGTAATTTGGGGTCAGATTTGTCTGCCGCAATGTCACAGTCCCGCTAAAAATCGTAGATCACCGCCATTACCAGTAAAAACAATTTAAAAAAGTCCCTAAATGTATCCCATAGTTTATAGATGTGATAAGTTTTGCGCAAACCTACCAATATACGCCTATTGCTATTTTTGTTTTATTAAAAATATGTAGAAGAATACATATCGGCCTAAACTGATTTTTTTTTTTTTGCATATGTATTATAGCAAAAAGTAGAAAACATTTTTTTTTTTAAATTAATTAAAAATAAATTAAATAAATGTTTGTTTATAGCGCAAGAAATAAAAACCGCAGATGTGATCAAATACAACAAAAGAAAGCATTATTTGTGGGTAAAAAAAGGACGTCAATTTTGTTTGGGTACAGCGTCGCACGACCACACAATTGGCAGTTAAAGCGATGCAGTGCCATATCGCAAAGAATGGCCTGGTCATTAAGGAGGCAAATCCTTTCCGGATTAAAGTATATACAGTAATATAAATATCTCCTAAACGGTGCACGTTTAGAAAATATTTACACTACCTATAGGTAAGGCTTGTAATAGGCTTACCTATAGGTAAATGTCTGCAGAGGACATTTACTTCTCCTTCAGCCCCGGAAGATTTTACCCCCTTCCTGACCAGAGCACTTTTTGAGATTCGGCACTGCGTCGCTTTAACTGACAATTGCGCGGTCGTGCGATGTTGCACCCAAACAAAATTGACGTCCTTTTTTTCCCACAAATAGAGCTTTCTTTTGGTGGTATTTGATCACCTCTGTGGTTTTTATTTTTTGTTCTATAAACAAAAAAAGAGTGACAATTTTGAAAAAAAACATAATATATTTTACTTTTTGTTATAATAAATATCCCCAAAAATATATAAAAATTTTTTTTTTTTTTCCTCTCTTTAGGCCGATATGTATTCTTCTACATATTTTTGGTAAAGAAAATCGCAATAAGCGTATATTGATTGGTTTGCACAAACAGCTTAGCATCTACAAAATATAGGATAGTTTCATGGCATTTTTATTATATTTTTTTTTACTAGTAATGGCGGTGATCTGCAATTTTTATCAGGACTGTGACATTATGGCAGACACGTCTGACAATTTTGACACATTTTTGGGACCATTGTCATTTATACAGCGATCAGTCCTAAAAAAATGCATTGATTACTGTAAAAATGTCACTGGCAGGAAAGGGGTTAACCACTAGGGGGCGATCAAGGGGTTAATGTGTTCCCTATTGTGTGTTCTAACTGAAGGAGGGAGGGGACTGTGCAGGGGAGATGACAGATCGCTGTTTATACTCTGTATGAATAGAGGACCTGTCTCTTCTCCCCTCAGAATACCGGATACTGTGTGTTTACACACAGATCCCCATTCTTGGTGTGACCCCAAGCGATCGCGGGAGCCCGGCGGTGATCGCGTCCGCCAGGCGCTCGCAGCGGCTTCCGTGGGCGAGCAGGGGGCATGCGGGCCCCCTAGTGATCGAATATGTTACCGGCGTAACATTATGGTGATTCGCGCAGCTGAGCCATGTTGCCGCAGTGGCTGGTCAGCAAGCGGTTAACTGTGAATAATGGGTCTATAATTATTGCTCTCACTCTGTAGTGTTATATAACATCTCAAGCACAACCGTTGTTTTTGTACATAAGCAACCCTGACGCATTTGTTTAAATTTTTATGTGCATGTATGTGGGATTGGGGGCCTTACACATTTTTTTGGGGGGGGTGTAATGCATGCCACGCTTTTTACCAGCTATGTCATTCAGTAAATGGATGTGTGCTGATCTCCCTCCCCTCTACAAATGTAACCTGGTAAACAAAGGGGGGAGGGGGCACTATTGGGCATGGAAGCGATCCAGCAGCTTTACAGCTTTCTCTGACATTACATTACCTGAATATTATGTGCAGCCTTTTGGCGTTGTTGGGGGGCCACACTTGAGACTCCTATATCAAGTATGTTGACCACCACTGAATTGAAGCATCTCTTCCAATGTCTTCCCATTAGAACGTCCACTGTCTTCAAGTCACAACAACAATGCAGTAACTTCAGTGATGGAAGGAGAAAAAGCAACACTGATAGTGACCTTGAACACTCCAAACGCCCTCCATCCTACCTTCAGCTGGTTCCATCTTAATCCAGACCCTGTTGCTATCACAAGTGGTGGAAAATTTCAAGTAGAATCCGGTAACTCTCAGTCCTCACTTATCATCTCCGATGTGTCTCAGAGTGAGAAGGGGACCTACGAATGCCGAGCCAGGAATATCATTGGAGGCACAACCTTCAAGCTTAATCTCGAAGTCAAATCACAAGGTAAGAAAATATGCATAGCTGTAGAATTCGGTAGAGATTTTTCCAAAAGAAAAAGCATACATAGATGGATAGCTCTGTCACTAAAGCTGGCCAAACATGTTACAAACTAGTTGTACTTTCTCAGTTTGATTTACCAACAACTATGTAGGGCCAGGTCCTTTTGAACAAAATACAACCTGGATTGGAAGAACTAAAAGTGTCTGTACTATCAGATTGTAACATATATGGCCAGCTTAAGAGGAGATGATGGTAGATCATCTCTGACTTGTAAACTGTTGGAGCTAGTCATTACTTGGGTCACTGGCTGCAGGTTCAGATAAGATACATGTAGTAAATTGACTATTCTTCTTTTTCTGAAGAAGAAAGGAAATAATTAAAAAGATTTTCCAGAACATTTTATTTGCGTATCCAAAAGTCTAGCTCAGGGATCTCCAAACTTTCTAAACATAGGGCCAGTTTACTGTCCTTCAGACTTTAGAGGGGCCAGACTATGGCTATTGGGTAGAAAATGTCCTAGCATCAGTTGGAGTAAGCAATGCCCCTTCTTGGATGTCAGTGGGAGGAATGTTGTCCCATCGTTTGTGTTATTAAGTGGAATTGTGCCCCATTGTTGGTATCATTGGGTCCCATTGTTGGTGTCATTGGGAGGAACTGTGCTCCATGTTGGTGTCATTGATAGGAATTGTGCCCCATCATTTGTATCCATGGGAGGAATTTTGCCCCATCTTTGGTGTCAATGCGCCCCATTGTTGGTGTCATTGGGAGGAACTGTGCCCCATCTTTGGCATCATTGGTAGGAAATGTGCTCCTTCGTTGGTGTCATTGGGATGAATTGTGCCCCTTGGTAGGTGTCAATGAATTAAATAGTTCCAGAGGGCTGGAGAAAAGCAAGCAAAGGGCTAAATTGGGCCCGAGGCCACCTTTTGGAAACCACTGATCTAGCCCATCGTTCTTTCTACCTGTTATCTTTTCTCTGCACCGTCAAATGTTGTACTTTCTTAAACTTTTCCAATAAAAGTAATGTAAAGAAAAGTTGGAAAATGTCTGCAAGCGATAGACAGGTGCAGAACAAAAACATTTTTTTATTTTGGATGGATTTGTTTAGTTAGTTAGTTAGTTAGTTTAGTTTTGTTACGTTGGTTATGTTAGAATGATTCGTTTTCATAATTTGTTTCAATTTAGTTTCATTTTTCATGTTCAATTCAAATTTTTTGTCCGTATTCAAATCAAATATCTGAAAAATTAGGTACTACTTGTCCATTGACTGTTAAAAATATTTGAGTTTTTATCAGATAAAAATAAGTTTTCACAACATGAAAGCCTCCATTATGGGCCCAAGAGAATATGTAACATGAAATTGTAGGTTATCATCATTATAATGTATAAAAAATGTTTAACTACTTGAGTATCAACGTGTGCTGGACCCCAAACACCTTGATGCTATTCATGAAATATCACTAAATTCTTCTGTAGCAACAGCGCCAACTCAGCCAAAAAAATACGGCCGTTTTTTCGGGAGCAGTGATTTTAATAATGCTTAAAGTGAAACAATAAAAGTGAAATATTCCTTTGAATTTCGTACCTGGAGGATGTCCCCATGTTGATGGGGACAAGGGCCTCATCCCCACGACCCTTGCACGATGGTTGTGGGTGTCTGCGGGAGGGGGACTTATCGAAATCTGGAAGCCCCCTTTAACAAAGGGGACACCCAGATCCCAGCCCCCCCATGTGAATTGGTAAGGGGTAGGGATGAGCCGAACACCCCCGGGTTCGGTTCACACCAGAACCCGCGAACGGACCTAAAGTTTGTGCGAACTTAAGAACCCTATTAATTACAATGGACGCGAACGTTCGAAATCAAAAGTGCTAATTTTAAAGGCTAATATGCATGTTATTGTCATAAAAAGTGTTTGGGGACCTGGGTCCTGCCCCAGGGGACATGTATCAATGCAAATTATTTTTTTTTAAACGGCCGTTTTTTCAGGAGCAGTGATTTTAATAATGCTTAATGTGAAACAATAAAAGTGTAATATTCCTTTAAATTTCGTACCTGGGGGGTGTCTGTAGTATGCCTGTGAAGGGGCGCATGTTTCCCGTGCTTAGAACTGTCCCTGCACAAAGTGTAATTTTTGCAGGAAAAAAAGCTATTTAAAATCACTTGCGGCTAATGTATTGTCGGCTCCCGTAACACAGAGAACAGTCATTCATTAAAAGTCATTGATAAAAAAAAAGTAATTGATAAAAAAAAAAAAAAAAAAAAAAAGCGTGGGGGTCCCCCCAAATTCAATTACCAGGCCCTTCAGGTCTGCTATGGATATTAAGGGGAACCCCGGACAAAAAAAAAAAAAAATGGCGTGGGGTCCCCCTCAAAATCCATACCAGACCCTTGAAGTCTGGGATGGATTTTAAGGTGAACCCCGGCCAAAAAAAAAAAAAGGCGTGGGGTCCCCCTCAAAATCCATACCAGACCCTTATCCGAGCGCGCAACCTGGCAGGCCGCAGGAAAAGAGGGGGGGGCGAGAGCGCCCCCCCCCCTCCTAAACCGTACCAGGCCACATGCCCTCAACATTGGGAGGGTGCTTTGGGGGTCTGTGACCCCTCAAAGCACCCTGTCCCCATGTTGATGAGGACAAGGGCCTCTTCCCCACAACCCTGGCCATTGGTTGTGGGGGTCTGTGGGCGGGGGGCTTATCGGAATCTGGAAGCCCCCTTTAACAAGGGGACCCCCAGATTCTGCCCCCCCCGTGTGAAATGGTAAGGGGGTACAAAAGTACCCCTACCATTTTACCAAAAAAGTGACAAAAATTGTAAAAATGACAGGAGACGGTCTTTGACAATTCCTTTATAAAAATCTTCTTTCATCTTCTTTCTTCTGGTCTTCTTCCTTCTTCCTTTCTTCATCCTTCGGTTTCTTCATCTTCTCCTTCCGGCATCTTCTTCCATCTTCTTCTTCCTCCGATCCACTTCTTCTTGCTCTGGTCTTCTCGTCCGGCATCTTCTTCCATGGCGTCGGCGTCTCTTCTTGGGCCGCTCCGCGCAATGGGAGCCTCCCGCTGTGAGGCTTCGCTGCGTCAGACAGGTCTTTTATAACGGAGGGCGGGGCCACCTGGTGACCCCGCCCCCCTCTGACGTCATGGGGAAAGCCATAGGGAAGTCCCCATGACGTCCCCGTGCGTCAGAGGGGGTGGGGTCACCAGGTGGCCCCGCCCTCCGTTATAAAAGACCTGTCAGACGCAGCGAAGCCTCACACAGTGGGAGCCTCCCATTGCGTGGAGCGGCCCAAGAAGAGACGCCGACGCCGTGGTAGAAGATGCCGGGCGAGAAGACCAGAGCAAGAAGCGGATCGGAGGAAAAAGAAGGTGGAAGAAGAAGATCGAAAAAGATGCCGGAAGGAGAAGATGAAGAAACCGAAGGATGAAGAAAGGAAGAAGGAAGAAGACCAGAAGAAAGAAGATGAAAGAAGATTTTAATAAAGGAATTGTCAAAGACCGTCTCCTGTCATTTTTAACATTTTTGGCACTTTTTCGGTGAAATGGTAGGGGTACTTTTGTACCCCCTTACCATTTCACACAGGGGTGGGCCGGGATCTGGGGGTCCCCTTGTTAAAGGGGGCTTCCAGATTCCGATAAGCCCCCCGCCCGCAGACCCCCACAACCAATGGCCAGGGTTGTGGGGAAGAGGCCCTTGTCCTCATCAACATGGGGACAAGGTGCTTTGAGGGGTCACAGACCTCCAAAGCACCCTCCCAATGTTGAGGGCATGTGGCCTGGTACGGTTCAGGAGGAAGGGGGGCCGCTCTCGTCGCCCCCTCTTTTCCTGCGGCCTGCCAGGTTGCGTGCTCGGATAAGGGTCTGGTATGGATTTTGAGGGGGACCCCACGCCATTTTTTATTTTTTTTTTTGGCCGGGGTTCCCCTTAAAATCCATCCCAGACTTCAAGGGTCTGGTATGGATTTTGAGGGGGACCCCATGCCATTTTTTTTTATATTGGCCGGGGTTCCCCTTAATATCCATAGCAGACCTGAAGGGCCTGGTAATTGAATTTGGGGGGACCCCCACGCTTTTTTTTTTTGTTTTTTTTTTTTTTTTTTATCAATGACTTTTTTTTTATCAATGACTTTCAATGAATGACTGTTCTCTGTGTTACGGGAACCGGCAATTCATTAGCCGCAGATGGCTGCCTTAGATGACACAACAGGCCAGAAGGGTAAAGGTGTTTTAATGTGATACTGCAATGCTGTACTAACAGCACGCACACACTAATCCCCAGAATCACAGCAGATAATGTCAGCAGTCAGCAGCACTCAGCAGAATAATCACAGCACAGATAATGTCAGACTCAGCAGCACTGCAGAATGGATCACAGCAGATAATGTCACTGACACGCTGGAACACACTACACGAGGCCGCCGGCACGGCGGCCTTTTATAGTGTGGGGTGTGTACTAAACCCCCTGAGCTATAATTGCCCACAGACATCCTGCCTGTGGCCAATTATTGCTCTCCTCGCTGCTGGCTCTATGATTGGCCAAGCATGCGGGGTCACAGTGCATGCTTGGCCAATCATCAGCCAGCAATGCACTGCGATTGGCGCAGTGCATTGTGGGCCGTTCGCATCACACAAATTTGATGCGAGCGGCCCAAATAGTTCTGGGCTCGACGAGCGGTCTAACGCCCGATTTTCGATTCGAACATGGGTTTGAATCGAACACCGGGCCCATCCCTAGTAAGGGGTACATTGTACCCATACCATTTCACAAAAAGAAAGTGTCAAAATGTTAAAAAAACACACAAGAGATGGCTTGGGACAAGTCCTTTATTAAAAATAAAAAAATAAAAAAGAGATTCCACCAATGTAGTCCAATAAATCCATGCTCATACTCCAGCGATGACCTGAAGGGCCTGGTAATGGAATTTTGGGGGTCCCCCACGCATTTTATTTTTTATTTTTCAATGACTTTCAATGACTTTTATGTGTATTGTCGGGACCGACAATTCATTAATAGCCGACACTAGTGCTAGTACTTTTAAATTACTTTTTTTTTTTCCTTTAGAAATGTAATTTTGCTCTTGGACTGTTATAAACACGGGAAACATGCGCTACTTTACAGGCATACTATAGACACCCCCCAGGTACGAAATTTAAAGGAATATTTCACTTTTATTGTTTCACTTTAAGCATTATTAAAATCACCGCTCCCGAAAAAATGGCAGTTTTTAAAACTTTTTTTTGCATTGATACATGTCCCCTGGGGCAGGACCCGGGTCCCCAAAATCTTTTTCTGACAATAACTTGCATATTAACCTTTAAAATTAGCATTTTAGATTTCTCCCATAGACTTTTAAAGGGTGTTCCACGGCTTTTTCAATTTGCCGCGAACACCCCAAATTGTTCGCTGTTCGGTGAACAGGCGAACAGCCAATGTTCGAGTCGAACTTATGTTCGACTTGAACAGATAGCCCATCCCTAGTCATTACTAGGGATGGGCGAACGGTTCAGCCCGTGCATAAGTTCGGGCCAAACTTTGGTTGCTCAGATGTTTTGCGAACACTGAACAATATGCAGTGTTCGGGGCAAAAGTGTTCATTTTAAAGGCTTATATGCAAGTTATTGTCATAAAAAGTGTTTGGGGACCCGGGTCCTGCCCCAGGGGATATCAATGAATTTTTTTTTTTTTTTTTTAAACGCCTGTTTTTTCGGGAGCAGTGATTTTTTTGTTAATGCTTAAAGTGAAACAATAAAAATGAAATATTCCTTTAAATATTGTGCCTGGAGGGAGTCTATAGTATGCCTGTAAAGTGGCGCATTTTTTCCTGTGTTTAGAACAATACCGCAGCAAAATTTCTAGGTAAAATTGTCATTTAAAACTGATCGCGGCTGTAATGAATTGTCGGGTCTCAGCAATATAGATAAAACTCATTGAAAAAAAGAGCATGGAACCCCCCCCCCCCCCAGTCCATTACCAGGCCATTTGGGTCTGGTATGAATATTAAGGGGAACCCCTAACCAAAATAAAAAAAAATGGACTGGGGGAATCCCATGCTCTTTTTTTCAATGAGTTTTATCTATATTGCCGAGACCCGACAATTCATTACAGCTGCGATCAGTTTTAAATTACAATTTTTCCTTTAGAAATGTCATTTTGGGAGCAGTGATTTTTTTTAAGCATTAAACAAAATCACTGCTCCCGAAAAAACAGCATTAGCAACGGCCTTAGCAATTAGCACTTTTGATTATTCCTATTCATGTCCCATAGACTTTAACGTTGTTCGTGTGTTCTGCCAAATTTTTGGCCTGTTATCCTCCTCTGCTGCGAACCAAACAGGAGGGTGTTCGGCTCATCCCTAGTCATTACAAGCATTTTATATCTTCACTTGTGCACATCATCCTATGCTGACAGAATAGGGTGGGGGAAACAAGGAGCATTAAAATGTATATACTATACATATACAATGCAACTTAAAGTGGTTCCAAAGGCAGAAGGTTTTTTTGATCTTAATGCATTCTATGGATTAAGATCAAAAAAACCTTCTGTGTGCACCAGTCCCCTCTCAGCTCCACTAATACTTACCTGAGCTCTCCTCGATCCAGCGATGTTGTCTGAGAGCCAGGAAATCCAGGGGCTCTTGGCTCCCGCTGCTGACAATCATAGTCAGTGAGCTAAGAGGAGAGAGAGGGGGTGGTGCCAAGCCACGGCTCCATGTCTGAATGGACACACAGAGCAGCAGCTGGGCCCAGGTGCCCCCTTAGCAAGCTGCTTACTGTGGGGGCACTCGGAGGGGCCCGAGAAGAGGAGGATAAGGGCTGCTCTGTTAAAAAAACACTGCACATAGGAGGTAAGTATAACATGTTTGTTATTTTTAAACAACAACAACAAAAAAAAGACTTTAGTATCACTTTAAGAAAATCCATTGTGGTAATGGATTGGATATGTACTGTACAATAGATTCCTATTTTATATTTGGTACAATTTATATACAGTCAATCTGTTCCACTGCATTTAAAGGCAGCTCACATTCTCATCATCAAGTAATGTAATCTATCTGTAATCTGTAATGTATTCTATAAAAATAAAGGTGGCAGTTTTATTAGTTAAGTTAGTGCAAGAGAATACAAAGTGCAGTACAGTGGAACCTCGGATTACAAGCATAATCCGTTCCAGGAGTATGCTTGTAATCCAATGTACTCGCATATCAAAGCGAGTTTTCCCATTGAAGTCAATGGAAGCTAAAATAATTTGTTCCGCATTGACTTCAATGGGATGCAATAACGCATGCGGCCAGAGGCAGGGGGCGCCAAAGAGCCATGGAAATGGCCGAAAAGGCCCGAGCACACTTCGGCAGAGCTCAGCAAACCTGGGAAAGACTCAGTTCACGAGCCTTTCCGAGGTTTGCTGAGGTCAGCCGAAGTGTGCTTGGGCTTTTCCGTGCATTTCCGAACACCGACGATCGGCACTATTCGGCTCCGGGGCCCCCCACCTCAGGCCAAAAGCGGTACTGCACACCGATTTCGACCTGAATCCTGCTCGTGTTTTGTGAGACAACACTCGCAAACCGAGTTATGATTTTTAGAAATACAGTGCTCGTTTTGCGAAACGCTCGTTAAACGCGTTACTCGCAAACCGAGGTTCCACTGTAATAGTAACCCTAACCCATGCCAAATCATTACGTTAATTTTTTAGTAGCGATAGAGTAGTGGAAGGTAATTTCAAGTTATTTAACATGAGTCAGAATAACTTTAATTTATATATCATAGCTGGTTCTTGCCACATGTAGATACATGTTTTTTGGTGGTTATACAAGCCATGTCAGTTAACATTGTCCCCTCCCCTATGGCCAAAAGGGGACAAAGATTTTAGTAAACATTAGTAGTGGAATCGATCAAAAACAGTTCCAAAAAAATCTACAGCGCATGTTAAAATGGAACCCCTCTAAACAAATAAACATGGGCACTTATGGAATCCACAACTATTACTTATAACGACCCTAAATCAGCCCTTATAGCCATCAGATTGGGAGCGCCATGCTTTATCTCCTCAATCTCAACTGTGAAGGCGTCTATTAAACTGTGGTCAGAATTTTCCTTTCCCTTCTACCATAGGTCATTATGTAAACTACCTGTCAATAAGGCCCCTCCCCCCCAGCACAAGTCCTCCCTCCTCCCAAAGTGCCCCCTAGCACATGCAGTACCCTCTCCCCCACCCCTGATTTAAAGAAATGCTGTCTGTTACACAGGGGACAATCATGGAATCCAGGACCCTGGGCACCCCGCTAGAGATGCAGGCCATTCGCCCCAGGTGATCACACTAATGCCCCCCTGCCAGGCAAGTTAGTGGAGCCAGGTGGTTGAACTTTTTCCAGCACTGGGCTCCAGG
Organism: Lithobates sylvaticus; assembly: GCA_028564925.1. Taxonomy (NCBI): domain Eukaryota; kingdom Metazoa; phylum Chordata; class Amphibia; order Anura; family Ranidae; genus Lithobates; species Lithobates sylvaticus. Next base: position 39,297,008 of record CM053035.1, on the reverse strand, counting down.
ACTCAGGGCCGATTCACACGATGAATCACACAGCATCACACTGTGCGTTCCTGTGTGATTTACATGTTTTCCAGGTGAATGGGCTGAAATTGTGCTGGACCACACCAAGCGTTATAAGACGCACAGGAACTGGATTGCGTGGTACTACTGTACTATACAATCCAATGCAGGTAAATGCATTACATTTGGGACCCGCGTTTGTGGTGTTATTAGGTTAACATTGACACCCATTGCAGATCACAACTTGAGTGCATTTTGAATGTGGTGTGAGAAATGCACATGGAATGCAGGTTTCCAGGGATCCAGAAGTGTGGGGGGGGGGGGGGGGCTGTGTAATGTAAAGGGGTCCAGAGGTATGGAGACTGTGTAATGTGAAGGGGTCCAGAGATGTGGGGGCTGTGTAATGTAAAGGGGTCCAGAGGTATGGAGACTGTGTAATGTGAAGGGGTCCAGAGATGTGGGGGCTGTGTAATGTGAAGGGGTCCAGAGGTATGGGGGGCTGTGTAATGTGAAGGGGTCCATAGATGTGGGGGCTGTGTAATGTGAAGGGGTCCAGAGGTATGGGGGCTGTGTAATGTAAAGAGGTCCAGAGGTGTGGGGTCTGATAATGTGAAGGGGTCCAGAGATGTGGGGGCTGTGTATATTAAGGGGTCCTGAGGTGTGGGGGCTGTGTATTGTGAAGGGTCAGTCGTCAGCACCATTTTTGCAGAGGAGGAGAAGGGACCAAAATGCTCTAGGTACGCCTCTTATTAACAACAATGTAACTGATAACACTGCAGCACAGTCAAACAACAGCACAGAAAGTAACCAGCTGACAAGATTTCAGGGATTTCTTAGACTTATTAAAGAGATAAAACACATTCAACATTAACAGACCAAGAGGGACCAAATAAAAAAAATTAATTGGTAAGGAATTTTTATATACCCTTTAATAATTATTTTTTACACATCTATTTCCATAGAATCCTCGGGTTCAAGCGGGCTGAGTGGAGGAGCGATAGCCGGCATTGTGATTGGTGTTCTAGCTGGAGTGGCCCTTATTGGTGTCGGTGGGTTCTTTCTTGTAAAGAAACTGTTATAATGTAAGTATAGATTGGTCTGATGTGTTGGAAGCATACTGTATGTCTTGATCAGGGCCGGTGTTCTGATGAGAAGTGTCCCCCCATCGAATAGTGTCCGCCCTATACTGCGCAGGTGCAGCGCTTGCTCAGTACGGAGGACAAGGAGATGCCAAAAATCTCCGAAGATGAACGCCGCCTGCGCACTTAATAGTACCGTCTGCCCTGAGTCCAGGTTCAAGCCCCACCATTCAAGTGGACATAGATGATGTAAAACAGCACTTTGTAACAGCTTCGCTCTGCATATTATTATTCTAACTCTATGTCCACTTGGATGGTGGGGATGGAACCTGGACTCAGGGCAGAAGGTACTATTAGGATCGCAGGCGCCGTTCATCTTCGGAGACTTTCGGCGTCTCCTTTGTCCTCCATACTGCGCAAGCGCAGTACAGGGCGGACACTATCCGATGGGGGGCAGTTCTCGACAAGACACCAGCCCTACCATGGGACCATTGGTCCTGGGCGGCTGGTTCTGAGGGGCGGCACATTGACCCTCAGGAAGACAGTGGTCCCACCTGATCGCTCCGCTCCACATGCCCGCCCCGCCTCTCTCCTCTCCTTATTCCACTGTGTGGATGGCCTGGTGCCGGTGCTGTTACATGTAATGGCAGAGCACAGCTGGCCTCCTGCCCATCCTCTCCACGCCCCCCCCCCCCCAATGCCGCTGACAAGAGAAAGTCAGCTGACAGGCTGACGGCCAACAGTGTAAAGGGGGAAGAGCTTTATGCTGAGCAGAGACCCCATGATGAAAGAGGGATCGCTATAGGTGCGGCTGACACTAAGAGAAAGTGAGTGCCAGTGCCACTAATCCCATCTCCACCAAACCTGCCAGTGTCTAACCACCCCTGCCTGGGTCTAACCCCCTAATCACCCCTGCCTGTGTCTAACCCCCCCCCACCACCCCTGCCTGTGTCTAACCCCCACCACCCCTGCCTGTGTCTAACCATCCCTGCCTGTGTCTAACCCCCTACCACCCCTGCCTGTGTCTAACCCCCCACCACCCCTGCCTGTGTCTAACTCCCATTACCACCCCTGCCTGTGTCTAACCCCCCCACCACCCCTGCCTGTGTCTAACCCCTATTACCACCCCTGCCTGTGTCTAACCCCCATTACCACCCCTGCCTGTGTCTAACCCCCCACCACCCCTCCCTGTGTCTAACCCCCTTACCACCCCTGCCTATGTCTAACCCCCCCACCACCCCTGCCTGTGTCTAACCCCCTTACCACCCCTGCCTGTGTCTAACCCCCCACCACCCCTGCCTGTGTCTAACCCCCCACAACCCTGCCTGTGTCTAACCCCCCACCACCCCTGCCTGTGTCTAACTCCCATTACCACCCCTGCCTGTGTCTAACCCCCCCACCACCCCTGCCTGTGTCTAACCCCCATTACCACCCCTGCCTGTGTCTAACCCCCATTACCACCCCTGCCTGTGTCTAACCCCCCACCACCCCTCCCTGTGTCTAACCCCCTTACCACCCCTGCCTGTGTCTAACACCCCCACCACCCCTGCCTGTGTCTAACCCCCTTACCACCTCTGCCTGTGTCTAACCCCCCCTACCACCCCTGCCTGTGTCTAACCCCACCACCACCCCTGCCTGTGTCTAACCCCCATTACCTGCCCTGCCTGTGTCTAACCCCCATTACCACCCCTGCCTGTGTCTAACCCCCCACCACCCCTCCCTGTGTCTAACCCCCTTACCACCCCTGCCTGTGTCTAACACCCCTGCCTGTGTCTAACCCCCCTACCACCCCTGCCTGTGTCTAACCCCCCTACCACCCCTGCCTGTGTCTAACCCCCATTACCACCCCTGCCTGTGTCTAACCCCCATTACCACCCCTGCCTGTGTCTAACCCCCCCCCCCCACCACCCCTGCATGTGTCTAATTCCATCCCTACCACCCCTGCCTGTGTATAACCCCCTACCACCCCTGCCTGTGTCTAACCCCCCCCCACCACCCCTGCCTGTGTCTAACCCCCCACCACCCCTGCCTGTGTCTAACCCCCCTACCACCCCTGCCTGTGTCTAATCCCCCCACCACTCTTGCCTGTGTCTAACCCCCTCCCTACCTCCCCTGTTTGTGTCTAACCCCCCTACCACCCCTGCCTGTGTCTAACCCCCCCCCCACCACCCCTGCCTGTGTCTAACCCCCCCACCACCCCTGCCTGTGTCTAACCCCCCTGCCACCCCTGCCTGTGTCTAACCCCCCTACCACCCCTGCCTGTGTCTAACCCCCCCCCTTACTACCACCGCTGCCGCCTCTGTCTGAATCCCACCATCACTGTCGCATGTAAATCTGACTTCCTGATAAATTTAATTTGGGGTTTAATTGTCATGATATAAAATAATTTATGTGGGGGCCTTTTGGTGGGCCTGATTTTTATTTTTATTTTTTTGGAGGGGGCATCACTTCACTCCTGGGCCCAGGAAGCACAATGTCTTGGGCCAGCCTTGGTCTTATGTATATTGTTCCTACAAAACTTGAAATAAACCTAAAGGAAAGGAAATGTTCATTTACAGACAGTGAAAGGATATTTAAGATGATTAAGGCCCGGTTCACACTGCTGCGGTGCGGGAGATCGCATATGATTCGCACCGCACTGCAGTTCAAATCATATGCGATCTCTGTGCGATGCAAATTCAGCCATACAGATAGTATGGCTGAATTCGCATCGCATTCGGCCCAAAATCGGACAGGACCCTTTTTTTCGCTCCGCAGCAGAATCGGATCGCATGATGTTCTCACCATGCGATCCGATTCCTGTCCGAGTTTGCAGATCGCACTGCGATATGCGAGCTGCTATGGGGGGTGTCATTAACATTTCATTGACACCCCCAGCAGCTCGCATAGGGCAGTGTGAACTGCCGGCGGGAGACATGCGGTGCGGGAACTCGCAGTGTATTCGCAGCGTTCCCGCACCGCAGCAGTGTGAACCCAGCCTTATGATGGTAGAAGATAAAGAATGATAGGGGAAGGCTATAGAGGGTAGTAATACAAGGATAAAAGTTGACAATGGTAAATGAGAACAAATATAGATATAAATAGAGGGTGGATGATTATATAAAATAATATAGGATAGCAAATGACAGATGATGATGATGGATGAGGTTTAAGGATTACATGGTCCCAGCTAACCCCCTGAGCTATACTTTTTGTCTGCATTATCAGCAAAGTCTATACCCACCACAGGAGGTGACTTTAAAGCATAATTACAGCAAAGAGCTAAGTAAAGTTGAGATTCTGTTCATCCAGTCTTGTGATTTGCCAGCCAGACAGATTACATTTGTATATCCTGGTTCAGCTTTGCAACTCTTTGCCTTCAGCCCACCTATCAGACTATGAAAGGACTTCATCCCAGTGTGCTTTAAACCCAATGAAGCTAAAAGAGCAACAAGAAGATAGAATATAAAAAAACTCATCATATTATGGCAGATATAACAGTTCAGATATACTGTATGTATTATAACTGAGTATGGAGCTTTCTGACTGAAGTTCGAAAGTTGAACTCAACTAAAGCTGAACTCTGGACGCAAAAGCTTTGAGTTAAACATACACAATATTGTCAAAAGTAATGGTACACCTGCTTTACATGCACTTGAACCTTAATGACATCCCAGTCTTAGTCCGTAGGGTTCAATATTGGGAAGGCTGTCCACAAGGTTTTGGAGTGTGTCTATGGGAATGTTTGACCATTCGTCCAGTGCATTTGTGAGGTCAGCCACTGATGTTGGACTAGAAGGCCTGGCTCGCAGTATCCACTCGAATTTATCCCAAAGGTGTTCTATCTGGTTGAGGTCAGGATTCTGTGCAGGCCAGTCCAGTTCCTCCACCCCAAACTCGCTCATCCATGTCTTTATGGACCTTGCTTTGTGCACTGGGGGGCAGTCATGTTGGAACAGGAAGGGGTCATCCACAAACTGTTCCCACAAAGTTGGGAGCATGAAATTGTCCAAAATGTCACTGGAACTAAGGGGCGAAGCCCAACACCTGAAAAACAAACCCACATCATAATCCCCCCTCCACCAAATGACCTCACAAATGCGCTTCTGGAAGAATGGTCAAACATACTCATAAACACACTCCTAAACCTTGTGGACGGCCTTCCCAGAAGAGTGGAAGCTGTGATAACTGAAAAAGGTGGGCCAACTCAATATTGAATCCTAGGGAATAAGACTGGGATGACATTAAAGTTCATGTGCGTGTAAAGGCAGGTGTCCTAATACTTTTGACAATATAGTGTATTCCCCAATAGCCACGCTGTCACCAGAATAGATAAAGCCATTAGCTTAATCCATTTCAACTTTGCTCCTGTTCCTGTGAAAACTCCAAAACTCTGCATCTCCCATACCTTTCTGTACAGGAATCATTTTCACCAGAACCAATAGAGAGGGTTACTCAGTGGGGGCACAGACAGCATTCATATCTGACAGAAGTTCCACTCCTTCCACATTCCATCCAAAACATAAGCATTTCCTACCCTAGCTAAAAAAAAAAAGATTTGACTGTAGATACACTGCCTTGAAAAAGTATTCATACCCCTTGAAATTTTCCATGATTTTTCAAAAACGGAAATGTCGTTTATTGGGATTTTATGGTATAGGCCAACACAAAGTGGCACATAATTGTGAAGTGCAAGGAAAATGATAAATGGTTTTCCAAATTTTTTACAAATAAATATGTGAAAAGTGTGGTGTGCATTTGTATTCAGCCCCTTTACTCTGATACCCCTAATTAAAATCTAGTGGAACCAATTGCCTTTCGAAGTCACCAAATTAGTAAATAGAGTTCACCTGTGTGTAATTTAATTTCAGTATAAATACAGCTGTTCCGTGAAGCCCTCAGAGGTTTGTTAGAGAACCTGAGTGAACAAAAAGCATTATGAAGGCCAAGGAACACACCAGACAGGTCAGGGATAAAGTTGTAGAGAAATTTAAAGTAGGGTTAGGTTATAAAAAAATATTCCAAGCTTTGAACATATCACGGAGCTCTGTTCAATCCATCATCCGAAAATGGAAAGAGTATGGCACAACTGCAAACCTACCAAGACGTGGCCGTCCACCTAAACTGACAGGCCGGGCAAGGAGAGCATTAATCAGGGAAGCAGCCAAGAGGCCCATGGTAACTCTGGAGGAGCTGCAGAGATCCACAGATCAGGTGGGAGAATCTGTCCACAGGACAACTATTAGTCATGCTCTCCACAAATCTGGGCTTTATGGAAGAGTGGCAAGAAGAAAGCCATTGTTAAAAGAGAGCCATTAGAAGTTCCATTTGCAGTTTGCGACAAGCCATGTGGGGGACACAGCAAACATGTGGAAGAAGGTGCTCTGGTCAGATAAGATCAAAATTTAACTTTTTGGCCTAAAAGCTAAATTCTATGTGGGGCAGAAAATTAACACTACACACCATCCCCACCGTGAAACATGGTGGTGGCAGCATCATGTTGTGGGGATGCTTTTCTTCAGCAGGGACAGGGAAGCTGGTCAGAGTAATGGGAAGATGGATGGAGCCAAATACAGGGCAATCTTAGAAGAAAACCTGTTATGCCCCATACACACGCTCGGATTATCCGAGGACCAGTTCCGTCGGATCATGTCCGTCGTACTTTGTCCGATGTTGGTGTTGCATACACACGGTCGGACAAAGTTGTCGGAAAATCCGTTCATTCTGAATGTGGTGACGTTCGTTGCGTACGACGGGACTACGTAGAGGCTAGTAGCCAATAGCTTTGGTCTTGTAATGTGATCTGAGCATGCGTAGCACTTTGTTCGTCGGAATTCGCTACACACGATCGGATTTGGTGTGATCGGACTTTGTTGTCAAAAAATCTATCCAGCAGGAGATAGGACTTTGTCCGTCGGACAATCCGATGGAAACTGTCCGATGGTGCCTACACACGGTAGGAATTTCCGACAACATTGTCCGATAGGACAGAATCCATCGGAAAATCCGACCGTGTGTATGGGGCTTTAGAGTCTGCAAAAGACTTGAAACCGGGGCAGAGGTTCATCTTCCAGCAGGACAACAACCCTAAACATACAGCCAGAGCTACAATGGAATGGTTTACATCAAAGCATATTCATGTGTTAGAATGGTCCATTCAAAGTCCAGACCTAAATCCAATTGAGAATCTGTGGCAAGACTTAAAAATTGCTGTCCACAGACGCTCTCCATCCAATCTGACAGAGCTTGAGCTATTTTGCAAAGAAGAATGGGAAAAAATTTCACAGCTGCAAGTCTTTTTGGGGATGTCTCTACCAGATTTGCACATCTGGAGAGTAATTGCAGCAAAAGGTGGTTCTACAAAGTATTGACTCAGGGGGGCTGAATACAAATGCACACCACACTTTTCAGATATTTATTTGTAAAAATTTTGAAAACCATTTATCATTTTCCTTTTTACTTCACAATTATGTCCCAGTTTGTGTTGGTCATCACATAAAATCCCAATAAAATACATTTATATTTTTTGTTGTAACATGACAAAATGTGGAAAATTTCAAGGGGTATGGATACTTATTCAAGGCACTGTACAAGTGGGCGGGTCACTTTACCATGCACATGCTCATCAATGCCCGGCGGGAACTGCGGTCATGTCAAAGTCTAACATTAAAACAGTTCCCCCAACTTAGAGATGAGCTGTGTCACTGTGTGCAGTAATAAAAGTACAGAGTTCTTCAGAAAAGTGCTGTCCCTACATTCCACACGTTTGTCTGATGTAAGTTGTGTTTGGGAAGGACATCATTGAGCCCATGACCTCTCCACCAATCCAGCTTACCTGTTTTACCTCACTCCCAGTAACAGAATGGAGTCCCACCATGTACTTGATAACTCCTTCCTTTCCATATGATGTGACCAGGCTACGGGTCTCTACAACATGGGTTCAGTCCCGGTTGCTACAGGGAACCGACCACTGGGGAGGGAGCCAGAACACCGACATAAACTTAAGTCTTAGCAATACAGTTCTTTAACAAAAGTTTTATTGGCTGTGAGAAGATCGTACCTACACGAATAGCCAACAGAGATCACAGAAAGAACAGAGTACAGGGTGCAAATATTGGCTATTAGGAGCAACAGACTTAGCAATACATTTCAAAGTGAACAATAACCTTAACATGTCCCTATCAATCTCTACTTGGCTGCCTAGGCTAACCTCCAAAAGGTAGTAGTCCATTATAGGCATTCTCCAAATCTTGGACGATCTCCGGGTTCCCGATGCCTTAGACGGATACAAGGTGCAGCAGTCCCACTTTGCAGCAATCACATCTTCTCACTAGTGGGAATGGGTAAAGAGCCCCAGACTCTGGCATTCCCGCTTATTTATATCACAGATGGGAAGGCTAGATCCAAAAGGCCTGGGAACAGAAGCATACAAATTAACTCTTTCCCTCCCAGCCTGGGCCAGCCACTGACTAACTAACATTTCCTTAGGCAACTTGCCTACATACATTTCAAAGAAGAATTCTAAGTATGGATATTTTTACATAGTTACATTGGTCGAGCTTGGACCAATATAACTATGCATATACCATTAAAAAAAGAGACTATAGAGAATGAGGAAATGGACTTTGTAGGCACACGCGTAAATAATAATAATAGTAATAATAATAGTAATAATATATATATATTAGGGCTGTGAAAATTAAAGATTAATTCCTCGATTAATCTTTAATTTTTTTGATCGATCAAAGTTATCTTGATCTGTACTCGCCTCTCCGCCGGCTTCCGGGCCTTCAGGGAGTTCCGTCGGAAATCCGGGGACGTCACCAGACTCCTCCCCCTTCTCCAAGTGCCTCCGTATACTAACGAAGGGAAGTGGGGAGGAGTCTGGTGACGTTGAAGTTCTGATTGAACGTAACGTGTACGGGGGAGGAGCTATGCACAACGTCACCCGCTGCTGCCCTACGGAACTAACACAATTGTCGGCTTTACATGCTGTGTTTTTATCATCTTTATGTGAGTAGTTTGTGTTTGAACACAAAAATTAAATCTTATACTTAAGCAGTGAGCACTTAGATCTTTTCTTTCTACCCATGACCTGGCGTCCTTGCTGAGATCTAAGGAGACGTGAGAGAAGTTTATGGGCCGTGTTAACCCTTTTGATACCCGCTTGCATGACCACCTGTTTGCACAGGGGTCCATGCCATGAGGTGAGAGTGATTAGTTAGACCGGAGGTGGAGGGATTGTCACGCTACTGTAGGAAAAAAAATTACTTACGTCAGTGCTCCAGTTTGAATTTAAAACATGTTTGTGTGAACTGTGAAGTTAAGTCATGGATTGTGGAAACTAACTAGTTGTATATAGTGTATACCACATTTACCACTGACTAATGCAGAGTTGCAGTGCAAGGAGATCAGCTAGTAGTTCGATCTGTATGTGCGTTATAATTAATTGAAATTAGTTGATTAATCGATTTAAAAAAAAAAATCGATTAATCGAACACGATAATTTTAATCAGTAACAGCCCTAATATATATATATTAATTCAGATTGGTGCAAAAAGAAGGATTAACCAGTAGTAGCATCCAATGGAAATAAAGTGCATGTAGTGGTTCAGTCACATTATGAGGTCACACAGAGAATTCGCTCTACATATTACGTGCATAGCTGCGCTTCTTAAGGAGCTTGTAGATCTAATGAATATGTCAGAAAAACATCAAGTAAGTATATCATAATATCCTAACAGATAAAACGAAAACAATTATAAACAATAAAAAAAGTTACTTTGATAGAGTCCAGCAAGGTAGAAAGCCCAAATCCAGTGACCACTAGGGGGCAGGAAACAAACCCCCCGCCCCCCATGGGGACACATCTGTATTGATAGGGTAGCCCCAAAAAACGACATGCGTAAAAAGCCCTTTAAACATTGCTAATTATACCATGGAAGAAATGGTACATACTTACATAGTAAATACAGTTTCTAAATAACACAGCATGAAAGCTGTATAGAATGCGAGTTGTCCCAGATAGTCAGAAAAGCCTATAAACGAATAATAAAGATATGATAATAACGTATATATTAGAATATGTATACACATATCAACCCAGATAGAACTACATCAATGTAGATGCAGCATGATCAGATATAACAGAGGGACAGCTACATATAAAGGGCACGCAAATATAGACTGGGTGTGTAATATATAGTATATCAAGGGCTTACCAAGTAATAAATGCAGGCGTATATACCAACACTCTAAACAGCTGGTAAGCAGCAGGTCCAGGGAGCGTAGTAAGGAGCACTCTGATAGAAGGAAGTCTACCACAGTAATATAGGTTAATAAAGGTCATTGTTTGTAAAGTCAGTGACCAAAGATGTCCAATGATCAAAGAGGAAAGTTTCTGGGGCTCAAAAGGCCAGTACCTAGTAATGAAAAAAGACGGCAATGTGATATTGCTTAAGTAGTAATCTTAAAGTGGAAGTAAACCCCCCTATCGTTTTCAGCCAAGGAAGCTGCCATCTTTGCCTCTGTTTAATCTTCAACTGCCACGGTGCTGCACATGTGATCCGTTATGACACCAGCCATTGGATGGTTTGACTGTTTGGTTGAGAGCACAGCCAATGTGCAGTTAGCATTCCCAGCATGCCTTTTTTTTAAACTGTTAAATCGATGGGTTTACTTCCGCTTTAAACTGAATAGGTACCCCATAAAAGACCATAAAAAAGCCACCAAATGTACCTCTTAAGGTCCCTTCAAGGAAAAGGAAGGTTGAGGAACAAAAACCGTGTGTGCTCTCCTGGACGAGTGTAGCCTGACTGGTAAGAACGGGGCCCCATATAAATGGGTCCCGACCGGAAGTGTGTCACCCCGCACCGGAAGTGATGCCGACCGGTCTGGCCACAGGCTGCCTCTTAGGTCATCTTTGGTCACTGACTTTACAAACATTGACCTTTATTAAGAGTAAAAAATGTAACTGTCACGTACCTTAAGGCAGAGCCCAGTATGCAGGGAGCGGCCCCTCATAAACCTCTGACTCGCGAACCCCTGGTAGAGATGACAGGGGCTCGGGAGTACAAAGGAGCACAAGTGCCTAGCTGGATGGCTGGTGTAGAGGGCAGGAGACCTGTAGGCGGCAGGCAGAGTACAGCAGGCAACACAGGCAGGATACAACAGACTGCAGGGAGGTGTCTTGTAGCCCAGTAATGGGATGCAGACAGCAGGCAGGATACAGGGTAGAGAGGACAGTCCAGGTCAATCACAGGCGGGTAGATCAGGTACCAAAGGGAAATCCAGAGAATAGTCAAAGTCCAAGCCGGGATCGGGGCAGGCAGCGAGCAGAGGTGTCAGGAACAAGCCAAGTCAGATACGGATCAGGTAAGTCAGGTAGCAGATAGCAGGGGTCACAGGAAATGCTGTTGGGCAGCAAGACAGCAAGGCATGGATCCCCTTTAAATAGCGCATCTATGGCGCCAAACATTGTTCCCGTGCGCGCTCGCGCGCACCGCTAATTGCGCTATTGCGCATGTGCGTGCGCCAAACAGCCTTCTTGTGCACAGGTATTCTTCTGCTTCTAGAATTGTTGTGATGTCTGCTGGAGAGGCTTTCCTGACAGTAACGCTGAAATAGGTGAATTGAATCACCTATTTCAGCGCTACATTTTTTACTCTTATTACTTTTGAATCTTTGTCACATTCTAGTGTAGCTGCTTGTGTTTTTTTTTTTGATTTTTAAGGTAAGCGCAATAATCACCCTTTATCCACAATGACCTTTATTAACCTATATTACTGTGGTAGACTACCTTCTATCAAAGTGCTCCTTACTACGCTCCCTGGACCTGCTGCTTACCAGCTGGTTAGAGTGTTGGTATATACGCCTGCATTTATTACTTGGTAAGCCCTTGATATTCTAATACACACCCAGTTCATATTTGCGTGCCTTTTATATGTAGCTGTCCCTCTGTTATATCTGACCATGTTGCATATACATTGATGCAGTTCTATCTGGGTTGATATAGGTATACATATTCTAATATATTTGCTAATATCATATCTTTCTTAATCGTTTATAGACTTTTCTGACTATCTGGGACAACTCGGTTGACCTGCATTCCATACAGCTTTCATGCTGTGTTATTTAGAAACAGTTTTCACTATATAAGTATGTACCATTTATTTTATAGTATAATTGCCAATGTTTAAAGGGCTTTTTACGCATGTAGTTCCGCGGGTTTGTTAATTTTTGGGGCCCCCCTATCAATATACATGTGTCCCCATGGGGTTGTTTCCTGCCCCCTAGTGGTTACTGGATTTGGGCTTTCTACCTTGCTGGACTCTATCAAAGTAACTTTTTCATTATTTATAATTGTTTTCATTTATTCTGTTTGGATATTATGATATACTTACTTGATGTTTTTCTGATATATTCATTAGATCTACAAGCTCCTGAAGAAGCGCAGCTATGCACGTAACATGTAGAGCGAATTCTCTGTGTGACCTCATATTGTGACTCAACCACTCCACGCACTTTATTTCCATTGGATGCTGCTACTGGTTAATCCTTCTTTTTGCACCGATCTGGATTAATATATATATATATATATATATATATATATATATATATATATATCTTGAAGGTGTTATTTGAATCTCTGGGGTTAATTATTAATATTATTTTTCTTTTTTCATATGTGTTTGCAATGCTATGCTTTTTAACGTTATCCAAATAAAAAAACAAAATTATTTTTATTTACATGTGTGTCTACAAAGTCCATTTCCTCATTCTCTATAGTCTCTTTTTTCAATAACAATTAGGACGTTGGCACACATTTACCTGTGTATCCACAGTGTCACCCTGTGAGCATACAACTGAATTCGCAATCTCTTCATGCATATACCATATCTGGCCGCTTCCCCTTAGAAAAAAAACTGTAGTCAACACTACTACTCTAGTGATCTCCACTAGCTTCTGGATCCAATGCTGAGCAACTGCCCTGCTAAATTCTAAACACAGGAGAACACTCACTTGGCACGGGCGCCATTCAGAGAATGCGTTACATTTTCTCATTGATAGCAAAACAATCTCTGATTGGATGAGGTAGAGAGGTGGGGCAGTGACATCTCAATCTCCACCTTGACCAGTAAGAGAACGCTTTGCATTCATTGAAAAAATGCAAAGCATTCTCTGAATGGTGCCCGTGCCAAACAAGCTACCTTCTGTGTTCAGTAAGCAGCAGGGTAGGCACTTGGCAGGGAATCCTGAAGCTGGTGGATATCACTGCATTAGTGGTGCCTACTTCTGTGATTTCCAGCTTCCACAGGAATCCCACAGGTATGGCACATTCATACTTACCTTGGTCAAAGCTGGACCAATGTAACTACTGTATGTGAAAATAACTATACCTTGAATTCATCTTTAATGATGCTAGAAGTGAACATTTCTGAAGCAGATGAGAAAGTATTGCAAACAGTCTTCTCCTACCCATGGATCCCATATACCCACGTCAACTTCTTTGCTTCACCTTCTTATAATGTGATGTGACATAAGTAAAAATATACCGTAATGCATAAATGCCATTCAATGTGTAATCCATAAAGTAATGAACAAACATTTTCTCTATTTTTTCAGAGATCAGCACTGACAACCATCATTGGTCCAAACTATGGCCTATACAGAAATCTATGCGATATGTTACCAGCGCTCCTTGGAGAACTGGACACAAAACAGATCTCTAGTTGTCTTTCTCAAACTATAATGCATATTAGCAGTTTTATGTAATGGTAGCAATGTGTTGTACCTATAGCAAACAATGATTTTTCATCATTCTTCTGCTCTAAACCTGATTGGTAGGTGTATAAGTCTCTGCACTTTGTTTTTTACCCCCTTAAATAATTCTATAGAACCGCAATGGAGGCCACAGGTGGTGCAGACTTTACAACAGATGGCACAGCAACATTGTAACACCATAGAGAATGGAATTACTGTACTCCTGATGTAAGTGACTATTTATCTACTTGTTCAATAAAGAAGATTACTATCCATTTTACTTTGGACTCACTGGTGTTTATATGTGGACTAACTTGTTGAGTTGCAGCCCACACCAAGATAACGGTGGCTCTTTACATACATATCCATTGCACTTTTCTTCGTGTATGTCTGGGAACTTTTGATACATTGCATGACACATCGGTCACTGCTGGTTCTCACTGTACAGGGGGTCCCCGACTTACGAACACCCGACCTACGAACAACCCCTACTTACGAACGGGGTGCTGCGGGGACCCTCCGCCATTTTTCGGTGGTTTTCGGCGTCTTTCGGCCGTTCTGCGCATGCGCGGCCATACGGAGCGTCGAAAAATGCCGGAAATGTCCGTAATTTGCCGCGCATGCGCAGAACGGCAACAGACGGAACATCGGAAATGTCCGGAAATCTCCGTATTTGTCGGTCTGCGCATGCGCGCCGACTTACGAACATTTCCGACTTCCGTACACGGGGCCAGTCCCTAACGAGTTCGTAACTCGGGGACCCCCTGTACAGTGCATCCGGAAAGTATTCACAGCACTTTACTTTTTCCACATTTTGTTATGTTACAGCCTTATTCCAAAATGGATTAAATTCATTATTTTTCTAAAAATTCTTGGGCTCTGTGACTGCACTGCTCCCCCCCCCCCCCCCCTCTCTTCAGGATTTGTTATGCTGGGGTGCAGTGATTGGTGGGTACAGCTGGTTTCTGTATACGTGCTGCTCTGTAGGGGGAGGTCAGTAGCTCCCCAGCAAAGGATACTGGACAGAGATGTTGATCTCTAATATGGACATACAAGACACACCCCCAGGGTTTCTGATTTGCACCCTAAGACAGCTGCCTGAGTAGTGAGAGTGAATAGAGCTGTCAAGTCCAAGCTCTGATTTCGGGGATGGACTGTGCCAATATGTGGAGCTCCTTCCCTTTGTCAGACAGCCCGTGCATAGACAAACAGCCGGTGTTTATGCATTGGTGGGCAGGGAAGAAGGTGGCAGGGGGCAGGACCTGAATTATACCTGAATTATACAACGCTGTGGGTACATATACACTAGTTACAATTGGTCCTGCCCCCTGCCACCTTCCTCCCGCCCACCAATGCTTAAACACCTGTTGTTTGTTTATGCATCGGCTGTCTGACAAAGGGGGCGGAGCTCCGCATATCGGCCATGCCCATCCCCGACATCAGAGCTTGGATTTGACAGCTCCACTCACTCTCAGTGTCACTCCGGCTGTACGCTCATGGCTTGCCCACCAATCCCTAACTGTGCTGGATGGATATTGACATTGCATGCTGCATGTCCTGCTAGGGCTAGGCTGTCAGCTATAAGTATGGGCACACCCCCCACTGAATCCAGGGACAGACGTGGACCAGGCACAGTGTCCTCAATCCGGGGACTGTCCCCGGAAACCGGGGACGTCTGGTCACCTTAGCGCCCCACAGTCATTGACCATCTCCTTCCTGTAGCATACCCACAATCACTGTCCATCGCCTGCAGCATACCCACAATCACTGACCATCTCCTGTAGCATACCCACAATCACTGACCGTCTCCTGTAGCATACCCACAATCACTGACCGTCTCCTGTAGCATACCCACAATCACTGACCATCTCCTGTAGCATACCCACAATCACTGACCATCTGCTGTAGCATACCCACAATCACTGACCATCTCCTGTAGCATACCTACAATAACTGACCATATCCTGTAGCATACCCACAATCACTGTCCATCTCCTGTAGCATATTCACAATCACTGTCCATCTCCTGTAGCATATTCACAATCACTGTCCATCTCCTGTAGCATACCCACAATCACTGACCGTCTCCTGTAGCATACCCACAATCACTGACCATCTCCTGTAGCATACCCACAATCACTGACCATCTGCTGTAGCATACCCACAATCACTGACCATCTCCTGTAGCATACTTACAATCACTGACCATCTCCTGTAGCATACCAACAATCACTGTCCATCTCCTGTAGCATACCCACAATCACTGTCCATCGCCTGCAGCATACCAACAATCACTGTCCATCTCCTGTAGCATACCCACAATCACTGACTATCTCCTGTAGCATATCTACAATCACTGACCATCTCCTGTAGCATACCCACAATCACTGACCATCTCCTGTAGCATACCCACAATCACTGACCATCTCCTGTAGCAAGTATGGGCACCACCCCCCCCCCCCCCCACTGAATCCAGGGACAGACGTGGTCCAGGCACAGTGTCCTCAATCCGGGGACTGTCCCCGGGAACCGGGGACGTCTGGTCACCCTAGCACCCCACAGTCATTGACCATCTGCTGTAGCATACCCACAATCACTGACCATCTGCTGTAGCATACCCACAATCACTGACCATCTCCTGTAGCATACCTACAATAACTGACCATATCCTGTAGCATACCCACAATCACTGTCCATCTCCTGTAGCATATTCACAATCACTGTCCATCTCCTGTAGCATACCCGCAATCACTGACCGTCTCCTGTAGCATACCCACAATCACTGTCCATCTCCTCTAGCATACCCACAATCACTGTCCATCGCCTGCAGCATACCAACAATCACTGACCATCTCCTGTAGCATACCCACAATCACTGACTATCTCCTGTAGCATATCTACAATCACTGACCATCTCCTGTAGCATACCCACAATCACTGACCATCTCCTGTAGCATAACCACAATCACTGACCATCTCCTGTAGCATACCTACAATAACTGACCATATCCTGTAGCATACCCACAATCACTGTCCATCTCCTGTAGCATATTCACAATCACTGTCCATCTCCTGTAGCATACCCACAATCACTGACCATCTCCTGTATCATACCCACAATCACTGACCAGCTCCTGTAGCATACCCAGGGCTGTCTTACCGAGTGGGCACACCTGGGCTCAGCCCAGGGGCCCCAGATGCACATGGGGCCCCATCAGGGCCGGTCGGACCTAGAGCGAAGCTATTGGAATTGCCTCTTCTCTGCTCGCTGTCACACACAGCCCCGCCTCCTCCTGACCCCGCGCCTGTGATAGACAGAACGGTTCAATGCTGGGATGAGTTCTGTCTATCACAGGCGCGGGGTCAGGAGGAGGCGGGGCAGTGTGTGACGGCGAGCAGAGTGGAGGCAATTTCAATGTAAGCTGTAACAGTGGCTATCTGCTCTGTGATCCCCCAGCTCTCCTCTTCCTCCATTCATGATCCAGCCACCCTCTCTGTTCATCTGCCCTGGCAAGGCTGTAATGGGGGTACAGTGAGTCTGCAATGGGGGCACAGTGAGGCTGCAATGAGGCACAGTGGGGCTGCAATGGGGGCACAGCGAGGCTGCAATGGGTGCACAGTGAGGCTGCAAGGGGCACAGGGAGGCTGCAATGGGGGCACAGTGAGGCTGCAAGGGGGGCACAGTGAGGCTGCAAGGGGCACAGTGAGGCTGCAATGGGAACACAGTGAGGCTGCAATGGGGACACAGTGAGGCTGCAATGGGGGCACAGTGAGGCTGCAATGGGGGCACAGTGAGGCTGCAATAGGGGCACAGTGAGGCTGCAAGAGGCACAGTGAGGCTGCAAGGGGCACAGTAAGGCGGCAATGGGGGCACAATGAGGCTGCAAGGGGTGCACAGTGAGGCTGCAAGGGGCACAGTGAGCATGTAATGGGGGCATGGTGTGGCTGCAATGTTGGCACAGTGAGGCTGCAATGTTAGGCACGGTGAGGCTGCAATGTTGGGCATGGTGAGTCTGCAATGTTGGACATGGTGAGGCTGCAATGTTGGGCACAGTGAGGCTGCAATGTTGGGCATGGTGAGGCTGCAATGACAGTGAGACTGCAATGTTGGGCACAGTGAAGCTGCAATGTTGGCACAGTGAGGCTGCAATGTCGGGCACAGTGAGAGTGCAATGTTGGCACAGTGAGGCTGCGATGTTTAGCACAATGACGCTGCAATGTTGGGCACGGTGAGGCTGCAATGACAGTGAGGCTGCAATTTAGGGCATGGTGAGGCTGCAATGTAGGGCATGGTGAGGCTGCAATGTTGGTACAGTGAGGCTGCAATGTTGACACAGTGAGGAATTATACTTTAATTCTTGAGAGTAGGTGCAAAAATTGGGACAGGCTTGTAGGGGCCCCAGAGCATTACTTTGCCCAGGGGCCCATGATGCTGTTAAGATGGCCCTGATACCCACAATCACTGTCCATCTCCTGTAGCATACCCACAATCACTGACCATCTCCTGTAGCATACCCACAATCACTGACCATCTCCTGTAGCATACCCACCGTCGCTGCCCATCTCCTGTAGCATAATAAAAACTGGTGCACTCAGAATCTGGTGCAGCTGTGCATGGTAGCCAATCAGCTTTGAACTGCAGCTTGTTCAATTAAGTTTTGACAATAAAACCTGAAAGCTGATTGGTTGCTATGCAGAGCTGCACCAGATTTTGCACTCTTCCCACTAATGCCGCATACACACGAGCGGACTTTTCGATCGTGTGTGCGCTTCATCCGATCTTTGCTGTCGAAAAATCAGACGGACATTAGATTTAAAACATGTTTCAAATCTTTGCGACGGACTCGAGTCCGGTCGAGAAATCCGTTCGTCTGTATGCTAGTCCGACGGACGAAAACCGACACTAGGGCAGCTATTGGCTACTGGCTATGAACTTCCTTATTCTAGTCCGGTCGTACGTCATCAAGTTCGAATCCGTCGGACTTTGGTGTGCTTGTGTGTGGGAAAGTCCGTTTGTTTGTAAAGTCCGTCGGGACTCCGCCAAAAGTCAGTCGGGAAGACCGTCGGACCTAGTCCGTCGACAAGTCCGGTCATGTTTTCGCGGCATCGTGTATAATTTTTACAATGTTTTTAAAAGGCTTTTTCACTTTATTTTTGGTAATCCTGCGAATAACAAACTTCCTATTTGTAGATGTCTATGGTTGCTCCTCCATTGTATCCATAGCTAAAGCTATGGCTGTCACCTAGACTGGACTTCAAATACTATTTTTGGATGTATTTATTTACTCACCCAATGTAACAAACAAAAGCGCGCAGATGCAGAAGACTGGAATGCGTTCCACGTCACATTTCCTCTGACCTTCTATATGTTGATCTCCTGGGGCTTTGACTACATATGGGCATTTTATCTTTGTTTAGTTATTAACTTGCTCATCGGAAGAGCCTTTCTTTTTTCTTTTACATAGGATGTATACTTAACCCCTTCATGCCTAAGCCTTTTTCTGGCACTTGTTGCTCTACTAGTTTAAAATCCATATTTTTTGCTAGAAAATTACTTTGAACTCCCAAACATTATATATATATATAATTTTTAGCAGACACCCTAGAGAATAAAATGGCAGTCATTGCAATATTTTATGTCACACTGTATTTGCGCAGCGGTCTTTCAAATGCAACTTAATTAATGAATTAAAAAAACAAAAAAAACACAGTAAAGTTAGCCCAATTCTTTTGTTTAATTAAAATATGATATTACGCCACTTAAATATATACCTAACATGTCATGCTTAAAAAGTATGCACACTCGTGGAATGGCGACAAATTACGATACTTAAAAATCTTCATAGGCAATGTTTTAATTTTTTTTTTACAGGTTACCAGTTTAGAGTTAAAGAGGTGGTCTTGTTGTAGAATTATTGCTCTCGCTCTAACGATCGCGGCGATACCTCACATGTGTGGTTTGAACACTGTTTACATTTACGTGCGCGATTTAAGCATGTGTTCGCTTCTGCGTGAGAGCTCCGAGGGATGGGGCGCTTTACATTTTTTTTTCTTTTCTTATTTATTTATTTATTCAATTTTTTTACACTATCCCTTTAAGCTACCTGGAGGTAATCCCGAGTGTGGCTCGGGGGGAACTTTCATCACCAAAAGCGGTAACCCCGAGCCACACTCAGGATTGCATTGCAGTATCCAGGGAAAATGACTTACCTTGGCCCCAGGATCCTGCGATGTCCTCCCACTGTGTCCTCCGCCCGATGTACTGTGTGCCTGGGATCCGTTCCCTGCGACCGTCACAACGCACGGGGATGGAGCCTGGCGCCAAATTCAATAACTGCAAAAAACATAACAAATACACTGTAATCTTACAGATTACATTGCTGTATCAAATCATTTCACTTCCCTTTTGTCCCTAGAGGTTTGTCCAGTGCCCTGCATGCAGTTTTATATTATATATACTGTTCTTTATGCCTGGAAACTTGAGATTGTCCATCATTGGCAACCAAAAAGCGTCCCTTTATGTCAATATTGGTTTTAGACCAGCTAGAAAACAGCAATAGTAAATTAGAATCACTTGCAGAATTGAGCGATAGTGATTGGTGGGGAAATTTGTCTTCAAACACTGAAATTTGCGACAATTCTGCAACTGTGCAATTTCATGTTTTTGATTTGATTACATTATTGAACACATTTTATTATTATATTATTTGTTATAATTATTTATAGTTATTTGTTATATTATAATTTATCATTTTGTGTTTCAAACTTTATCATACCCAGGATGTCTATTAGACTCTGGTTTGGACAGATTTAAGTGTGTTATTCCTAAAGGCCCATACACACGATCGGACCGTGGACCAACTTTCCCGTGGATTTTTGTCCAAAGGGCGTTGGCCCTAAGTTGGTATTGCATACACACGGCAGGACTTTTTCAGCCAACTTTTACCAAATCACTTGGTTTTTCTGCTCTTTACCGCCTCCTTTGGTCAACTTCTGTATTGTTGTCTGATCTTTTGCATTGGTTCTGCATTGGTTTGTACAAAAGTCAGTTGGTTTTGTGTACACACGGTCGGACTTTGGTCCATCGGACTTTTGTTGGCAGAAAGTTGGTCCGTTCGCACAGCCAACAAAAGTCTGATGAAACCTGGAAAAAGTTGGTCCGATGGAGCGTACACACGGTCGGATGTTGGTCCAAAACAGCTAATTTGCATGTTGGTTGTCAAAAAGTCTGATCGTGTGTATGGGCCTTTAGAATGACAGGCCTACAATATAAAATGCCAAATTTCTATGCAAAACAATGTACCGATTTGAGACGCAAAAATCTGACATAATCATAACGCCAAAGGCAGGGCCGTTTGAAGGAATTTGGGGGCCCCAAGCAAAATTGACAAGGAGGCCCCCCAACCCCCCCGCACACACGCACGCACGCAAAGACTACAGGAATCACAGCATAGCGATAAATAAAAAAGGTTTACAGTGCAAATACTGCTGTTGCATATAATGTGCATAAAATTTGAACATTTTCAACAATTGAACATTTGCAAAAAAACACCACTGTACCATAAAATCAAATATACATTAAAAAAGTGCACAATAACTAAATCCAACATATGTAAAACACACACACACAATACACATTTTTCAGTTCTCACAAACAGTCCGACCAGGAACAGGAAACTGAATCTCCTGTAACGCGTGGACTGCAGGAGGAAGGAAGAGGAGCTTGGCCACGCTACAGGCTGCCTGCAGCTTGTAGGAAGCGGCGGCATGGCTGGGGCCCCAGGCCAGCTCGGAGCCCCAAGCAATTGCTTGTTTTGCCTGTCCTGCCGCGACAGGCATGGTTAAAGGAGAAGTACAGCCTGAGCTCATTTGGCTGTACTTCTCTTATGGATCACAGGAGAGCAGTTAGTTTTGCACTCCTGTGACCCATTTTCAGCAGAGAGTGGGCTGAAGTCATCGAGTCAGTCCAGGCACAGTTTCATCATGACCACGGAGTCGGGATCTGCCTAGATCCCTGGATCGACATGATAAATGATAATGATTAAGGCTCAGCCTTTCAGCGAGCCACTGAGAGCCTGAGGCAGCCGCTCCCACCCCCTCCACAGCCCAGCACTCCAGTGAGCGAGAAGGGGGGGGGGGGGGGGGGACAGAGCAAAAAGCCGTGACTGCCAGTCACCAGCTCTCTGCTCGGGGAGCTGTGAGAACCGAGCGATCGGCGGTGTTAGATTGCTCGGTTCTCAGTGTGGAGGCGCCAGGGGACATCCACCTAGGTAAGTATGAATAAAATAGAAAAATAAAACATTAAAAATTTGGCGCCTTTATGTCTTCAGTAAACCGGAAGTGATGTCACGACATTGCTTCCGGGTTACTAGATCCAAGACCCGATCGAAGCTGAATCCGCTACCTGGTTTGCTAATCTGACAGAACACCTGCAGTCAGAAGAAGGCATTGGAAATCTTACTACACCCAGCTACTCTGAATTTTTAGAGTAATTTTAGCAATATAGTGTGCGTACATAAATAAATATAGTTTATTGACATCTGCAACGCTGTTTGGATATTTAATTTTGAAAAAGCCAAAGCAGTACCAACATGGACTCTGCCACCTTCCTACTGCCAGTATCCAGCTTCTTCCTAATCTGATGGGTTCACTATGCTGACAGAACACCAGCTTTTTTCGGGTCTCCGGACAGATGGCGGACGTTCTGGCTGGTCGCCTGGGCCTCATGGTGGGACGGCAGAGCCCGGGCAAGCTGCGGAAGGTGGCGGGAGGGGGTTGTCCCCTCCCACTGCTTGGGATAACAGCCAAACGGCTGCTTAGCCACTTGTTATCACAAGAAAGCCGATCGTTGGTTCTAAAAAACGGTACCGGGGTGATGCCCGCAGCCGCAAGCATCACCCCTGTACAACCCAGTGGTGGTGCGTCCATAAGGGCACACGGGCTCCACCCCCTCTCTCCAGCCACCCTCTTTATGACCAATGGATAGATTCATACATTGCATAAATCTATCCACAGCCGCCGCTGCCACTCCCTATTCAGATGCCCGGCCCCTTTTCAGCGGCAGGGGGGTATTTTTGAAGCACCTGTTTAGAGCCATAGGCTCTAATAGACGTCAAAAAAGGTGACCTGCGAGCGCCTTGCTTGGTGCTCGCAGTTCACCCAGGTGTGTTAGAAAAGTGAATGAATATTCTCTGTCCTAACACTGAACCGCCTCTCCGCCAATCAGGTGCTCAGGTCTGTTACCCATCCCCTGATTGTCTGAAACGACAGGCGCTGTGATTGTATGCCTGACAGGAGAGTATGGGAGGAGACTAATGGAGGACACCGCTTGGAGGACACCGCTCAGAGGAAACTGCTTGGAGGACACCGCTCTCTGCCGTCACCCATTGCCTCACTGAGACAAGGTAAGTGCCGGGCAGATGGTGAGCGGGCGGGGGTCACAGTGGTGGCATTGGATGGCACAGTGGCAGCATTGGATGGGCAGAGTGGCAGCATTCAATGGGCACAATGGCAGCATTCGATGGGCACAGTGGCAGCATTTGATGGGCACAGAGGCAGTGTTTGATGGGCACAGTGGCAGCGTTTGATGGGCACAGTGGCAGCGTTTGATGGGCACAGTGGCTGCTATTGAGTTTTATGGGCACAGTGGCAGAATTTGATGGGCACAGTGGCTGCAATTGATTTATTTTTTTCATTATTTTTCAGTTTATTTGCGCCCCCCCCCCCCCCAACCCCCTGGCACTTATTGGATAGAGATAATAGAATGCTTTCAGCCTAGAGTCACATTGGAGTGGGTTAGGAACCGTGCAAGTTCAGCTGAACTCACACAATTTCAACCTGGCAACGCAGTCCGACTTCAGGGGCGATTTGACAGACATCTGTGCTGGTTCCTGCACAGATGTCTATACAAATCACCCCCGAAGTCACCAAAAGTAGTACAGGAACTACTTTTGGGAATCGGTGCGACGCTGCAAAATTGGGTCAGCTGGTCAACTCCTTCCTGTGTCATGACCTAAAGTCTGACCAGGAAGTAAGGCAGAAGTAATGGAACAGTGTGCTTAACCACTTCAGCCCCGGAAGGTTTTACCCCCTTAATAACCAGGCCATTTTTTGCGTTACGGCACTGTGTTACAGACAATTGCGTGGTCGTGCAATGCTGTACCCAAATAAAATTCATGTCCTTTTTTTTCCCACAAATAAAGTCTTCTTTGATCACCTCTGTGGTTTTTATTTTTTGCGCTATAAAAAATAAAGAGCGTCAATTTTGACTTTCTGCTTTAAAACACATCCAATCCAATCCAAAACACATCCAATAACATTTTTAAAAAAAATCTAATTTCTTTATCAATTTAGGCCAATATGTATTCTGCTACATATTTTTGGTAAAATAAAATCCCAATAAGCGTATATTGATTGGTTTGCACAAAAGTTATAGATATAGTTCGATATTTTTATGCCATTTTTATTTAATTTTTTTACTAGTAATGGCGCTGATCAGTAATTTTTTGCGTGACTGCGACATTGCAGCAGACAAATCGGACACCTAACTGACACTTTTGACACTTTTTTGGGGAACCAGTGACATTATTACAGTGATCAGTGCTAAAAATATGCACTGTTACTGTACTAATGACACTAGCAGGAAAGGGGTTAACATCAGGGGCAATCAAAGGGTAAAGTGTGTCCCTAGGGGGTGCTTGCTAACTGTGGGGGAGGTGCTTGTACTGTAAGAAGACAGAGATCAATTTTACTGCTTAGCAGAAACACAGGATCTCTGTCTTCTCCCGTCACAGAATGGCGATCTGCCTTGTTTACATAGGCAGACCACTGTCTGCCTAGGGTACGATCAGCGGTTTCTGGTGGACATTGACTCCGCCGGTCCCACTAATTAGCTCCTGATGTGCCCAATCACAGTGGGAGCTGGTCGCCGGTGGTACGCACGTGCTCCAGACCCAGGAAACAAAATCACATACAGGTACGCAATTTTGCCCTGAAGGGCCACCCTGCCGCAGTATATGTACGTGGAGCAGTACGGAAGCAGTTAAGCACACTGCTCGATTACTTCTGCTTTACTTCCTGGTCAGACTTTAGGTCATGACACAGGAAGGAGTTGATCAGCTGAGGGTGGATGATGCAGAGTGTGTGCTAATGAGGTCAGCTGGTCAACTCCTTCCTGTTTCATTACCTAAAGTCTGACCAGGAAAGAAGGCAGAAGTAATCGAGCAGTGCGTTTAAACAGCTATGAAGAGAGTGAGGTAAGCCTGTGTAGAAATAATGGAAAGCTGTTTTATTTTTGCAAAATAAGTAAATTAATGGTATATTGTTACTGCGTGTACCTAGCACACCGAACAAACAGTCACTGCCAGCTCCCAGGCTTTGTTTGTGATTGGGAAGCCGTCCCGCTGCCCTTTTTTTACTTTGCAACCTATGTATGCCTAGCTACCATACTGATCTATTGTAGACATGTGCACAACAAAAAAATTAGCTTTGTTACGTTTCATTTCTTTACGTTTCCGTTGATTTGTAATTTCATAAGAAGCGAGTTTTCATATTTGGACTCGTTCGTATTTTCGTAACAGTTTTATTTTCGTTGATACGAAATGATTCGTAATTTTGTTATTCTACTTTTCTTTGATTCAAAATTCGTAATTTTGTTAGATAATCGTTTTTGTTTTTTCGGGACACTACTCGTAATTTAGTAATTGTTACTTTTGTGAGACTGCCTTTTTTCGTTGATTCGTACTTTCGTAGGAAATAAAGAATAATAATCCTGTGCTTGCTTTTCTAATAAGTCCTGTGCTTACTCCAGTCCACTCCCTCATCACGAGACCGGACTCAGTCTCCACCTCAACTGAATCTAAAAATATTCAGGAATGCAGTGTGACTCAGACACAAAAGGGATAAGCTGATTGGCTAAAGATATTAAGTAAGATACATCACTCACTAATACACTGCCCATTCGAAAGAACGATTCGAAAACACGAAATTACGAACATACGAATGAAAATACGAACATACAAAATTGCGAACATACATATTAAGATACACTTAAGCCCCATACATACGGTCGGAAAATCCGACCACCAAATCCATCGGATTTGTTCCGACGGATTTAGTCCAACACTGGTGTTGCCTACACACGGTCGGACAAAGTTGACGGAAAATCCGATCATTCTGAACGTGGTGACGTTTGTTGCCTACGACGGGACTACGTAGAGGCTAGTAGCCAATAGCTTTAGTCTTGTAATGTGATCTGAGCATGCGTGGCACTTTGTCCGTCGGAATTCGCTACACACGATCGGAATTGGTGTGATCGGACTTTGTTGTCGGAAAAATTTTCCAGCAGGAGATAGAACTTTGTCCGTCGGACAATCTGATGGAAACTGTCCGATGGTGCCTACACACGGTCGGAATTTCCGACAACATTGTCCGATAGGACAGAATCCATCGGAAAATCCGACCGTGTGTATGGGGCTTTACACTGTCCATTCAAAAGAATGATTCGAGAACACAAAGAATGAAATTACGAACAGACAAAGAAACTAAATTACGAAATGCAAATCATTCGTTATATATATTTCTTTTACTGTTTCGGAGTTTCGTATTTTCGTAAGTTTGTCCGTTGGTAAGTTCGTATTTTCGAATGGTCGTTATTTAGCTTATTCGTAATTTCGGAAGTTTCGTATTTTTTTCTTTCAGCTGTTCGAATTGATCCGAATGTACGAATACTAACAAATTTGTACGGAAATCTATTTGTTACGAACCGAATCGCACATGTCTAATGTATTGGTTGCAATACTTTTCAGTTCACTGTCTAAGAAAGCTCTAACTTCACTCTAAAAG
This sequence comes from Lithobates sylvaticus, assembly GCA_028564925.1. Taxonomy (NCBI): domain Eukaryota; kingdom Metazoa; phylum Chordata; class Amphibia; order Anura; family Ranidae; genus Lithobates; species Lithobates sylvaticus. The sequence goes on along the minus strand of CM053035.1, from coordinate 39,270,345 downwards.
GCTGGATTCACACCTATGCATTTTTTGTGCTTTTTGCATTTTGCAGATTTGCATTACAGAACGTGTTCCATAGGAAACCATGTTAAATGGACTGTAGTGCAAATCTGCAAAAAGCACTAAAAATGTATAGGTGTGCATCAGGCCTAAGGCTGGATTCACACCTATGCATTTTTTGTGCTTTTTGCATTTTGCAGATTTGCATTACAGAACATGTTCCATAGGAAACCATGTTAGATGGACTCTAGTGCAAATCTACAAAATGCAAAAAGCACTAAAACTGCATAGGTGTGAATCCAGCCTAACACTGGCTACATGCTTGTTTGGGTTCTTGGCTTAAAAAGTATAGAAGGCTCTGGATTGGTAAAACAGCCAGGGGGAAGTAGCATTTTCAGGACGAGATCACTGATAGCAGCCTACTTATTGCATGCAGTACAGGTTAAGAGAAATGCAATAATATATACATAGTGGCTGATGGGGAAGTGCAATGACAGCTATCTAGTAACAGATAAATAAAGGTAGGGCAGAGGAAAAGTATGTCAGAATTACAAAACTATACTTTATCACTCATGAAACATGTAGCAGAAATGTCATACTGTCAGTAAGAATTACTATAACTGCTGCTTATCTTTATAGACTATTATAAAAGTTGCTCAGTGCTGGTGATGTCAGTGTCAGTAAACCCTATGTCTCTTATATTTTCCCCCCTGTGTTCTGGTAAATAAACTGTACCACTGATTCCCCTTCCTTAGCCCCTAACCCTAAGTCCCCCCACTAGCGCCCTTTTTATTACTCTTTTCTGCTATTTATTCTTCCTATTACTCCATATCTCACTTTTCTTTGTTTATGTTTCTTTATGTAGCAGGGTGTGCTGTGTAGCGGCCATAACCCTCGATGGGGCGGCCTTGACTTTTGGGCTTACCGGTTTCCTCCGCTTGACTTGTTCCTCCAGGTCTAGGGGTTCCCAGGGTTAGTACCCAATGACTTTGGACGCTGACACCATAAAAGTCCTTTAGAAAGGTTTTTTTTTTTTGCAGGGGTAACATCCAACAGACACAGTCTCATGTGGGAACAGAGGGTAAGGGTGAAGAAAACTCAGGCACCTTGAACTGCTAAGTATGTGAAAGTCCCTAATGCCAACCCAGAGAGTAGCCACTCGCAGCTGGGCGCTTCAAAGCAGAACAAATCTCTAGCCAGAGATTATGGCAGTCAGCACTTGAATCCTGAACTTGCAAAGTCTCTGACCTTGAATTAAAGTAGCAATCAGAAGCAATCGCGTTCCGCGTTGTGAGCGGGTGGATTGCTAGCCGGCCGGCGTATTTTACTTTTTCCTGCTAGTTACATTTTCTTCTGTGTAAGTAGGATTGTTTTATCTTTTAATAAACTTGTTATCTGGTATCACACCATGGGAGCATCCCTTTTCTTCCTGTATTTACATACTGGTTGCTGAGCGATTCCTGGCTTGATATTCTTGGAGAGTGCGCATGGTACAGCCGACCTGAAGGGGGATCAATATTGAAATTTCTGTCCCTGGTTAACCCTGTGTATGGAGATTTGGATCGGTGCCGAGTCCTGATGGTCTAGATTTGTCTCGTTATCATCACATTACAGGCTTATCTAAGCTTGCCCTCTGGTAAGCGCATTCATATATCGATGGTGGATCACAGTGGTTTTGATTTCTATAGTCACCATATTTTGGACCTCACATTGTCACATTTATGAACTTTTTTGGCCATTCATCACTTCACTTCACTGGACTGTTACTTTTGGGTTCATTTTGTGAATTTGTACACTTATCGAACTATTCATCAATTTTTGTTAATCTATTTCAATAACCAGCGCGGCTTTTTGTATTATTTTGACTTGTTCATTGTGTATATCTCGCAATTTTTAGCTGCTGCTTTTTCTATTAATTTTATATACATTGTTTTTCTCACATTTCACGTATATAACTGTGTTTACCACATTTTATATCTCTCTGGTTAGGGATTAGCACGGTGTTCACTTTTATTTTTCCATAATAACACAGTCAGCAATAATAATAATCACAACACAATAATGTCCTGACCAGAGGGTTATAATCAACAGATTAACCACTTTCAGACCGGACTATTTTGCTGAGTTAAGACCAGACCAATTTTTGTGATTCGGCACTGCGTCGCTTTAACTGACAATTGCGCAGTCGTGCGGCGTGGCTCCCATACAAAATTGCCGTCCTTTTTTTCCCACAAATAGAGCTTTCTTTTGGTGGTATTTTATCACCCCTGTGGTTTTTATTTTTTGTGCTATAAACAAAAAAAAAGCAACAATTTTGAAAAAAAACGCATTATTTTTTTTTTTTCCTCAGTTTAGGCCGATACGTATTCTTCTACATATTTTAAAGTTAACTGTCGACGCTGTCTGCTGCAATGCTTTTCTTAGTCATCTTGACTCTTTCCCTCTGGTCCTATATTTAACATACTGTGACCTCATATTCGGGCTCCCTCAAACATGCCTGCATTTGGAAACCCCCCAAAAAATATTATTAACCAACACCCCCGTCCCACGAAAGAAAAAAAAGAGAGAAAAAAAAAAAAAAGCCACAATAAGGAAACACAATATCTCTCCTCAGTCATACCAATAATATCTCTCCCTCCCGCACCCCCCCCCCCGTCCCCAGGGGCCCACGACCAGTTACGAGCGTCACTCCCCATTCCAAGGTCCAGACAGCCAAAGGATGTAATTCTCTCAACCCTCTGAGTCCTCCCTTACACCAGGCATTGCCAGTGGAGTCCCCCCTTACATCAGACATTGCCAGTGGAGTCCCCCCTTACATCAGACATTGCCAGTGGAGTCCCCCCTTACACCAGGCATTGCCAGCGGAGTCCCCCCTTACATCAGACATTGCCAGTGGAGTCCCCCCTTACACCAGGCATTGCCAGCGGAGTCCCCCCTTACACCAGGCATTGCCAGCGGAGTCCCCCCTTATGTCAGACATTGCCAGTGGAGTCCCCCTTACATCAAGCATTGCCAGTGGAGTCCTGCCTTACACCAGGCATCCCCAAATGGAGCCCCCCTTTCCTTACATCAGGCATTCCCAACAGTGGAGACTCTCTCCGCCGTCATTACTAAACAGAATGGGACAAAATAGCCGGGTGGCTGCCAATAGCAATTGAGCTGCGGCGCCGCCCACCCCTGTCCCTTCCCACATCAGGTCACAGACAGACGGCATCGGGGCGGGAGGTCGGCGGGAGGTGGGCGGTGCCACAGCTCAAATTCTATTGGCAGCCACCCAGCCATTACTAAACAGTAATTGTCTTCGTCGGCCATGGACCTCTAGCGGCGGCGGCGAAAAAATAAAAGAAATCGGGAAAATAAGAATTTCCTGATTGAGATTGGAGCTCCGGGAGCAGAGCCGGTCCACCCTTGGGCCTCCCCCCCCCCCACAGCGGCGGGGTCCTATGCAGCTTGCGTAGTGAGCGTATAGGGCGGATCGGCTCTGACTGCACACCAGTGCACAAAGCAAAGTCCATAAAACATGGATGGGCGAGTTTGAGGTGGAGGAACTTGGCTGGCCTGCACAAAGTCCTGGCCTCAGCCCGATAGAACACCTTTGGGATGAATTAGAGTTAGACCAAGACTGGGATGCCATTAAAGTTCATGTGCGTGTAAAGGCAGGCGCTCCAATACTTTTGACAAAATAGTATACAGAACATGCTCGAAAAACTCTAGTCACTGTTCCATCTTCCTTCCAGGCAGTCTCAAAAAACAATGTTATTTACTAAGAGCTGTGTCAGGGAAAGTCCCCCCACTGCTTCACTTTAATCTTTAGTTACCTATCTTTTATATTCGATTATGGCTACCAAGAAGTCTGTCAGTCGGAGCACAGCGGCGGGGGGTGTTTTTGAAGCACCTGATTAGAGCCATAGGCTCTAATAGGCTTCAAAAAAAGTGACCTGCGAGCGCCATGCTGGGCGCACGCAGGTCGCTCAGCTGTGTTAGAAAAGCGAATGACTATTCGCTTTCCTAACACTAAACCTGCCTCTGCCAATCAGGTGCTCGGGTCTGTTACCTGTCACCTAATTGGCTGAAATGACAGGCGCCGCTATTGGACGTCTATTAGGAGGAGAGGACAGGAGATGAGGACGGGAGGAGACGCATGGAGGACCCTGCTCGTCGCCGTCACCTGCTGCCCCACCAAGACAGGGTAAGTGCCGGACAGATGGCGAGTGGGCGGAGGTCACACTGGGGGCATTCAAGGGAACACTGGCAGCATATGATGGGCACACTGGCAGCATTTGATGGGCACACTGGCAGCATATGATGGGCACACTGGCAGCATTTGATGGCACAGTGGCAGCGTTTGGCACAGCGGCTGTGTTTGATGGGCACAGTGGCAGTGTTTGATGGGCACAGTGACAGCGTTTGATGCCCACAGTGGCAGCATTTGATGGCACATTGGCAGCATTTAATGGGCACAGTGGCAGCGTTTGGCACAGTGGCTGCAACTGATGGCACAGTGGCAGCGTTTGATGGCACAGTGGCAGTGTTTGACGGGCACAGTGGCAGCGTTTGATGGCACAGTGGCCGCAATTGGCACCCTGCCCAAAAAAATTTAAGCACCAGCCGCCACTGAGCACAACTGAGCTCACCCAACAGCACTGCCTAAACCCGCCACTGCTGAACACCAATTCCACTTTCCTTTGATGACAAGGGAGCACAGACTATCCAGTGGAAGTTACACCAATGTGCTCAGAAGCAGACCACCAGTCATTAAGGGGGCTCTGAAATAAAAGGTCCTGCTTTTAATTCAAGATTAGGGTTTTTAAGACCGGGTACGAGTACCGATACTTTTTTTCAATTACTTGCCGATACCGATTACCGATACTTTTTTAAATGTCATGTAACAGTGGCACTAATATGCAGCACTGGTGGGCACTGATAGGTGACACTGATGGGACGTGGACTGTGTCAATATTTTTTTTTTTACAATTTATTTTTTAATTATTTTTTACAATTTATATATATATATATATATATAGTTACATAGTTACATAGTTACATAGTTAGTTAGGTTGAAAAAAGACACAAGTCCATCCAGTTCAACCACAAATAAAAAAAAATATATATATACATATATATATATATATATCATACAATCCCATATACCCCATTCTATACCCACAGTTGATCCAGAGGAAGGCAAAAAAAAACCCCAGCAGAGCATTCTCCAATTTGCTAAAGCAGGGGAAAAAAATTCCTTCCTGATCCCCCGAGAGGCAATCGGATTTTCCCTGGATCAACTTTACCTATAAATGTCAGTACCCAGTTATATTATGTACATATATGTATACATATATGTATATATATATATATATATATATATATATATATATATATATATATATATATATTTTACAATGCTTTCTTTTTTGTGGGGGGGGGGGGGGGGGGCTGTCAGTGTTTTTTTTTTTTTGTCAACCCCGTTGGTGGGGTGGGCTTTGGTGAGATAACAGGGCTCTAAACATACCCCTGACATCTCCCTTTTGAGACAGGGAAAGAGACTGAGGACAGAGATTCCCCAGTCCCTGTCTTCTGAAGATGAATGGACAGTAGACAGAGGCTCCTCTCCATTCATCCAAATACAGTTTACGATGCTCAGTTATGAATGGACAGAGGCACTGCACTGAACCCCCCCCCCCCCCGGCGGTCAGGCAGCACCTACCCGATCTAGGGCTGGCGAGCTGTGGTGTCCTCTCCTCCTCTCCTGGGGTGCGGGCAGCGGCTACGACCTGCCTCCTGATTGACGGGGAGGAACTTTAGTGTGAAAATAGCACATTCATTCGCTATCGTCACACAACTGGGTGGGATCGGACTGTAGGGCTCTGCACCCCGAGCCCACCATTTTTTGAAGCCTATTAGCCTAATCAGGTGCTTCAACCCCCCCCCCCCCCCCCCCATTGGAATCCATAGTCCGGTGTCCTGCTCTATAGATCAGGGTGTGGCAGGGCCGCCACGATATCACTAGGATCACTAGGATGTAGGAAAGGGTTATTGAACTATCCCTCTAGCAACACATGGAGAAACTGACCACCTGGCTTTATGATCAATATATCGATTATATGAATGAATGAATGAATGATTTGTATAGCGCTGCAAATGCGAACTGAATCGCCTCAAGGCGCTTTGTCTGTCCTTCTTGTTCTGCTTTATTAGAAGAGGTGGGTCTTGAGTTTTTTCCTGAATCCAGGACTACCTGGATCCAGTACATTGGTTCCTTAGATGCTTTGATACCTTCATAATGACCTAATCGTGATTTCAGGGGCCAGTTTTATCTTTTTCTACCCTAACTCCTGTGGGAGTTCCTACATTTTTGCCGTGATCACCCGAGCAGCGTTCTCTGCGCCAGTACATATGAATGAGGGGCACTGTGGTAATGCCCCTTTAGGGGGAAGGGTCATGACACCTTGCATTCGCTATAACATCCTCTATAAAGTCCTCTAAAGTCACTATGAAGTCTTTCTGATTAGTATACGACTGAGGACATCTTGTGCTGGGATAGAGGTACTGCAGGGGAAAACTATTTGAGCTGCTTTTTTTATTATTATTTTTAACACCTGGGGAACATTTATACAAAAAAAACGGGGAAAAAACGGTCTGGAATTGGGTTTTAAAGGAAACCCTTGCTCTGTCCATAGAGGGCACTGTAACAGGTTAACTTTAATTGTCTGTTCCCCCGCAGCACATTTCCTTTGCTTCCCAAACACAAGTCACATTGGTGTTAATTTACTAAAACTGGAGAGTGCAAAATCTGGTGCAGCTCTGCATAGAAGCCAATCAGCTTCCAGTTTTTTTTGTTAAATCTTACTGTAATTGAACAAGCTGAAGCTAGAAGCTGATTGACTACCATGCAGAGCTGCACCAGATTTTTCACTCTTCAGTTTCAGCACAATGCTTCCGGAAAGTATTCACAGTGCTTCACTTTTTCCACATTTTGTTATGTTACAGCCTTATTCCAAAGTGGATTAAATTATTATTATTTTTTTAATTTTACAAACAATACCCCATAATGACAACTTGAAAGTTTGTTTGAAATCTTTGCAAATGTATTAAAAACAAAAAACAAAAACAAAAAAAATCACAAGTACATAAGTATTTACAGCCTTTGCTCAATACTTTGTTGAAGCATCTTTGGCACCAAGTACAGCCTTAAGTCTTTTTGAGTATGATGATACCAGCTTGGCACACCTATTTTTAGGCAGTTTCTCCCATTCTTCTTTGCAGGACCTCCCTAAGCTCCATCAGGTTGGATGGGGAGCGTAGGCGCACAGCCATTTTCAGATCTCTACAGAGATGTTCAATTGGCTTCAAGTCTGGGCTCTAGCGGGACCACTGAAGGACATTCACAGAGTTGTCCCGTTGCCACTCCTTTGCAGTGTTGGTCATCTTACTTTAAAAAAGTAATTAGTTAAGTTACAAATTACTTCTCCCAAAAAATAATTGCGTTAGTAACTCGGTTACTACATTGGAAAAGTAATTAGTTACAGTAACTGTGACAGGGGTGGCAGCGGTGGTACTTGAGGGGATGGCAGCGGTGGTACTTGAGGGGATGGCAGCGGTGGTACTTGAGGGGATGGCAGCGGTGGTACTTGAGGGGGTGGCAGTGGTGGTACTTGGGGGGGGTGGCAGTGGTGGTGGTGTACAGTACTTAGGGGGGGGGGGGGTGGCAGCGGTGGTACTTGGGGGGGTGGTGGCAGCGGTGGTGGTGCCATCCTCTACCACCACCACCTCTGCCTCTTACTGATCTCATCCTCCACCACCACTGATCTCATCCCTATCCTATCCCCCCATCACCTCTGTTGTAGAAGTGATGGTGGATGGGTAGGGATGGGATCAGTAAGAAGCAGAGGTGGTGGAGGACTTGTGATGGATCGATTGCACTGCAATTCGAATCATCAGACAGTCACTTACTTGAATGCCTCCAGGGATGCCTTTCCTCCTGGGGAGACAGAGAGACTCTCCCCTTCACTCGATTGGTGTCAGCGGACTTCATTTTTCAGTGTCTGCCCCACCTCCCTACATTCTCTCTCTCTGGATAGGCAGGGCAGGATGGGGCGGTCCAGACAGTCTCTCTGAGTCTCAGCCTCTTCTCAGCTCAGCAAGCGAAATCCCCCCCTCCCTGCGGCGGAACGAACGGCCAGGCAGCTCGGCCACGACGGGCCTCCCGGGCAGTAGATGTAATTGCGGTAACGCCGCCCAAGTAATGGGAACTGAGTTACCATGAGGGGAAGAGTAATCAGTTAGATAACAAAGATGCTCCTTTGTTATCTTGGCTGTGTGCTTAGAGTCATTGTGCTGTTGGAAGATGAACCTTCACCCAAGTCTGAGTTCCAGAGCGCTCTGGATTAGGTTTTCATCAAGGATGTCTCTGTACATTGCTGCATTCGTCTTTTCCTCAATCCTGACTAGGGATGGGCTGAAAAAAAACCCGGTTCGGTTTGCACCTGAACATACCGAACAGGAAAAAAATTCGGCAGAACACATGAACACCGTTAAAGTCTATGGGACACGAACATGAATAATCAAAAGTGCTAATTTTAAATGCGTATATGCATGGTATTGTCATAAAAAAGTGTTTGGGGACCCGGGTCCTGCCCCAGGGGACATGTATCAATGCAAAAAAAAAGTTTTAAAAATGGACGTTTTTTCGGGAGCAGTGATTTTAACCACTTGACAACTGGGCACTTAAACCCCCCTTGTGACCAGACCAATTTTCAGCTTTCGGTGCTCTCACACTTTGAATGGCAATTACTCAGTCATGTAATACTGTACCCAAATAAATTTGTTGTCTTTTTTTCATACAAATAGAGCTTTCTTTTGGTGGTCTTTGACCTCTGGGTTTTTTATTTTTGGAGCTATAAATGAAAAAAGACCGAAAATTGTGGAAAAAAAAACGCATTTTTCTTATTTTCTGTGACCAAATTTTGCAAATTATAAATTTTTCTTCATAAGTTTTTTGCCACAATTTATACTTCTACATATCTTTATTAAAAATAACCCAAATTAGTGGATATTATTTGGTCTTTGTGAAAGTTAGAGAGTCTACAAGCTGTGGTGCAAATCATTAAAAATTGATCACACCTGATGTACTGGTGGGCTATCTAATTTCTTGCGACCAGCCAGGAAAGTACAAATACCCCCCAAATGACCCCTTTTTTGAAAGTAGACATTCCAAGGTATTTCGTAAGATGCATGGTGAGGTTTTTGATGTTGTCATTTTTTCCCCACAATTCTTTGCAAAATTAAGATTTTTTTTTCCCACAAAATTGTCTCTGTAATAGGTTATTTCTCTCACATGGCATGTGTAAACCACAAATGACACCCCAAAATACATTCTGCTACTCCTCCTGAGTATTACGATACCACATGTGTGGGACTTTTTCACAGCCTGGCCACTTCTAGGAGCATAAATTACACATCTAACTTGTTTACTACCTATTACACTTTTAAAGGCCCTGGAGCACCAGGACAATGACACGTGACACTGATGTGGCACTGATGACAGATGGCACTGATACATGGCCCTGATGGCACGTGACACTGATGTGGCACTGATGACAGATGGCACTAACACGTGGCACTGATGACACGTGACACTGATGACAGATGGCACTAATACGTGGCACTGATGACAGGTGGCACTGATACGTGGCACTGATGACACGTGACACTGATAACAGATGGCAAATGACACTGACAGGTGGCACTGATGACAGATGGCACTGATACGTGGCACTGATGACACGTTAAAATGATGACACGTGACACTGATGACAGATGGCACTAATATGTGGCACTGATCACACGTGATACTGATGACAGATGGCACTAATACATGGCACTGACAACAAATGGCACTAATACGTGGCACTGATGACAGATGGCACTAATAGGTGGCACTGATGACACGTGGCACTTATACGTTGCACTGGGGACAGTTGGCACTGATAGGTGGCACTGGGGACAGATGGCACTGACAGGTGGCACTGAGGACAGGTGGCACTGGGGACAGATGGCACTGACAGGTACTGTGGGCACTATATTTTCTTTTTTTTTTTTTACACTCACTGACACTGCGGCACGGAATCTATCCCTCCTCACAGGCGGTCTCTGTGTGAGGAGGGAGAGCCGGTGATGAGAGATGATCTCATATGTTTACATATGAGATCATCTCTCATTGGACACCCAGATCGAGTGCTAAATGGCCACTGTGATTGGCTATTTAGCACGATCTGTGATTGGCTGTGTCCAAGGGACACGGCCAACACAGAATTTCCAGGATGCGCACCCGCAGCAGCACGCATCGTGGAAGTAAACAGGAGGATGTCCAGGGACGCTCTCCCAGCAATTGGGCGCCGCGCTGTAGCCGTCTTTCGGCTATAGCGCGGACGCCTAGTGATTAATAATGCCTAAAGTGAAACAATAAAAGTGAAATATTCCTTTAAATTTCGTACCTGGGAGGTGTCTATAGTATGCCTGTAAAGTGGCACATTTTTCCTGTGTTTAGAACAGTCCCTGCGCAAAATTACATTTCTAAAGGAAAAAAGTATTTTAAAAGTACTCTCGGCTATAATGAATTGTCGGTCCTGGCAATACAGATAAAAGAAGTCATTGAAAATGGGGACAAGGGCCTCATCCCCACAACCCTTGCTAGGTGGTTGTGGGGGTCTGTGGGCATGGAGCTTATCGGAATCTGGAAGCCCCCTTTAACAAGGGGACCCCCAGATCCCGGGCCTCCCATCGTGTGAAATGGTAATGGGGTACAAATGTACCCCTACCATTTCACAAAAAAAAGACAAGACACAAAATGGTACAAAAGACAAGACACAGCTTGGGACAAGTCCTTTATTAAAAAATAAAAATGTCCCACGAAGTCCATTCATCTTCTCTCGCTCCACCGAAAAAGGAAAATACAAAACAAAGCCGCGACCGACACGCCTCCATGGCGTCTTCGCTTTAACAGTTCTTATATAACTGTGGGCGGGGCCACATGGACCACCTCTGATGCACAGGGACTTCCCCATGGCTTTCCCGGGGAGTCAAAGTGGGGTGGGCCACCCAGTTATGTACACGGTCCATGTGCATGTGCATGCATATGTGCATGTCCATGTGCATCAAGAAGTTATGAGATGTGAAGATCATGTGCTCAAAAAACAGTTCTTGAAAGTTGTGAACACAATTGTTCCCACCGTCCAGGTATCCACCAGGAGTGTGCCCTAGCAGCTATTATGTATTTTGATATACAAATCCTTAATGGCAGTTCACGTTCCATTCTCCTCTCCTAGCCTGCATTGAAATCCACAGCTGGTCTGACAGGGCTTTAATATATGGATCCTTTATGGAAAATCACATTCTACTCCACTCTCCTCTCCTAAAAGAGCTACTAGACCTTTTGTGGTATTTGTTTAAGGTGAGCTGCTAGCATATAAACAAGGAAAAATAACTGAATTCCATATCAGATCTCATTAAATCCACTTACGTCTCTGCACACCATGCCCCAGCACCAATTGAAGAAAAACTTTAGGCTGGCCATACACTATACAATTTTCTTATTAAATTTTATTTAGATTGACCTTCAACCATGTAGTGCAAGGGCCAGCCTGATTGCATACAAATTGAAAGGGTTTAGGTTTGACTTCATATTATATGGTTTTGGTAAATCTAAAGGAAAGTTGAACAAGAAAATGTTATAGTGTATGGCCAGCCTTACACACAGCAGGGAGCAATGATGAAAATTCAGCCACAGTGACCCCTGTGGTGGGATGACTATTGCACAACATAACTGAACCAGAGTTGCAGCAGACTTGCAGAATGTTTGCAAAGAACATTGATCTGGAGTCATGCAATGCAGACTTGCTGCAATTGTGCAACAAACTTGTGAAGCCTGATATGTTGCACTGATGGGCATTGATATTGAGCACTGATATGTGGCACTGATAGGCACTGATATGTGGCACTGATGGGCACTGATAGGTGACACTGATGGCCACTGATAGGTGGCAATGATAGGCATCCCTGATAGGCGGCACTGACAGGCATCACAGATGGGCACTGATTGGCAGCACTGGTGGTAGTACATAAAAAAAACAATCCTCAATAAACATAAATACGGTAATTCTCTGAATAATCAGCGTTCATTCAATTGTGCTTCCATGCAAATGTGAACATCATGTTCTGATCTTTATTGGGGAATGTTATTTTGTATTTTTGTATTTTGTATTTATTTTGTATATAGAGTGTGGTGAGTTTACACTTTTCATTGAACAGAGATTGGATAACACAGGGTTAAACTGAAAGGACATAAATTAACTGCACATTATCTGGACAGAATGCTTGGGGAGATAGTGATGTGTTCCTGCTTAGGAGATGTATGTTAGCTTGGGGGGCTGCAACACTCGCTCGCTGCTATTCCAACCCATTACATAGTTCCACATAAACTTCCCTCCTGGCATTAAACTTTGCCAGGTACTGTGCTCAGCTTACCACCCCAAACTGATGTTCCTCCCTCAGCTCACCTCTCTCCCTGCATGTCCTGTGAGCAGAATAGATGTGCTCCTCCTCTGGGTTCTCTCATCATATGGCGCTGAACATAGAGGAGGGGGGATTCAGTGGGACACTCAGAGCAAGTATGCAGGAGACTGGGGGGGGGGGAGATGAGGAGACAGAAAATCAGGAGGGGCCAGCGGGGAGGAGCGCATCATGAGAGGTCTGACTATATACAATCTCTTAGCAGCAGGGACCTGATCTACCTGTCAGCTAGCTGTGATTGACAAGTAGATCGTAGCAGAAGCTGTCATGGGGCCCCCTACTGGCAATGCCTGAATGGTCAGGTGTGCAGCGCTTACTATTGCGAGCTGTGTCGGCAGCTGCTGGTGTAGCACCTGCCACACAGCTCGCATACTTCAAAGTCTTGCAGGACACGGCTGCTAATGGGAACTGAGTTCCTGTTGTGGAAAAAGTACAGGAACTCCGTTCCCATGCGTTCCCGCAGGACTTGAGCCCTGCTGTAGATAATTTATTATCTTGGGCCCAGCTGTCTGTTGGCCCTGCAATAATATGTTATCTATATGTTGTTTACATTGTATTATTTAAATTATATATTATCACACTTATGTTGCTTGTTATTAACATGACTTTAAATACATGTACAGCTGCTGCATTTTCCTTTTATTTTTTATTATAATAATTGCTTTTATACCAACTATTATTTTTGTTTTTTAGCCCATGGATTTATGATCCATTATGATTCATATTTTATGATGTTGTTATATTAAAACATGAACTAAACTATCTCAATCAGAATTAACAATGTTTAATCATCATGCTACTAGCATTAGTAAATAGATAGGAAGACATATTGTATTTAAGTGTTTTAAACTTTATTTTTTACACTTCAGTTGATTCCTGTCTTTTTGCCCTGGACCAAAATTATGTCATACATCCCAGAAGTTTTCATAGCATAGTAAAATACCATGCTGACATCCCTGCAATGTAATAAACAATAATTTCCTCTTGCCTTTGTTATTCATATAACCACTTGCCAACCACCCTCTGCAGTTGTACTGTGGCAAGGTAGCATGGCTGTGGCAAACGACGTGCCTGTACGTCGTTCTGCGCGACAGCCACTGGGTGGCACGCGTGCGCGGCCATTGGCCACATGGGAAGACAATCCGCTGATCCGGCAAACCGCCGGATCGATGTCCGCCGTAACACATCGATCGTTCCCAAGAGAGATAGAACGGCGGTCTGCCGATGTAAACAAGGCATGGACACTGTGATCTGCTAATCAGGAACATGGATCACTGTGTCCATGCAGTGAGCCCACCCCCACCCCCCCCCCCCACATTAAGAAAGCACAAACAGGAAACACACTTAACCCTTTGATTGTCCCTGATGTTAACCCCTTCCCTGCCAGTGTCATTTACTGTGACTTGAAAAAGTATTCATACCCCTTGAAATTTTCCACATTTTGTCATGTTACAACCAAGAACATAAATATATTTTATTGGTGTTTTCTGTGATAGAACAACACACAGTGGCACACATAATTGTGAAGTGGAAGGAAAATTATGAAATTTTTCATATTTTATTACAAATAAATATGTGAAAAGTGTGTTTTCAAAGCTCGTTAGGCTGGAATGTTTTCCAAATAATACTCATATATGTTGTACCATCATCCCAAATTAATATAGAGAGTAAAGATATTGGAGATACGGGACTGTCTAAGGTACATAGTTACAAGACGTGTTCGGATATAGTAAAAAATTATTATTTTATTAACACATAAAAGCTAAAAAAGATATTTTGACTTTGTGTACAACAGTATATATATCATGGTTCAAAGGTTATGCATACAATCCCAATTAGAACACAGCACATTAATATACTACAGGCACACAGGTCATGATACTTGTCCATTTGTTCTCGACATGTTTCGCCAGATAAGGCTTCTTCAGGAGACAAGCGTAAGGTACAAGTGAATGGAATTATTGAAGGTATTTTCTTTCTAAAGTATGCATATAGAGACAATATATGGTTTAGTATATACAAAAAACAATATTATTGATTTACAGTTGTGCTGTATGAATTTATAGTGGTGATTGCGCCAAATGGGTCCCGGGTATGTGTACGACCTCTTACCTCCAATGTTAGAGAGTCTGCACATTCCCAGATTACCAAGAAAGAGTTAAGATAAATTCACAACAGAGTGTCCTCGAAACAGATCTACACAGGGCTAAACCGCATAGCCAGAACTGAGAAAAGTGGCTGGAGACCCGTAGGGGGAGAAAAGAGGTCCTATTATTGCACGGTTATATTGGAACAAGGCCTGCAAAGTACAAAAAGTACTTATTGAATATTCATGTACAATATATCACATTTGGCCAAGATGCAGCGAAATAGTTTGATCAGGCCCAATATTTTGTCAAACTATACCTACCTCTTTGGCAATTCATAGAAAGAAGAAAAATGCAAAGGAGGCTCGGGTCTACCTTCAAATGAAGGAGGGGGGAACAAGTCTGTCTTTAATTTGGATAGTGTCAATAATGACAGTGGTATTCTGTAAATATAGAAAGAGAAAAGACCCCAATAAGGTTACAAGGATCTGTACTATTTGCACTGAGCCTCCCAAATGAATTTCATCCTTCCTACCTTGTAAATGATTGTATGGACCACCAGGATATATTTCAGGTAGTTTTTCTGCTATGCAGAGAGCCCCATATAGGGGACAGAATATGTGGTCCAAATCCTATGAGTTGAGTATAAAAGTATAAGGTAAGTACAGTGAGTCTTTAAGGGGAGTTTTAAGGAAAAAGTCCATCCATATTCAAGAAATAATAGTCCATATGTTTACCTGTTGATCAGATTCCCAGCGTTTCCCCAGCCTCACAGCTTCACCACAGTCTGACATCCAGTCAGACAGGGTTTAAGTTTAGGTTTTTACTTTTTCCTTAAAACTCTGCTTGTCTCCTGAAGAAGCCTTATCTGGCGAAACATGTCGAGAACAAATGGACAAGTATCATGACCTGTGTGCCTATAGTATATTAATGTGCTGTGTTCTAATTGGGATTGTATGCATAACCTTTGAACCATGATATATATACTGTTGTACACAAAGTCAAAATATCTTTTTTAGCTTTTATGTGTTAATAAAATAATTATTTTTTACTATATCCGAACACGTCTTGTAACTATGTACCTTAGACAGTCCCGTATCTCCAATATCTTTACTCTCTATGTGAAAAGTGTGGTGTGCATTTGTATTCAGCCCCCTTTACTCTGATGCCCCTAATTAAGATCTAGTGAGAAACAATTGCCTTCAGAAGTCACCTCATTAGTAAATAGAGTCCACCTGTGTGTAATTTGATCTCAGTATAAATACAGCTGTTCTGTGAAGCCCTCAGAGGATTGTCAGAGAACCTAAGTGAACAAACAGCATCATGAAGGCCAAGGAACACACCAGACAAGTCAGGGATAAAGTTGTGGAGAAATTTAAAGCAGGGTTAGGTTATAAAAAAAATCCCAAGCTTTAAACATCTCACAGAGCACTATTCAATTCATCATCCAAAAATGGAAAGAGTATGGCAAACTGCACACATAACATAACCTAAGATATGACCATCCACCTAAACTGACAAGCTGGGCAAGGAGAGCATAAATCAGAGAAGCAGCCAAGAGGCCCATGGTAACTCTGGAGGAGCTGCAGAGATCCACAGCTCAGGTGGGAGAATCTGTCCACAGCTCAACTATTAGTCATGCTCTCCACAAATCTGGGCTTTATGGAAGAGTGTCAAGAAGAAAGCCATTGTTGAAAGAAAGCCAGAAGAAGTCCTGTTTGCAGTTTGCAAGAAGCCATGTGGGGGACACAGCAAACATGTGAAAGAAGGTGCTCTGGTCAGATGAGACCAAAATTAAACTTTGTGGCCTAAAGAGCTATGCGTGGTGAAAAATGAACAGTGCACATAACCCTGAACACACCATCAGCATCATGATGTGGGGATGTTTTTCTTCAGCAGGGACAAGGAAGCTGGTCAGAGTTGATGGGAAGATGGATGGAGCCAAATACAGGGCAATCCTATAAGAAACCTGATATGCCGCGTACACACCAGCGGATTTTCCGTCGGAAAAATCTTGGATGGTTTTTCTGACGGAATTCTGCTCAAGCTTGGCTTGCATACACACAGTCACACAATAGTTTGCTGTACTTTCGACTGTCAAGAACGCGTTGACGTACAACACTACGACGAGCCGAGAAAATGAAGTTCAATGCTTCTGAGCATGCGTCAAATTGTTTCCGAGCAAGCTTAGGAATTGTGCGCGTCGGAATTGGTACAAACGATCAGAGTTTCCGATCGCATATTTTTCCAACTGAAAAATTGAGAACCTGCTCTCAATCTTTTGCTGGCGGGAATTCGGCCAGCAAAAGTCCGATGGAGCATACACACGGTCGCATTTTCCGACCAAAAGCTCTCATCAGCCTTTTGCTGGCCGAATTTCCGATCGTGTGTACGCGGCATAAATCTATCCCCTATTTTGTAGACGCTATAATTTTTGCGCATTTTTGCTTATCCATGTGCCCAGCCCCTTTCAGGACACCGGCGCCTGGATTCCAATGTGGAGGGGTATGGTGGGCTCGGGTCGCAGAGAGTGTGCTTTGAACCCACCCAGGTGTGTTACAACAGCAAATGAATATTCGCTGTTGTAACACTGATCTTCCTCAGGAATCAGGAAGCAGACTTTGACACCGGTCACCAGATTGGCTGAAAGGAGGAGCTGGAAGCCACCATGAAGGAGAGGACTCGGAGCCGAGCCGCTACAAGCTGCCTGCCACCCGCCACCATGGAGGAGAGGACTCAGAGCCGTCCCCCGCCCCCTCTGACATCATGGGGAAAGCCATAGGGAAGTCCCCATGACGTCCCTGTACGTCAGAGGGGGGCGGGGTCACCAGGTGGCCCCGTCATCTGTTATAAAAGAGCTGTCAGACGCAGCAAAGCCTCACACAGCGGGAGCCTCCCATTGCGCGGAGCGGCCCAAGAAGAGACGCCGATGCCGTGGAAGAAGATGCCGGACGAGAAGACCAGAGCAAGAAGAAGCGGATCGGAGGAAGAAGAAGATGGAAGAAGAAGATGGAAGAAGATGAAGAAACCGAATGATGAAGTAAGAAAGAAGGAAGAACAGAAGAAAGAAGATGAAAGAAGATTTTAATAAAGGAATTGTCAAAGACCGTCTCCTGTCATTTTTAAAATTTTTGTCACTTTTTTGGTGAAATGGTAGGGGTACTTTTGTACCCCCTTACCATTTCACACGGGGGGGCGGGATCTGGGGGTCCCCTTGTTAAAGGGGGCTTCCAGATTCCAATAAGCCCCCTGCCCGCAGACCCCCACAACCAATGGCCAGGGTTGTGGGGAAGAGGCCCTTGTCCCCATCAACATGGGGACATGGTGCTTTGAGGGGTTCATGGTCCCCCCCTCTTTTCCTGCGGCCTGCCAGGTTGCGTGCTCGGATAAGGGTCTGGTATGGATTTTGAGGGGGACCCTACGCCTTTTTTTTTTTTTTTTTTGGCCGGGGTTCCCCTTAAAATCCATCCCAGACCTGAAGGGTCTGGTATGGATATTTAGGGGGACCCCTACGTAATTTTTTTTTTAATTTGAAGCGGGGTTCCCCTTAATATCCATAGCAGACCTGAAGGGCCTGGTAATTGAATTTTTTTTTTTTATCAATGACTTTTTTTTTATCAATGACTTTCAATGAATGACTGTTCTCTGTGTTACGGGAGCCGGCAATTCATTAGCCGCGAGTGATTTTAAATATATTTTTTTCCTGCAAAAATGACACTTTGTGCAGGGACAGGACCCAGGTCCCCAAACACTTTTTATGACAATAACTTGCATATAAGCCTTTAAAATTATCACTTTTGATTTTGAACGTTCGAGTCCCATAGACTTTAATAGGGTTCTAAAGTTCACACGAGCTTTAGGTCTGTTCGCAGGTTCTGGTGCGAACCGAACAGGGGGGTATTCAGCTCATCCCTAGCCAGCACTAGCCAATTGCGCAGTGTCTGGAATCAAAAATGCACATAAAAAAGCATATGATTACTTTAACAATACTGTGTTGCCTGATGCGGTTATGTGAAATTTCCATTAATATCTGTGAAATATTATGAATATATCTCTTTTTGCTTGCAGCTATGAAAGGTGAGCAAAAGCTCTCCTCCCAAGCTCTGGTCAACTGCAGACATTGCGGGGCCGAAACTTGAAGGACAATGGGGAGCCAATTAACATTGTGTGTCACCTATTCACTATAAACGACCCCATGCTGGGATAAAGAATGAAGGAAGTCTCACCCCAAGTTTCATACTTAAACTCCCTGGGACCAGTAAAGTATATTTTTTTACATCACTGGTGGGAGTTGCTGTAAGGGGGCTGGCTTAGACTAAGTAACCAATCAGAACTCACGCTAAGCCAGCCAATGAGGGATCAGGCTGGTTTTTGATACTCTCAGGGGAGAGGAGAGGCAGCTCGGTGCTTTTCCGGATGGACCAGCCAGCAGGTAGGATGGCATGTAGCAGGGGAAGGTATGCCCTGCTACTTGTAACTAAACATGCTTGTAGATCACGGTCTGAAGGAATATAATCTATATTCCTTCATATATATATATATTTTATTTCAACCTAGCATTTTCTGCCTTGATGTGCTAGGGATTTGTGTATTAGCTTGACTTTTAACTACTTGTAACTAAACATGCTTGTAGATCACGGTCTGAAGGAATATAATCTATATTCCTTCATATATATATATATATATTTTATTTCAACCTAGCATTTTCGGCCTTGATGTGCTAGGGATTTGTGTATTAGCTTGACTTTTAACTACCTGTAATAAATGTTATTATATTCAAAGCCTTTCCTCCTGGTCAATAGAACTCTCATTTAACCCATATCATATTTTGTGATTAATAAATCAGAAATAGAGATTTTAGAGGTTACAGATGGCGACCACGAAATCAAGACAGGACGGAAGGTGTTTGAATTTAATATCAAAATCGCTGTAATAGAGATTAAGGCTAGTAGTTGAACTTAAATTGAGTCAGTTTGTTCAATCTATCTAGGGAAAAATATAGGTAAATATTTTTCTTTTTCTCTCTTTTGTAGTTTAGTTATATATATATTTTTTTTGTATTATATATATATTATATGATTATTTTGCTGAAGGTACTTAGTAGCTTGAACTTAAATTGAGTCAGTTTGTTCAATATATCTAGGGAAAACTGTAGGTAAATTTTAATTTTTTTGTGGTTTAAAAATGGTGGTGTTGCTGAAGGTACTTAGTAGATTGAACTTAAATTGAGTCAGTTTGTTCAATCTATCTAGGGAAAACTATAGGTATTAACTCTAAAAATGAGAGAGGATACACCACATATTTTGTTTTGCATAAATATCCCGTAAATTTTAATTGAACAAATTCTTTGGATGTACCATTTACAAACCGGTTTTATGTAGTGGGGAGGAAGCAACTTGGCGGGAAAAAGTGTTATTTCTTTTTATTATTATTTTTTTTTTTTTTAATGCTCACAAAGCTTAAGTGCTCTCTCTAAACCATTGTTTGAGAGTGCTGCATGGTCATTGGAAAGACACCAATTGAGTGGGGTCTTGGTTTCCTGTTGAAAAAGTTTCAACAGATTTTTAATTTAAATGGTCTGTCCACTAAATGCATAATATTTGTGTATAGGACAGGAGAGCAGTAATATTCTCATTGTTGTCAGTTAAAGTACAGGACTGTGGAAGTCTTGTTGCTGAATGCTGAAGCTAATATCTGAGAAAGATTATTAGTATAGGGTAAAATAAGGTGCATTTAGCATACTGTATTATACCCTGACTTTTTTTTAGGATGAAACCTTACCACAAATTTGATATTCTGAGTTTGTGCTAGATTTTTTATTTTTTTTTGTCTAAACTGAATGGGTGAACTTTGGTGTAAACACGGATGTGTTTACCTTTCTATTGTAAACCAAGAGGGTTATTCACCCTATTTGATACTGGTGGCCCTACTATTGTTCCTATTGTCCCCTGGGCCTATTGTGTAGGGGGTGTAGGCTAAAATAAGGTAAAATACAGGCTATTGTGAGTGGATTTGGGGTGTCTACAGTAATCTAAAAGATTGTTTTATTGAAAGCTGAAAATGTATAGATATATATCTATATATAGATATATATATATATATATATATATATATATATATGTTATTTAGTTTTATTTATTTTGTATTTTTTTTTCTCCTTTCCACTCCACTTTACTGTATTTTCAGGATTTTATTCGATTTTAATGTTCGTTTTCCCAACTTCGTTACAGTAATCTAAAAAGGACTGTATAGTACAGGGCAACATTTAACTTAAACTATTGACGGGTGGGTAGAGGATATAGGTTATTCGGATAGCCGCCCTAGGGTACACTCTCTCTCACCCCGTGCACATTTTTTTTTTTATGGCATACATATTTGCACATATCTATCAGTGGATATTGGAGACTGGAAAATTAGGGATGGATGCTTATACCCCGAGGGTTTGCCCTCCCTTACACTCATTTTATTATCTCAGTATAGGCTCTGGGTTTATAATACACTGTCTAGGAGGGGGGATAGGTATATGGTAGTACCGCCAGCAATTAGGTGTCTACTTCCACCCCTCTCTCTTTATTATCGTATGGTCTAGTCAAGTACATTCTAATATCCTGGACTCACAGGAAGCGCCAATTTTTCCTATTTTGTACCAATCATTTAAATTTGCCTCTTAGGGGGTAATTTTTTTTCTGGAAAGGCTGCATACCTGGATTACTTGTCCCTAAGGGCGGAGCTGTTTGTTGTTTTCAACATTTAACTTAAGCTTTAACTAGCTTACAAATTGTGCATATTATTTGTTGGTAATGGCAGCCATGTCCCGTCTAGAAGTCCGTAGCAACATTTACTCTTAAACAGAACAATGTCACAGTTGCTACAAACAATTTCAATTCTTAAATGCTTAATGCTACGGCATCTACTTGTGCCTATGAAATTGGGGACAATAACGGATATGAAAAGTATGGGGGAAAGGAGGATATGGATCCTAATTCTACTTTTCCTGTGGCGATGGGAGAAATCGCAGAGCCACAAGAAAATCGAGAATGCACCATGGTCACAGAATTAGGAGCAAGACAAGTTCCCCAACATGGGCAAAATTAAAAATAATGCACACATAGGTGTGAGAAGTCTTAGTGACCAGAATAAGGCATCTTCTAGCACAGGGCGGTGTGGGCAATCTACACATACCATAGATTGTAATGCAATCATTCCGTCTGGAGTAGGTGTTAATTTTAACAACTCCTTGAAAGGTGAGAGCTCGGGGGTAAATATCCCTAGATCTCTTAGGAAGACAGGAAAGGTGGTCAATAAACCTAAAACCACACCAGTTGTTAAGGGATACCTTATTACTTTACAAAAGATAAAGTGCTATACATTCCAATCTATTAAAATAAATTATGTATTGTTTGCTTTAAAATAGGTTAGAAAAAATTTGGGAAGAGATTAACCACTGTTGTCTATAAAGTTATTTGTTTTCAGGTTAAGTGAATTCCAGAAATGATATGTGCATATCATTTAGCTGTACAGATGCAAAATACGCCCCTAACAAGAGGGTAAGGTATAAAGTCCCATTGTTTTTTTTTTCCTCTTTCTCTTCTTTACTTTGTATTCTCCCAGAGGTCGGAAACGCCTAGCAATTCATTTGCAATTACCAAAGCTTTATCCAGAATGTATGGGATGCATTTGAAATGAATGTATACGTGTGAGTGAGGGAATGCATGGGTAGGAACTTTCCATGTGTAAACCATGATTTGTTTTGTGATAGGGGGTGCACCCAACATTGTTTTATGGCCATCAATAAGTGTGATCACACTAATGCGCATGCGTTGTACTGTTTATGATTATTTTATAAATATTTGTTTTTTTTTCCCGTTTATAAGGAGCTCAATACTGGTACCAGTTTAAATTTATAACTTTCGGTTTTACAAGTTTAAAGGTATTCGCGAAGAAATAACCTGTGAACTACTTGTAACTAAACATGCTTGTAGATCACGGTCTGAAGGAATATAATCTATATCCCTTCAT
This sequence comes from Lithobates sylvaticus, assembly GCA_028564925.1. Taxonomy (NCBI): domain Eukaryota; kingdom Metazoa; phylum Chordata; class Amphibia; order Anura; family Ranidae; genus Lithobates; species Lithobates sylvaticus. The sequence goes on along the minus strand of CM053035.1, from coordinate 39,247,675 downwards.
ATATATATATATATTTTATTTCAACCTAGCATTTTCGGCCTTGATGTGCTAGGGATTTGTGTATTAGCTTGACTTTTAACTACCTGTAATAAATGTTATTATATTCAAAGCCTTTCCTCCTGGTCAATAGAACTCTCATTTAACCCATATCATATTTTGTGATTAATAAATCAGAAATAGAGATTTTAGAGGTTACAACTGTATTAAACACAGCGCAAGTTGGTACATATTAAGGATTGAGCAGAGAACGAACGCTCACCTGTCAATATAGACCGCTTGTTAAAGTGAATACTACATCTAGGATAAACATGATGTGGTCACTGAAAACTGATGTTAAGTTAACTGTTGTTGCTGGTTTGTAGGACACAGCTTCAGCCATAGTCTGTAAGAAGAGGGAATCAACAGTAACCAAGTCAGAAGGTTGAGAGATAAACGGATTTGACTGTGTCAAAGACAGAGAGTAGCAAGTAACTGACCTGTAAAGCGAAACAGCATGGTGTACCGACGCCCCTGAGTCCATCACACTGAATGTGTGGACTTGCAGGTCTTAAGTACCCCCCACACCTGATCGGCGTTAAGCCAATCAGGGAGCGGACAAATTAGCCGGGCGCGCATGCGCACATGTAAAAAGGCGCATGGCCTATAATACCCATAATGCTTGTGTAGTGCGCGCGCATCACAAGACAGCAGCGCGCACTTCACAGGCGCACACAATACCAATACAATCCCCACAGGATGAGGGATATAATGACAGCGAAATAGATAGTAAAAGCACTGTTGTGTGATGTCAGATGTGTCAAGATAGAAGAACAGTGTAGTGAGTGCGGGGGCTGAAGGTGGGTTGGCGTAGAAATAGCGCCAACCCTTGGGTGTCCATACAGCCAACAACAGCGCCAAACTGTTATATCCCTGCCTTCGTATGTCAAAGACACTATTCATTTACTAAAAATTTTGGAAAAGAAGCAACTACCCCCTAATGTCTGGTTAGTTGCACTAGATGTCGAATGCCTCTATAATTGCATCCCTCATGTTAGGGGTCTTGAAGTTATACGTGGACAATTACTTGAAAGGGGTCCCAGATTTGACTCGTATGCAAATTTCGTTTTGGATTTACTAAAAATGTTTCTTGACCAAAAATCATTTTTTATTCGGATCTTCCCACTTCCTCCAGGTCCAAGGTGTGGCTATGGGGACCAAGTGTGCCCCTTCATACGCCAACCTATACCTGGGGGGGTGGGAACGAGAAATTTTTGCCAACACTTCATCAAACCTTTTGCCGAAGGTGTTATCCTGGCACAGGTATATCGATGACGTGTTGATGTTTTGGTCAGGTACTCGCGATGAACTATCCGCTTTTTTTGATTCTTTAGCTCTCAATAATTTTAATCTCAAGTTTACTATGGAGTGTAGTCAATCCCAGGTCAACTTTTTGGATCTCAAAATCACAGTTGACCGACAAGGCAACATTAATTCAGCCCTATACTGAAAACCCTCATCTGGAAACACCATTCTGCACGCAGAAAGTGCTCATCCACAATCACTCATAAACAGTATTCACTATAGTCAATACTTAAGGATCAAACGTAATTGCACCTCTGAAACTGATTTCTTTTCAGCATCACGTGAACTATACATACGGTTGAAAGATAGAGGCTATAGTCATGCCTTACTTAAACGATCTTTTAACAAAGTAAAAAATTTGGATAGAAAAACTTAGATTTTTCCTATGAGAGACGCTGAAGACTTTCAACCTGTTAGATTAATTACTCAATATTCATCCCTTCATGTTCAAGTTCATGAAGTAGTAAAGAAATGTTGGCCTCTCCTTTTGGCTGACACATCTATCAGCAAATTTGTGAGATCAAACTCGGACATCACTTATCGTCGCTCTCCATCTCTAAGAGACCGACTGATAAAAAGTCACCACTCCCCCAAAAAAACATATATTGAACGTGAGTTGGGCACTTTTTCATGTGGACACTGTGACGTCTGTCCGTTTGTCGCCAACTCTAAAAAGGTTCTTTTTCCTGGCTCTACACACAACATTCAATATCATGTTGATTGCAGAACCATAGGGGTTGTCTACTTAGTCCAATGCAGATGTGGGGCTTTTTATGTTGGGAAAACCAAGCGACCCTTCCAGGTTCGCATCCGTGATCACATTAAACCAATGCTAAAACGTGTCACAACGACGGCAATCAACAGGCATATAAACCTTTTTTTTAAAACACTATATGATGATAGGTATAGCAAAATTGTATCTTTATTTAATTACTATGATGGGACTTTACCGACTTATGCACCCATAACTATGGTTGCGTTGGTCGATTCACTCCCTCTTGACCTGTCAATTCTTTCTTTGTTGTTTGTCTGTTGAACCCTCTCCTGCTGCGCCGCGCAGGTTTTGCCTGATTTGTGTTGGAATTCTCTTGGCCACTGAAATTTCAGTCATAGTACTAAACTATCTGTATCCATATCCTTAACTCATAATACTATATAATTCTTTCTATATGACACAAATGTTGTAAATATAATGTCTACTGTACAATCTATATGTTTATTTCAATGTGGTTATTATGTTTATAGGAACTCTTTTTGATTGTATTATCTCTTCTTATTGCTAGTTCTATATAAATGTATGTCTTATCTTTTGGAAAAATTATGGCTAGCCTTGGCCCCATGACGTGCTCTCTCTATCCCTGGCTTCGCCGCGGTCCTTTTCCCTCTCCCATTGTAGGGAATGATATTGCCCTCTGCGGGCCTTGGATATTTCAGGGTCCCCTCCCTGCCTGGGTTCTACAGCGATCCACTGTGTATGTCCCGTGATGGCTGGTTCTCCCTCCTATTTCCATCATGTTGTTGGCTGTATGGACACCCAAGGGTTGGCGCTATTTCTACACCATCACACAACAGCGATTTTACTATCTATTTCGATAGTAAATTAACGCTGATCAGGTGTGGGGGGTACTTAAGACCTGCAAGTCCACACATTCAGTGTGATGGACTCAGGGGCATCGGTACACCATGCTGTTTCGCTTTACAGGTCAGTTACTTGCTACTCTCTGACTTTGACACAGTCAAATCCGTTTATCTCTCAACCTTCTGACTTGGTTACTGTTGATTCCCTCTTCTTACAGACTATGGCCTAAGCTGTGTCCTACAAACCAGCAACAACAGTTAACTTGACATCAGTTTTCAGAGACCACATCATGTTTATCCTAGATGTAGTATTCACTTTAACAAGCGGTCTATATTGACAGGTGAACGTTCTTTCTCTGCTCAATCCTCAATATGTACCAACTTGCGCTGTGTTTAATACAGTATTGTTAAAGTAATCATATGCTTTTTTATGTGCATTTTTGATTCCAGACACTGCGCAATTGGCTTGTACTGGCCATTTATATTAAATATGCCTTACTATTTCAATTTACCCGACACCCCCTCATACTAACTACCTCATATGTTTTGGGTAAGCTTTATTGAGGCTATGTTAGCCCCTCATCGTTTAATGAGATGAGTTATTCTCTTTAAATATACATTCTTTGCTTATGACGTTACTCTATTCCACCAGGTCCCGAATGCCCCCTACAGCCATAGAAGCGATGCTAAAGCTCTGACTGCTGTATTGGGGTTATAATCTGGGGTCTGCCTTGCCAATCCTGGGGTATGTATCTGGGGATTTGCTGAGTCCTAGGCTTGATTTAATAGGGGTGGGCCTTTGTTTATTGACCACGTCATGGGGCCAATGTCTAGCAATGATGATTGGACACTATAATTATTATGCAACTAATGACACTTTTTGTATCTGTTTTTTAGAAATTTTATTGCGGTACAGATAATCTTCACTACCCTGAGGAAGCCAATACTGGCGAAACATGTTGGTTAAATCCAAAAAAAGTTTTATCGGTACCTTTGATCTATGTATCACATAGGTCTATTAGCCGTCCTCCCATATAATTATATGTAGAATATGTGTTATATGTACTGTACTATATTTGTTAAATGTGATTTTCACATAAGCAATTATCACTGTCTATTTTTTGCTCTCAAATAAAAAATTGTTTTTACTATAACCTATGAGTACTTTCATATTACTGGTACCGTAATAATCTACCTATCCCTGTTCACCCTTATATCATCTAATTTTGGGATGAGGTACCTTTCTATGTGAGATCTTTCCAGCCCACCCCATCTATATAAGTAGAGATGCTAGTGATATCCTTGACCAAATATGGCCACATTACCATAGTTTCCTGCAGGTTTGGACTGTGGAGTTGGGCCCAAAGTTTATCTCATCAACAGTTACTTGCCAATTTTGGTTGCGATGACTGATCTGAGGAGACCGCTCTTCTTGCTGGTCTCTGACTGGTCTTGACTTCACCCCCACGGCTGATGCTGTCACTCCAGAACACTGGCACTGGCAGGAGTGCCCACCCTCATTTCAGAGTGGAAGACTAGAACGATGGTTGTATTTTTAGGGACTTGGATTATGACAAGTCTACCCCCTAGAGAAAAAAGGAGGCAGTCATAATTATTATCTCCCGGGAGCCATCTATCATGTGGGCGCTTCATGTTGGTCTGGGCTGAACTAGGCTCAACTTTAACCTTAGCTCATTACTACTGGCATTGTGAAAGGACACGGTTGTGTTCATTAAGGTAGGCATTACTCTGTGTTAGCTTAATCCCTAGAAAACTTAGTAACATTACAAGATAATACGTTTTAGTATAAGTGTGTGATGGGCTGACCTTTTCTAAGTACAACCCTCACTTTTGGATGAGCAAGGGTTAGACCTTCTTTCAATTTTTTTTTCAAAAGCAGTTTGTGTCAGATCGGGGTCAATTTCCCCTCGCTTCCAATGACCATTACAGAAGAAAATGGGAAAGGCTACCCAATGGGCAATGAAAACTGGACAGAGGTTTAAACCATTGACCACAGTACCAAAAATGTAAATTTCTTTAGCTCTGGTTTATACCAGTGCGGCTTTGAATGCGCGCTACTTCAGCGTGATTTCAATGCCGCAGATCAGTGCAATTTGCACCTCCGATTTCATTGCAGCTTGCAACTTCCTTTAACAGAAGTCTATGCAAGTCACAATGAAATCGGAAACAAGTACCGCAGAAACATTTTTCAGAGTCTCTGCAACATGAATCGTGAATTTGAAAGTTTCCATTGCCGGCAATAGGGTGGGACTTGTCATGTGAATTGGAACTGTCAAATTGCATGACAAATCACACGTGTCAATGAGGGATTAGTGCTGAAAAGAATTTTAACGCACATTATAGTAAAGATTAACCATTTTACTAGAAACTATCTTTTGTGCTCAGAATACTTCCTCTTATGAGAGATAACACAAACGTTCTAATAGTTTTTAAAAAAAAAGCATAATTTGTTAACCTGTATGTACTTTCACCTCGGTTATATGACTCTTTAATCATTTTCTTTTGGTTTTGGTAAAACAAAGTACAAGTATTTAATCAATTAGCAAAATCCTGAGTTTATGAGGACTAAAACAGCAACCTATGAGCAGCTAGGCGGTGTGTTGGTGTAAACTGAAGCCATAGGACATTGAAGGGCAAAATACCTTGTTCTTGTGTTGGGACTACATTGTTCAAATGCTTCCCAACACAGCCCCATGGAGCTGGTGTGAACAAGCCCTTATCAGTTATATGGATTTGAGGACCTCACCCATCCAGGTTATGAAAAAGAAGAAAGGGGAGTTTCCAGCAACATTTTCCTCAATCTGTTTTCCTGATACAGTACAGGGAGTGGGTGTTGTAATTGTATAACAAGTGTGTTACTGATATGATCACCAGGTGAACATAAAGGAAAAATAAAGGAAAAAAACAAAAAAAAAAAACAAATGCAGCCATCACATCTAAAACTGGTAAGCTGTAATAAAAATGTTAGATCTGTTGATTTATTTGATAAGATCTGTTGATTTGATTGATTTACTTAATGACAAGAGTTAGTTCTATGCCGCGTGGAGCCTATATATGTCCTTTGATGAAGTCGTATGTACCAATGTTATATACAGTCGCACTTGCGAATATTTTTACATGTTTAGTCTCAGGGTTATACAGTAAGTCCAGTGCTGAGGACTGTTATGTTTGTGTGTAATATGTGGCCTATGTTAAGGCTGTCATATACCGTGTGTTTTTTGTATCTGTTGAAATTCTTAATAAACAGAATTTTACAAAAAAAATTAAATTATTATTGGTTTTAGATATATTTTACTGGCCACGTGATTGTTCCAGGTCAGTGATTTAGAAAGTACTAAGGCCAGGATCACAATGACAAACCTGGCACCTCTATACTTAAAGCGGAGCTCCACCCTAAAGCGGAACTTACGCTTATCGGATTCCTCCCCCCCTCTGGTGCCACAATTGGCACCTTTCAGGGGGGAGGGGGGTGCAGATACCTGGATAATCCAGGTATCTGCACCCACTTCCGGGACTAGCTAGCCACAGCTGCCCCACCCCTATCCGCAGATCGCCCACCAAACCCCCCCCCCCCGTTGTGTCTTGGGAAACACACAGTTCCCAGGACACAGCGGGGACCAGTAAAGACGCGCAACGCGACTCGCGCATACGCAGTAGGGAACCGGGCAGTGAAGCCGCAACGCTTCACTTCCTGATTCCCTGACAGAGGATGGCGGCGGGGGCAGCCGAGAGACAAGTGATTGCTCGTCATCTTCTGCCGACATCGCTGGAACCTGGAATAGGTAAGTGTCCATTTATTAAAAGTCAGCAGCTGCAGTATTTGTAGCTGCTGACTTTTAATATTTTTTGTGCAGGTGGCCATCCTCTTTAAGATAACCCTGTCACCACAGGGTCACTTGATAATTAAAGTGGACGTTCACCCTAGAATTACTCTATGAATATTAAACAGCCATTTAGCATGTGTTCCTTGATAAATTATAGCACCATGTTTGGATTCTTTCAATGCTCTGTTTGTCCAGCATTGAAAACTGCTGGCCATTTACCAGCGACACAATGCAACTTATGGTGTCACTTCGGGGTTTATTTACTAAATCTAGAGAGGGCAAAATTAGAGTGCTATGTCCCCATCTAGGAGGCTCTCTGTCATGTCTCCATAACATTCTCAGTAATTTCCTAGCTTTGATTACTCACGGTATCAACTATGTAGACTCTTAATCTATTGTCATGGAATGTGAGAGGCCTCAATTCCAAGATTAAGCGGTCCTTAGTTTTTAAATACATACAAAAACGTAAACCAAGTATTATCTTCCTCCGAGAATCGCATCTGGTTGGCTCCAAAACGCTAGCCCTTCTTAGGGCATTTGTGGGCAGAGCATTCCATTTTACATACTCAAACTATGACAGGGGAGTATCTGTACTGGTGTCCAAATCTCTACTGTACACTACCAGGACTGTCAAAATAGATCCTTTTGGTAGGTCCTTGTCATTGATAATAGACCATATACATTTGTGGTAGTGTATCCACCCCCCCGTTTACAGTGGGGATGTGGCAAATGGTGATGACACGGGTGCTCCAGGTGGCAGAGGGACCTATAATTCTAGCAGGGGACCTGAACGCAGTGTTGTCACCGGAAATAGATAGGTATGGATTGGCGGCCAAAGGCAGCCCCCTCTGGAAGCATGTGTGAAACAATATGATTTAATGGAGGCATGAAGGTGGAAAAATCCAGATACTAAGACATATTATTGTTATTCTTCCACATTCAACACCCTTTCTATATTAGATATGTGTTTCGTGTCCAGGGAGCTGTTACCAAGAGTTGTGAATGTCCAATACCTTCCCTGTGCTATCTCAGATCACTCTCCCCTGCAGATCACCATTGATATGGAGAGGCCGTGAGGGTTTGTTTTATGGCGGCTGAGCCCCCTGTGGCTCAAAGAGGAATGTTTTGAGAGGTCCACGATTGCGTCCATAAATAACTTCTGGCTGGAACAAAGAGATGAAGTGCCGATAGGGGTTACCTGGAACTCATTTAATTCTACACTCAGAGGGTCTATCTCTTGAGTAATTAAACAGTTTAGATCAGACAGGGGATGGAAAATCAGGGAATCAGAACAAATTGTCACGGATGCTGAAGTAGACTATATTAAAAATCCTAACCCAGATACCCATAGGGCTTGGAGGGAGGGTGTTCGCCAATTAGACTAGTGGAAAAAACCCAGAAAAAGTTACTGTACCAATCACAACGTATCTTTGTATTTGGTAATAAAAATAGCAGACTGCTGGCCTATCTAGCTCACTCGAAAAAAAAAAACACCAGCATCTCTCCCACCTATCCCACGCATTTACGATATCCAACAGAAACTTTGTACATGGCAATTGGACATCGCCAATGAATACGTAGCCTTTGATTTATTAGTTATACTCTTCCAGAGTGGACTATGGACACCCGGGTGGTGGTGTCATTAAACACCCATAAAGCTTTCAAATCCACTGAGTGGCCATATCTAATAGCGGTCCTTGGGCGGCTCGGATTCGGTCCCAAATTCATAGCCTGGGTGCAACTACTGTATGCCAAACCAGTAGCCTGTCTGAGGGTAAATAATATCATTACGGATTCCTTTGCAATAGCTAGGGGCACTCGGCAGAGGTGCCCACTGTCGCCCCTGTTGTATATAAGCATCTGGCGCCATTTTGCCTTGGTCTCCTCCTATTGATTACATTATCGGGCACCATTTTACTATAGTCCCATTCATGTGTTTTGGCATCCAGCGCCACATTGCCTTAGTCCCCCATTGATTTACATATCAAGCTCCATTTTCCTGTTGAATAGGGTAAAGGCACAATCGTATATGATGGACGCTATAGGCAGTGGTGTTGGGAGGGGGGCTGGGGGAGGCTGGGGCCCCGAATGGGTCATTGAACAGCCCCGGGCCTCAGGGATACATCACTGTATTAGTAGCCCAGAGCGCCGCCGAGCGGGGACCGATCTGATCCCGATCACCACCAAGCGCTGCCGAGTGCAGCTGAGTCACAGAGCAGGTCCTACCTTCTGGAGCCTGCAGCGCCTATGATGGACATCCCACTGGTCCAATGGCAGGACCGCGGGACATGTGACATCCATCATAGGCGCTGCAGGCTCCAGAAGGAGGGAATTACAATGCGGCCGCCATGCCACATCGATCCCGCTCGGTGCTCAGGTCTCCTCTTTCCTCCTCTGGCTGCCTGCTGTGATGATGGGCACACTGAACACCACGGCTGAGCTGCAGGATACATGAAGTCTCCTGGTCAGGTAGGTCAGTGTGTGTCACTACCATCAGTGTACGTAGGTTAGTGTATGTAGTCAGGTAGGTCAGTGCATGTCAGGTAGGTCAGTGTGTGTCAGGTAAGTCAGTGCATGTCAGGTAGGTCAGTGCGTATCAGGAAGGTCAGTGCATGTCAGGTAAGTCAGTGTGTGTCAGGTAGGTCAGTGCATGTCAGGTAGGGCAGTGCATGTCAGGTAGGTCAGTGCATGTCAGGTAGGTAGGGCAGTGCATGTCAGGTAGGTAGGTCAGTGTGTGTCAAGTAGGTCAGTGCATGTCAAGTAGGTCAGTGCGTGTCAGGTAGGTCAGCGCGTGTCAGCTAGGTAGGTCAGTGTGTTAGGCAGGTTAGTGTTTATTGATCAGCATTGATGGGCACCAGTAAGCCAGGCAGCAACCAGCAAGTGAGCTTACCCCCGCCACACAACCCCACCGCCCAGCCAAAAAAAACTGCGCCACTACCGCCGCCGACCTATCCCCCCGCTCGCGCCGGCCTTGGACTTCGGGCCGAAGCCCCTGGTCTTTTTGCCACCTAGCAACTCCCCTGGCTATAAGCTTGAAGAGCAGTTGCTCCAGAGCTTAGTAAATGAGCAGAATCTTTGCTGACTTCTATCATCCAATCATGTGCAAGTAAAGATGCCGTTTTTTTAATTTTCCTTGCACGTGATTGGGTATTCTTTGTAAAGTGAAGCTTTACCTAATCTACTAAGCTCTGGTGCAACTGCATTCAAAGAGTGCAACTGCCTAGTCTATTTGCCTTTGGTAAATCAACCCCCATGAGTTTGCCAGCAGGTTTCAGTGATGATTGCTGGACAACCAGAGATGGACACCAAAAAATGATTGGTGTTATGCATTTATCAAGGTACATGTGTTATATTGCTGTACAGTATATGTGAGTCCTTGTAAAAATAAAAAAAAGATGTATACTTACCTTTCCATCAGCTCATGTCTTCAAACTAAGTAGTATTTCATCTCATCAGCTCATACATCACCATAGGCAAAAAACAAAAAAATAAAATAAAATGCATTTTATAGCTAAAAAAATACTAAATTTTAAGACTTAATTCAGTCTATCAACATCCATCCATAGCAGAAATATCAGTTTTGGGAGGCCTGACCCTTGAATCAATCTCTGCACATAGTGAATTGTCAGCACACTTCTACTTCCTACACACATACCAGATGCAAATGAAGTAATGGTGTTATAAATACCTTATTTGCAGAAAAACAGATCACCTTCCTCATTACCATCTTTATTGGAAGATACCCTGCCTACTGTCACACAGACGCACACACTGGCAGAACCTAGAACACAATGGACACAATCATCTTCCAGTGGGCTCTTGTTATTTCAGGTAAGGTGACCACTTTTGGGGGGTGCTCTACCTAGGAGTATATAATTATGCAGGTTTAGTGATCTTGAGGGATGCCCCACTTGAAATAACCAAGACTCTCTGAACTCATTTCCAATGGTCTGATCCCACAGCTATGCATTTTTTGGAGCTTCATAAAGTAGATGTAGACCCTAACTGAATGGCATGGCGTTCTAAAGCATTGTGTATCTTAAACCATTTTTTTCATGTTAGTAAAAAACAAAAAAGGAAGAAAAGTAATAACTGTATTTTCTATTTACTATATACGTGTATGTGGTCCAACAACAGCTGAATATCACTGCTCGGGGGAAGTTTTCTTATGATGACACTGGCAATTCGTTTAGTTTTTTAATTAGAAACGACGAATGTACGAATGAAGAAAATCCGAAAAACGAAAAAAGGAACAACGAAAATGACCGAAAAAATTCGTACATTCGTAACTTTTTTTTTTGTTGAATTGGTAATTTTCCGTGTCCCTTACAATGGTGCTGCTTAACGTGCTTCGAATAGATTGAACGAAAAAATTCGTACATTCGTAACTTTTTTTTTCGATTCGTAACTTTTTTTTTTCGATTCGTAACTTTTTTTTCGATTTTTTTTTTCGATTTTTCGTAAATTATTAAAATGTAATAATAGCATACACATTACATAAAATTATGAATTATGCTCCGATTACGAATCTACGAATGTTACGAATGTACAAATAAATACGAATGCGTCCGAATTTCGAATAAACGAAAATTAAACTAACGAAAAAACGAATCAACGAAAAATAACTCTTACGAATGTACGAATCGTTACGAATACGAACACCGACAACTTACGAATGTACGAATCGTTACGAATACGAACACCGACGACTTACGAATGTACGAATCGTTACGAATCAACGGAAACGAAATGAAAATAAAAGATTTTTTTTTCGGAAACGAAAAAAACAAAACGAAAATAAACAAATTTTTTTGTTGTGCACATGTCTAATGCCTACACAATGAGCATGGTCATGGTTGCCCATGCTCTCCACCCAAAAGGGCATGACGAGCCGTTGGGAGACTGGGACAAGCGCATGCAACCATATTACAGGAAGTGCCTGGACAAGGACCTCCATGGCAGGATCACCACATATTATTTTATTGAAAGCTGAAGTGTTGAAAAGATTATGGGGTCGATTTACTAAAACTGGAGAGTGCAAAATCTGGTTCAGCTGTGCATGGTAGCCAATCAGCTTCTAACTTCAGCTTGTTAATTTAAATTTTGACCAAAGATAGACTTATTTGTAAACATTTAGGCAAAAATAGAAGGCATCATTTCAGAAGAAGAACCCCCTAACAACTGTGAAGCATGGTGGGAATGCTATTGTTTGGCTTTGCTTTGCTTCCCCAGAGTCTGGGCAACTTACAGACATTTATATAATGAAGAATTCATAGTTGACTAATAGGGGTTGATTTACTAAAACTGGAGAGTGCAATGCCTTTCTAAAGCATTGTGTATCATAAACCATTTTTTTCATGTTAGAATATACAGTTTTCACTTTTCTTCCTTTTTTGTTTTTTACTATTTCCTATATACATGTATGTGGTCCAACAACAGCTGAATATCACTGCTCAGGGGAAGTTGTCTTATGGTGACAATAGTGGGACCTGCCTAGACAATGAGCATGGTCATGGTTGCCCATGCCCTCCACCCAAAAGGGCATGACAATGCAGGAGAGCCGTTGGGAGAATGTGATAAGCTTTTGCCACCCTATGACAGAAAGTGCCTGGACAAGACCTGCATGGCAGGATCACCACATATTTTATTCAAAGCTGAAATATTGAAAAGATTATGGGGTTGATTTACTAAAACTGGAGAGTGCAAAATCTGGTGTAGCTGTGCATGGTGGCCAATCAGCTTCTAATTTCAGCTTGTTCAATTAACCTCCCTGGCGGTGTTCCCGAGTCTGGCTCGGGTTGAGTTTTTTCTACCAGGGGCGGTAACCCCGAGGCAGACTCGGGCTTGCGTTGCAGGATACAATGGGGAAGTTACTTACCTTGTCCCCTGGATCCTGCGATGTCTCCCCGCTGTGTGAGTGAGCCGTCCACTCGCTCGATTCACACAGTGCCCGAGTGCCGCTGATCTCCGTTCCCTGCGACGTTCCGACGCACGGGAGCGGAGATCGGTGCCAAATTCAAAAAGGTTTAAAAACACAACACACATACAGTACTGTAATCTTACAGATTACAGTACTGTATACCAAAAATACACATTCCCTTTGTCCCTAGTGGTCTGCCCAGTGCCCTGCATGTCATTTTATATAATAAAAAGATTTTTTTCTGCCTGGAAACTGGAGATTGTCCATAGCAAACAAAAAGTGTCACTTTATGTCAAAAGTGGTTTTAGACCAGCTAGAAAACAGCGATAATAAATTAGAATCACAATTTATCATCAAACAATAAATTTAATGACAGCGACTATTCTGCAACTGAGCAAATTTCAGTGTTTTTGATTTGATTACATTATTGAATCATTTTTATATATATTTTTTTATATTATAATTTATGATTTTGTGTTTCAAACTTTATCATACCCGGGATGTCTACTAGAATCTGGTTCGGACAGATTTAAGTGAGTTATTCATAAGAATTGCATGCCTACAATATAAAAACGCCAAATTTCCATGCAAAATAATTGTACCGCTTTCAGCACTAAATTCCGGACAGAATCATACCGCCAGGGAGGTTAAGCTTTGAAAAAAAACTGGAAGCTGATTGGTTTCTATGCAGAGTTGCACCACATTTAGCATTCTCCAATTTTAGTAAATCAACCCTTATGATTTGTTTACAATGTATAATGTGGTTACATACATGGTATGTCTAAAATCCAAGCAATTATTACATTATTGGGTTTAAATCATCTGTGTAAACCTTAATCTCAACTTTGCTGTCTATTCGGGGCTTTATCAGCAGAGAATAACTTTAACTATTATCGAGGGTCGTATCACGAACAATCTGATATCAGTCTAGACTTCATTTCTTATTTCCTTGTGTCTTCTCAGTATTTTATATCTGAGCATAAACAAAAACAATACATCACCCCTATATTAGGGGATTGTGATCATCCCCTAATATAGGGTTGAGCACCCTTGGCACTTGCCGAAAGATGCTGATACATGGCAAAAAACAGAAGGTCGGAGGGGAGGGTAAGGAAGAAGGAGGGGAATGAGGAAAGAGGGTGGGAGAGAGAAGGGACCAAAAGTGGAAGCATGAAGGGAAATAGAAGAAGAAGGAAGAAGTATAGGGGGAAAGAGGCCCCCCCCCCCCATAATGTTAGATCTTATCTATACCTGCAATGTCAAATATACCTTTATTTTTAGGACTCAGGTGGTTGCAGGAATAGAGGTGTACACTGAGTAGGTAAACGCATTGCAATAAAACCACCTTCGACAGAAGGCTTCCTCTAACTGTAGAGAAGAGATCTTGAGTTTCATTGATACAAGAAAATCATTGTCAAGAAATAAGACCTTAGCGCCTATGGGTAATAAGGAAATATTCAACAAAACACCAGCTGCAGTAAAAGATTTGCAAAAAAAAAAAAGCAAAAGACAATATGAAAACATTTTGCTTAGTGTTAATAAAATTTATATACACACATAATACTAATACAGTCCCATTAGGTGATGATATAAAGTGCTCGTGCTTAAAGCGGAGTTCCACCCGCACCAAAAATATTAAAAGTCAGCAGCTACAACTACTGCAGCTGCTGACTTTTAATAATCGGACACTTACCTGTTCCAGGGTCCAGCGATGCGGGGGGTCGAAGCTCCGAGAGTCCCCCGATCCGCTCGGCTGCGCCGGCATTGCAACTGTGGGCACCCGGCTATGGCTTCACAGCCGTGCACCCACTGCGCATGCGCGAGTTGCGCTGTGCGTCTTTATTGGTCCCTGTTGTGTCCTGGGAACTGTGTGTTTCCCAAGACACAACGGGAACCCTCGGATATGGGCAGGCATTCCTGGATATGGGCGGGGCAGATACCTGTATTATACAGGTATCTGCACCCCCCCTCCCCCCTGAAAGGTGCCAATTTTGGCGCCAAAGGGGGGGGGGGAATCCGATAAGCGTAAGTTCCACTTTAGGGTGGAACTCCGCTTTAATTGACATCTTTTGTGCAGATGTGCTAAGACTGGGTGCCCCACATAGATGTGCACTCACCCCTGGATGTTGACCACCTATCTCTAGTGTAACTTTTAAATGTGAGTGGAACTATTTTACTTTTTATCAAATAAACTCGTTTATAATGGCATTGCGCAATCAGGATCTCCTTTTGTCATTTCCATCCACCTATATGAGGTTTTTCTCTGCATGAGACGTCAGTCAATAGACTTCTACAGGGGTATCCCCACACGCTTAAGAGACCACACTAGAGATAGGTGGTCAACATCCAGGGGTGAGTGCACATCTATAGGTGGGAACCAAGTCTGAGCACATCTTCACAAGAGACATCAGTAAGCACAAGCACTTTATATCATCACCTAATGGGACTGTATTCGTTTTATGTGAGTATATGAATTTGATTAACACTAAGCGCAGCAAACTGTTTTTATAAATAAAATCATTGTGACAGCGTGCGCTGTGTTCACCATAGTACTTATTAGTGAACGCTTGTCTCAGCATAGTGTTGTGGTGTGGTAGGAAGAAAGCAACTACCGGTATATGAGGCTTTAATGTTTGGGTTTACTGTACATGTACTTTACTTTTAATGAGAATTACATTTAGAACATTTGGATTTTATATTCTACCACCTTGCCAAGGCCTTTATCAGGTGTTTTCACATTATCTGTGGACTTTTATATATTTTATCTTACATCGAAAGTCGAGACAGATGCCATAAAACACAAATTAATCCAGTTATTTATTAATAAAAAACAAGTTATTTCTTATGCAGCTAGTGTAAGTACTTGAATCTATTTGAAATAACCCCCCGGATTGGTAACTCTAGTGCCGCGTACACACGTTCGGATTTTCCGTCGGGAAATGTTGGATGTGAGCTTGTTGGCGGAAAGCCCGACCATGTGTACGCTCCATCGGACATTTGTTGTTGGACTTTCTGCCAACAAATGTTGGCTAGCAGGTTCTCAAATTTGCTGCCAACAAAACGTTGTTGTCGGACTGGTAGCACAAAAGTTCACGCATGCTCGCAATCATGTACGAGCCGGAAGCGCTCGGTCTTGTAAAACTAGCGTTCGTAATGGCGATACCACGTATGTCTTGTACGTCACTACGTTCGTAATTGTAGCCAACATTTGTGTGACCGTGTGTATGCAAGACAAGTTGGAGCCAACACCCTTTGAACAAAAATCCACGGTTTTATTGTCAGAAAGTCCGATCGTGTGTACATGCATAGGTGTTAAAGTAGAACTAAAGGAAAAAGTATTTTTTTCCCATTTTGGCTATAGTGAGGCTTCATTCACACCAATGCGGTTTTTTAATGCTTTTTGCAGAAATTCTGCACAAGTCCGTTCGTGTGTACGGGGCATAACACTTTGCACCGCTGACCAATTGAACGGTCCTTCGTTATCCCCTAATAACCGCATGCATGCTTTTTATTGGCCAGGAAAAGTCCACTGCATGCAAAAATGTCCTCCCAAGCACCTCCACTAATCAAATAAAACCCACAGAATGTCTTTGAGAGCAACTATTGTGGGTATATTAATTTTTTTCAGGTATTTATATAGAGTTGATACTTTGAGCATCACTTTACATATTGTACATTCATATAACTCTCTGTTCTCAAAAAGCTTACAATCTAAGGTCCCTATCTCATTATCATATACACACTGGGGCCAGTTTGGACAGAAATCAGTTAACCTTCCAGAATGTCTTTGGAGGTGTGGTGGGAAACCAGTGTACTCAAACGAAGCCCATGCAAACACAGGGAGGATATGCGAAGTCCATACTTACCAACTGTCCCGAATTTCCCGGGACATTACCGGGATTTAGACTCTTTTCCCGATTTTATTATTTCCTGGGAAATGTTCCCGATTTTTCCAGATTTTTCGCTGCCGCCTCTAGAGGTCCGCAGCTGGCGGAGACAATGTCTCCGCCTGCCGCCATTTTTAAGAAGACCAGAAGAAGTGGAGTGGAGCTGGGTGGCTACAATAGAAACAGAGCTGTTGTGGCGCCGCCCACCCCCGCCTTGCCCCACTCCACCCCCGCCTTGCCCCACTCCACCCCACTCCGCCCTGCTGCCGGTCTGTTATGGAAAGAGGTGGGGGTGGTTCTATTGTAACCACGTGGCTAACACTTATCCTTCACAGTACGGGGTGGACACTATCCGATGGGGCTCCGCTGGGGACATCTGATGTAAGGGGGGCTCCGCTGGGGTCATCTGATGTAAGGGGGCTCCGCTGGGGACATCTGATGTAAGGGGGGGCTCCGATGGGGACATCTGATGTAAGGGGGAGCTCCGCTGGGGACATCTGATATAAGGGGGAGCTCCACTGGGGACACCTGATGTAAGAAGGGGCCCTGCTGGGGACACCTGATGTAAGGGGGGGCTCTGTTGGGGACATCTGATGTAAGGGGGGCTCCGCTGGGGACATCTGATGTAAGGGGGGCTCCACTTTGGACATCTGATGTAAGGGGGAGCTTTGCTGGGGACACCTGATGTAAGGGGGGGCTCCGCTGGGGACACCTGATGTAATGGGGGCTCCGCTGGGGACACCTGATGTAAGGGGGGGCTCCGCTGGGGACATGTGATGTAAGGGGGGCTCCGCTGGGGACATCTGATGTAAGGGGGAGCTCTGCTGTGGAAATCTGATGTAAGGGGGAATAGTAATAATGCACTTCAATCATCCTGTCACCATAACAACCATGGTGCTGGGATGATTGAAGCGCTAACACCAGGTGTTTGGAGTAACTTTATCTGCTGATTTGTTAAACTCTGGAATACACATTTCTATTGTGGTGTAGGATCTGGGCCTGCTGTCCCTCCATTCCTCTTTCCTTCCTTCTCTATCCCTCCCTCTTTTCCCCTTTCTTTCTCCATCTCTCATTCATCTCAGACTCTAACCCCCCCCCCCCCATGTAAACGCCCACTATTCACGTAAACCACGCCCATTTTTGACTTGGCCGCATTTTCTTTTTTTGCAAAGTCACAACTACAAACGCATGACCCGCCCCTAATTATAATACGACTCCGCCTACAGCCAAAAAAGTGTCCGTCAATTTTTTTTTACAATGTTGGCAACTATGGAAGTCCATGCAGGTTGGGATTGGGATTCGAACTGGGGGCACCAGTATTTTTTCTGATTAACTTTTACTCAGTATAAAGCCATCAATCAGAATAGAGGTGTGACTCACTCCAAATGCATAGAGTAGCCTTTATCATGACTTTGTATTTTGATTTTACAGGTGTGCTTTCAACATTTGCCCAGATTAGCGCGCCTATTGGTGGATCCGGATACCTCTATGCAAAGGATATAAGCATCACTCTACAGCACCAGAAATCCTGGACAATAGACGGTTCTTCTATTGTCATTGCAGATCGTTTGCCTGGATCAAATCCAGTATACCTTGGTCGATGTGTTGGGAAATGCGAACTGTTTGAAAATGGGACGCTGAGAATTGATCAGCTGATCAACACAGATAACAAAACGTACACAGTTACTATCAAGCTTGGAGGTGTAACATCTACTGAAAAGGTCCAGCTTAATGTGTATAGTAAGTAACTATACTTTTCTGCAGAACAGTTTTTTATGTGAAAATGTTTATATGATTTTATTCCAATGCTCTTATAGTGGAAGCACAATTAATTTTCACTGACCATCCATTTCCTGCATGTTGGTAGGCAGGCAACCCCAAGCAAAGCAGTATGGCTTCTTTGCTCATTCTCAAGATTTAGCAGCATTAATGTACAGTATGTGAACCCTCACCATGTAAAACAACCTATTCAGTTTAACCACTTCAATAGCGGGCACTTTCACCCCCCTTCCCTCCCAGGCCATTTTTTAGCTTTCAGCGCTGTCGCACTTTGAATGACAATTGCACGGTCATACAACACTCTACCTAAATGTATTTTTAATCATTTTCTTCACACAAATAGAGATTTCTTTTGGTGGTAGTTAATGACTGCTGGGTTTTAAATTTTTTACAAAAAAAAAGAAAAAAATAGCGAAAACAAATTTCTTATGCTGCGTACACACGATCGGACTATCCGGGGGACTTGGTCCAGCGGACCAGAGTCCGTCCAACAATCCGCCCGTGTGTGGGCTCCAACGGACTTTTTCTTCCCAAAAGTCCGGCAGACTTAGAAAGAAGTTTTGACTCAAAATTATCCAGCAATCTGTGTGCTAGTCCGCCGGACTTTCGAAATAAACGGACTTGCCCACACACGGAGTAAAGTCCATTCATTTTGAACCTGACTTCAGGTAGACGGGACTAGCGAAGGAAGTCAATGCCGCCATCTCCCTCGGCGAGATTGACACCTTGCTAGCCCCGTCACCTGGTATGGATTTAAAGGGGAATCCCTACGCTGAAAAGACAGCGTGGGGGTCCCCCCATAACGCATATCAGACCCTTATCCGAGCACGCAGCCCAGCCGGTCAGGAAAGGGGGTGGGGACGAGCGAGCACCCCCCTCCTGAGCCGTACCAGGCCGCGTGCCCTCAACATGGGGGGGAGCGGCCCCCCACCCCAAAGCACCTTGTCCACATGTTGATGAGGGGACAAGGGCCTCTTCCCGACAACCCTGGCCGTTGGTTGTCATTCAGGTGCTTATCTAGTAGTTTCTTGAAACTATCATCTATCAATGCCCCCCGCTAAGACCACCGCCTGTGGAAGGCAATTCCACATACTTGTCGCTCTTACAGTAAAGAACCCTCTACGTAGTTTAAGGTTAAACCTCTTTTTTTTCTAATTTTAATGAGTCGCCACGAGTCCTGTTAAACTCCCTTTTGCGAAAAAGTTTTATCCCTATTGTGGGCTCACCTGTATGTTATTTGTATACCATGTGCAGGGGGAATGTCAGGACAAGTCTGATCATTGGAGGAGAGCAAGTTGAGTTACCAGCATAGCTAGAGAACTGACCACGCTGTGCTCATATGTCTAGTGTGGTCAGTTCTTAATAGGAAAGCAGAGGGACTGGCAAGAACACCAGAGATTTCACACAAAGGAAGTAATACAAAGAGAACAAGATACTTGTTCATACAAGTACATGGTACAATAGGCTTATATCAGGAATATGAAGTGTTGGGTTTGCATACTCTTTAATTCCTCACTGATTATGCTGTTATTCCTCACACCAACAAAAAGTCATTGCAATTTGTCTGTAAGTGAACACCCGATAAGATATCAAACTCAGCTGTTTCCACTAAACTGTAAATGCAAACAGTGTTATTTTTCTTCTTTGACCGATTTTACCCCCCACAGACGCACACAAACACACACACCAACGTAATGGATATCTAAAGTGGAAGAAATGTTTTGGATCTCAGCCTGGTTGACAACATGGCTCCCTCCACATATACAGTGGAGTATTTGAGTGTAGCTACAGAGAACAGGAAGGGTGTTATTCCCACGATTGTGAAAAAATAAACTTTAAATAAAGAAAACGAATGCAGCCACTTCATCTAAGAGCTAGCAAGCTGTAATATATTACATTATAGTTTTTGTGCTTCGGGCTTCATGGGCGTATTAAAATTCTCCTTTCCTGACAGACTCCATGGCAGCCAACGTATGGGTTAATCCCGCCTCTCCTACCTCATAGGACCCCACTCCCATAAATCTTTGCTCCCAGCTAGGTACCGTGTTCCTTTTTTGTCCTCCTCCTTAGGACTAAAGAGGTAGTTCTTACCTTAAGGAGTAGTTGATCCAGGCCTGGCGTTTCCCCTTGCGTTGGCGATGGAAGAATGGCGGTGTTGCAGTCCAGTTACCCAGCTATTAGCAGGGTGGATACGGGTGATGTTGTGGTGCCCTGAAGAGCTTACTATCCAGTCATTGACTGGCAAGCGGCAGTTTGGCCAATCGTCCTCGCTATTAGCAGGAGGCCTCCCCCCCCCCCATCGATACCCGGTCATGGTCGCCTAGGAGGCGCTTGAGGGTCAGGTCGGATCATCTTCGTGCTGGATGGGTATCGTATGTTTACTTGTTTCTCCATGGCAGCCTGTGTGTATTCTGTGTGTGTTTCTGTCTTCCTGGTATGGCGACTGGAGCGCATCTGCGTTCCAGTCCGCCGCTGCTCGTTCCTACTGCGCGTGCGCACGGCCTCGATCCAGATCGAGGCTTGGTTTGCGCCTGCGCGGTTCGACGGGTCAGCGGTGGCCGCGCATGCGCGCGGACGTCGGGGGGCGGCGTGCGACGACGCTCGGAGCGCCGTGACGTCATCCAGGCGGCAAATTCAAATAGCTGTCAGATACAGCTATGCCCTGGCTTCATACAGACACTGCAGACGCCGGTTCTTGTACTGACAATACTTGTGGAAGGTAGGCTGGGTGCTTTCTATTCATATGCTATGAGTTTCTGTGGTTATGCTGTTCCTTGAATGTTTATGGTCTATATTTCACCTGCAGTCTCTGCTGTTCTGTTGCCATGGATGTGTCGTCGCCGCCTAGTGGTCAGCCCTTATGCCGCAGGTAGGACGGAATATTTTTTTCCCTCTGCCTGTTTTGCATGGGTTTTTGAGGATTGGGGAATTATAAAGTATTTTTTCTTTCCTGTTGTGTCCTCAGCCCTTCTAGGTCCGATCATCATTCAGTAGCACGTGAAGAAAAATCTAGGTCACAGCGTGACCAATCAAAATCAAAGTCTTCTTCTAGACATCATACGGATAGGTCAAGGTCCGGATCTAAACGTGATTCCCACCGCCATTCTGGTCGCCCAGAGAAAAAAGCCTGCTGGGGGTGTAGGGCTCATGTCCCGGAGGACAAATCCCTATGTGAAGCATGCTACTCCAAGGCTGTGAGGGAGAGAGGTGCAGGAGACCAGCAGGTGGAAGCACTGGTTAGAAAGGTTGTACAGGAATCTCTGAATAGGACGGATTCAGCCCACACAGCCATTCCTCCCTCAGCACCAGCCTCAGCCGCGGACGTAGTGGATCTTGAAGTTCCAGGTCCTTCTCATGACAATTTTTCATCAAATGGATCCTCCGATAGTGAGGTTGAGGTGGATGAATATGGAGCGGGGTTCGACTTCTCCCAGGTTCCTCATCTGGTCAGGGCAGTTAAAGACGCACTGAAATGGGAAGACCCAATAGAGATGCCCTCCAAACAGAAAAAGTATTTCAAGCATCTGAAAAAAGAGCGCCCGAATTTCCCCTTCTTGGGGGAGCTAGGTGAAATCATATCTGATGAATGGGGGAAGGTTGAAAGAAAGAACTCTTTGATCACCAAGGTAGCGAAAATGTACCCATTCAGGAGTGAGGAGGTGAAATACCTGGATTCAGCCCCCCTCATTGATGCTGCACTGATGAGATTGGTGAGACATGTTACGCTTCCACTGGAAGACACAGTGTCATTCAGAGACGGTCTGGAAAGGAAGATCGATACTGATCTCAAACGAGTATATATCACCGCTGGGATGGCCTGCAAGCCGGCCTTGGCTCTTGCGGCCTTGTCAAAAGCCATGGAAACCTGGACAGATGACGTGGGTGCAATCCTGGGAAGTATATCCGAAGATGTGCTCAGGAATTCTCCTGTACATGAATTAAGGATGGCATCGGCTTTTCTGGGGGAAGCATCCCTGGACATTATCCGGTTAGTATCGCGTGTCATGCTATCTTCGGTCACAGCTAAACGTGCTCTATGGTTACGTCCATGGGCAGCGGATCCTGCCTCCAAACAGGCATGGTGCAAGATTCCCTTTGAGGGTTCTTCCCTCTTTGGGAACAAGCTGGACTCGGCCATCACACGCGCTACTGGGGGTAAGTCGGGTTTTCTACCTCAGGATCGTCGTCTCTTGAGCCAGAGAAGAACCCAACCCAGACAGGATCAGGAGCGTGCTAGGGACGCACGGCGATACAGACCTGGTAGGGAATTCAGAAAAAACTGGAAAAGAAACCAACCTTCAGGTCAGAAATCCACAAAGGCCACGTCTTCCGGGGGTCGTGATGCGACTAAGTCCTTTTGATATGGAGCCTGTCCAGGTGGAGCAGGTAGGAGCACGGTTACTCCATTTCCAGCACGTCTGGGCAGCCTCGGTCCAAGATTATTGGACAATCAAAACCATCTCTACAGGTCACACCTGGACTTTCACCAACCCACCCACACACCGCTTCATTCCCACAGTTCTACCGAGATCGGAAGAGAAGAAAGAAATTCTCTTATCCTATACAGACTCCCTGATATCTCAAGGGGCCGTCATTCCGGTACCAGTGGAGGAAAAATTTCAGGGGGTATATTCCCCCCTCTTCATGGTTCTCAAAAAGAACGGGTCATGGAGGCCAGTCATCGACCTAACATATTTGAACTCCTTCATCCAGAAGGAAAGATTCAAGATGGAGACTCTCTTGACCATAAGTCAAACAATTCAGCCAGGCGATTGGATGGTCTCAGTGGACTTGAAGGACGCATATTTTCATGTGCCAATCGCGAGGAATTTTCAGCAATACCTCAGGTTCGCAGTGGAGCAGAGACATCTCCAGTTCACCTGTCTTCCTTTCGGGCTGACAACATCGCCTCGAGTGTTCTCAAAGGTACTACTGGCAGTGGTAGCCCTAATCAGGGTCAAAGGTGTCCGGTTACACCACTACCTGGACGATCTACTCCTGCTCTCGCAGGACAGAGACCAGCTTCGTTTACATCGGGACCAAGTCATCTCGGTCTTGACGGAGTTCGGCTGGTTGTTAAACAGGGAGAAGAGTCAGTTGGATCCGACCCAGTCCCTGATATTCCTAGGGGCGCAGTTCGACACGGTAAAGAGTACCATCTCCTTACCCATGGAGAAGATCCCAGTAATTCAAGACAGGATTCGGCTCGCCCTGACATGTCCTCGCCTCAGGGCTTCATATTGCCTCAGAGTTATCGGCACCATGGTGGCCACAGCTCCCATGGTAAAATGGGCACAGTGGAGGATGCGACCCTTCCAAAAGGGTTTTCTTCAACAATGGATCCCAGAGTCACAAGATCACTTTGTCAGAATGACCCCGTCCATGAGGGAGTGTCTTCCATGGTGGCTT
Organism: Lithobates sylvaticus; assembly: GCA_028564925.1. Taxonomy (NCBI): domain Eukaryota; kingdom Metazoa; phylum Chordata; class Amphibia; order Anura; family Ranidae; genus Lithobates; species Lithobates sylvaticus. The sequence continues at coordinate 39,223,916 of CM053035.1, read as the reverse complement.
CATCAGGAGAATCTCCTCAAGTGCCACTCTATTGCACCAATCTCCTGGATTGTGGTAACGACGGATGCCAGCAACAGCGGCTGGGGAGCCCTCTGTCTATCAGAAGTAGCCCAGGGGAAATGGGACTTCCCATCTCAAGGGGTGGTGTCAAATGTCTTGGAGCTCCGAGCTGCCTTTCAAGCTCTTCAAGCCTTCCGTCACCTGATTTCAGGAGCTTCGGTTCTGTTGAGGTTGGACAACACGACTGCGGTAGCCTACATCAAGAGACAGGGGGGTACTCGCAGTCTAGATCTACTAGAGGAGGTCAGTCCGATTATGGCTTGGGCCCAGGCGAATTTGTCGAATCTGACGGCTGTTTACCTCCCCGGAGTCCAGAATGTCCAGGCGGACTTCCTCTCAAGAGTAGCATTGGACAACAACGAGTGGTCCCTCCATATAGAAGTGTTCAATTGGATTCTGTCTCTAGGAGTAACACCAGAAGTGGACCTCTTTGCATCACCCTGCAATGCGAAACTCGAGAAGTATTACACGAGGAATCGTTGTCCCCAAGCTTATGGGATAGATGCGTTGACGGACCAGTGGAGGTTTCTCAAGGCGTATGCCTTTCCCCCAGTACCGGTCATTCTCCGTTTTCTGTCAAGACTCCGCTGGGAAGAAGCCGAAATAATAGCGGTAATTCCATATTGGCCCAACAGGCCATGGTTTCCTCTCCTGACGCAGCTCAGTTGTCGGGACCCAGTCCCTCTTCCTCCCAGGCCAGATCTCCTGCTACAGGGAGCATCGCTTCACCCATGTCCATCCCATCTCCACCTGATGGTCTGGTGGTTGAAAGGGAAAGGTTGACAGCCTTAGGGTGTCCTGACACAGCAATTGAAACCTTGATGAGTGCCAGGAGAGCGGGAACTAACAGAGTGTACCAAAGAATCTGGGCAAGATTCGTGAGTTTCATCCCTACTGTTGGAGGTTCATTTAAAGACCCGAAAATATCGGACATTCTGGGTTTCCTGCAGACAGGCCTGGAGTTGCCCTTGGCCGTCAGCTCTCTTAGAGTTCAGGTCTCTGCGATTTCTGCATTCACAGGCGTTGCTTGGGCAAAACATCCTCTCGTCAGGCAATTCTTTAAAGGTGCATCAAGACTCAGACCTCAAAGGAGGCCAAGATTCTCCAAGTGGGATCTTCCCCTCGTTTTGGACTTCTTTTCAGGAGAGGATTTTCGACAAATGGATCAATTGTCCATCAAAGATCTTTTTCTCAAGACAGTGTTCCTGGTGGCCATAACATCTGCCAAAAGGGTATCTGAGATCAGCTCTCTGGGTTTCAAAGAACCGTTTATCACCTTTTTTCCGGATAGGGTGGTCTTGATCCCTATGTTGGGATCAAATCCCAAAGTGACGTCCGTCTTTCATGAGAATCAAGAAATAGTTCTCCCAACATTCCATTCATCTGACGATTCTAGTATCCATCCTCTAGATGTCGGAGAAATCCTAAGAGTCTATCTGGAAGCAACGGCTCCCTTCCGGAAATCGGATTACCTCTTCATTTACTTTCAAGGGAAGAATAGAGGATTACGTGCTTCCTCCAGATCCATATCAGCCTGGATTGTCCAGGCTATTCAAAGGGCGTATACGGCTAAGGGTATGGTCCCTCCAGAGGCGGTGACAGCACACTCGACTAGAAGTGTTTCGACGTCTTGGGCAGCTTCCCGTCATGTGTCTGCGGAAGTGATTTGCAAAGCAGCATCATGGTCATCGATACATACATTTATGACACACTATTGTGTTGAGCCGGCGGCTCTTTCTTCAGTTAATTTTGGTTTGAATGTCTTATCTGTTGACAATGCCAATTAAAATTTTTTTTCTAAAACCAGCAATTTGTCCCACCCGGAAGTGTATGGCTAGTTATTTCCCATACGTTGGCTGCCATGGAGTCTGTCAGGAAAATGGAAAATTTATATCAAATACTTACCGTAATTTTCCTTTCCTGATGGACTCCATGGCAGCCGGAGTTCCCTCCCATTGCTGGAGTAGGCTAAGTTATGGAACACGGTACCTAGCTGGGAGCAAAGATTTATGGGAGTGGGGTCCTATGAGGTAGGAGAGGCGGGATTAACCCATACGTTGGCTGCCATGGAGTCCATCAGGAAAGGAAAATTACGGTAAGTATTTGATATAAATTTTCCATTATCTACGCTGAATCTTTCTGCCAGGAGCTGGCAGAAAAATCAAGCATAAAAACATGCGTTTATGCGCATTTACAGGCATGTGCCATTTAGAATGATGAGTATGAGCATAAACTGGATGAAAAGCCTAACCGACCCTGCCTACCGTATAAAAAAGATCTATATACTTACTTAAACTCCCCCGTAGGCTCCCATAATTCATCTGTTGTCCTGCTGTCCCTTCTCTCCCCTGCAGCAGGCACCTACTGACACAGGGGAGCCAGAGCTGCAGGATCATGTGACTGGACTGGGGCAGATTAAATATAGGTACACAACTGTGAAAAATATTTGCCCCCTTCCTGATTTTTATTTTGTTTGCATATTTGTCACACTTAAAGCGGAGCTCCGTCCTGGGGAAATTTTTTTATTTTTTTTAAAAAGGCAGCAGCTACAAATATTGCAGCTGCTGACTTTTAAAAATCGGACACTTACCTGTCCCAGGGGTCCAGCGATGCGGGGGAACGACATTCCTCCGTGCGCCGTGATTTGACGCTCAGTCATCTGGGACACGTGACAGGTCCCAGATGACTGTGCGGCGCCGAGGGGGAAGTGACGTTTTGCCCGGGCAATGAAGGTGGCAGACTTCGAGGGACCCCCTAGCAACAGGCATTTAGAGGTGAGTAAAAAATTATGATTTTTAAGCCCCTTTTGTTTTTTTGACCGCAACCCCACTTTAAATGATTCAGATGATTAAACAAATGTTAATATTAAACAAAGCTAACCCATGTAAATACAAAATGCAGTCTCTAAATGATGATTTCATTTATTAAGGGAAAAAAGCTGTCCAAACCTGCCGAGCTTTATGTGAAAAAGTAATTGCCCCCTAATCCTAATAACTGGTTGTGCCACCCTTGGTGGCAACAACTGCAATCAAGTGTTTGCAATAACTGTCAATAAGTCTTTCACATCGCTGTGGAGCAATTTTGGCCCATTCTTCTTTGCAGAATTGTTTTAATTCAGCCACATTGGAGGGTTTTCCAGCATGAACAGCCTGTGTAAGGCCATAATGCAAGCATCTCAATTGGATTTAAGTCCGGACTTTGACTAGGTCACTCCAAAATCGTAATTTTGTTTTTTTGTTGAGCCATTCAGAGGTGGACTTGCTGGTGTGTTTCGGATCATTGTCCTGCTGCATAACCCAAGTGCGCTTAACCACTTTCAGACTGGAGCATTTTGCTGGCTTAATACCCGACCACTTTTTGTGATTCGGCACTGCGTCACTTTAACTGACAATTGCACGGTCGTGCGACATGGCTCCCAAACAAAATTGATGTCCTTTTTTCCCACAAATAGAGCTTTCTTTTGGTGGTATTTGATCACGGTTTTTATTTTTTGCGCTATAAACAGAAAAAGAGCAACAATTTTGAAAAAAATTCATTATTTTTTTACTTTTTGCTATAATAAATATCCCCCAAAAAAATATAAAAAAACATTTTTTTTTTCCTCAGTTTAGACCGATAGGTATTTTTCTACATATTTTTGGTAAAGAAAAATCGCAATAAGCGATTATTGATTGATTTGTGCAAAAGTTATAGCGTTTACAAAATAGGGGATAGTTTTATGGCATTTTTATTAATAATTTTTTTTTTTTACTAGTAATGGCGGCGATCCGCGATTTTTATTGTGACTGCAACATTATGGCAAACACATCAGACATTTTTGGGACCATTGTCATTTAGACAGCAATCAGTGCTATACAAATGCACTGATTCCTGTGTAAATGGCACTGGCAGTGAATGGGTTAACCAGGAGGTGGCAGTGTAGGGGTTAAGTGTGTCCTAGGGGCATGTTGCTAACTGTGGGGGGAATGGCTGTGTTGTGCACATGACTGATCTCTGCTCCAATCACAGGGAGCAAAGATCAGTGTCACTTGTTGCTAGGCAGAACGGGGAGATGCTGTTTACATCAGCATCTCCCCGTTGTTCCTCCCCGTGAGACGTTCGTGGGTATCCCCGCAGTGATCGAGTCCGCGAGACCCGCGATTGGACTCATGGAGTACCTGTATGCCCTTATGCCTGTCCGTGCCATTCTGCCGACGTACATCGTCGTGCGCCGGTCGGGAATTGGTTAAGCTTGAGGCCACGAACTGATGGCTGGACATTCTCCTTCAAGATTTTCTGGTAGACCTTAGAACTCATGGTTTCCTCAATTATGGTAGGTCGTCCAGGTCCAAAAGCTACAAAGCAGCCCCAGACCATCACCACCACCAGGTGCTACTATTGGAATTATGTTTTTTTTATGAAATGCTGTGTTTGTTTTACTCCAGATGAAACAGAATGCACGCCTTCCAAAAAGTTCAACTTTTGTCTCATCAGTTCAAAGAATATTTGCCCAAAAGTCTTGGGGATAATCAAGATGTTTTTTGGCAAATGTGATACGAGTGTTCTTTTTGGTCAGCAGTAGCTTTCACCTTGGAACTCTCCCATGGATGCCATCTTTGCCCAATCTATTTCTTATTATTGAATCAACATTGACCTTAACTGAGGCAAGTGAGGCCTGCAGTTCTTTAGATGTCGTTCTGGGTTCTTTTATGACCTCCTGGATTCATCGTCGTGCTCTTGGAGTAATTTTGGTAGGCTGGCCACTTCTGGGAAAGTTCACCACGTTTTTTCCATTTTTTTGGATAATATCTCAAAGCCCAAAGCCTTAGATATGGCTTTATAACCCTTTCCAGACTGATACATGTCAGTTACTATGTTTCTCACCTGTTCTTGAATTTCTTTAGATTGTGGTATGATGTGTTGCTTTTTAAGATCTTTTAGCGTGCTTCACTTTGTCAGACAGCTCCTACCGAAGTGATTTCTTGATTCAACAGGTCTGGCAGTAATCAGGCCTGGGCGTGGCAAGTGAAATTTAACTTGAAAAATGTGGCTAATCACAGTTCATTCATGACTTAAAGTGGTGTTGCCACTAAAAAAAGAAAATTGGCCTAAAAATCATAAAAATAATAATTGGAAAAAAATATCACGTGTCCCAGATGAGTGAGCGTCGAATCGCGGCGCACGGCACGACTCGCGCATGCGCAGTGGGTTCCCGGCTGTGAAGCCACAGCCGGGTGCCCACATTAAGAATGCCGGCGCCGCGAGCGGATCGGGGAACGAGGGGGGGGGGCCTCGTTCCCCCGCATCACTGGACCCTGGGACAGGTAAGTGTCCGATTATTAAAAGTCAGCAGCTGCAGTATTTGAAGCTGCTGACTTTTAAAAAAAAAAATTGTGTGGGCTCTCCTCTTTAACCTGATTCACACCTATGCATTTTTAGTGCTTTTTGTATTTTGCAGATTTGCACTACAGAACGTGTTCCACAGGAAACCGTGTTAAATGGACTGTAGTGCAAATTTACAAAATTACAAAATTTGCATAGGTTTGAATCAGTCCTTAGCAAAGGGGGGGGGGGGGGGTATTTTTTCACACAGGGCCAGGCAAGTTTGGCCATTTTTCAGAGAATATAAATAATAACTAAAAAACTTTTCTTTCACTTATGGTTAGTGTTTGGCTGAAGCCGTTTATTATCAATCAACTGTATTACTCTTTTTTAATCATAATCACACCAGAAACTACCCAAATGACCCTGATCAAATGTTTACATACCCCAGTTCTTAATACCGTGTATTGCCTCCTTTAACATCAATGACAGCTTGAAGTCTTTTGTGGTATTCGTAATCCACCTCCGTGTTTCACAGTAGGAATGGTGTACCTATCATCATAGGCCTTGTTGACTCCTCTCCAAATGAAGCGTTTATGGTTGTGGCCAAAAAGCTCAATTTTTGGCTCATCGCTCCAAATGACTTTGTGCCCGAAGTTTGAGGCTTGTCTCTGTGCTGTTCAGCGTATTGTAAGCGGGATACTTTGTGGCATTTGCGTAGTAATGGCTTTCTTCTGGCGACTCAACCATGCAGTCCATCTTTCTTCAAGTGCCTTCTTCTTGAAACTGCCACACCACATGTTTTCAGAGTCCTGTATTTCACCTGAAGTTATTTGTGGGTTTACCTTTGCATCCCGAACAATTTTCCTGGAAGTTGTGGCTGAAATTTTAGTTGGTCTACCTGACCGTGGTTTGGTTTCAACAGAACCCTTAATTTTCCACTTCTTGATTAGAGTTTGAACACTGCTGATTGGTATTCTCAATTCCTTGGATATCTTTTTATATCCCTTTCCTGTTTTATACAGTTCAACTACCTTTTCCCACAGATTCTTTGACAATTCTTTGGCTTTCCCCATGACTCAGAATTCAGAAACATCAGTGCAGCACTGGATGAAAGAAGCAAAGGTCTGTCAGGAGTCCAAACACGCATTGACCTTTTATACACACACACTAATTACAAGAAAACACATCACTGGGGAGGATGGTTACCTTTAATAGCCATTCAAAACCCTTTGTGTAAACTGTTTGCATGTAATCAGGCCAAAATCACCAGGGTATGTAAACTTTTGATCAGGGTAATTTGGGTAGTTTCTGTTGTGATTATGATTTAAAAAAAGTAAACACAGTTGATTCATAATAAATGGTCTCAGCCAAACACTAACCATGAGTGAAAGAAATGTTTTTGTGTTATCATTCATATTCTCTGAAAAACGGCCAATAAATCATAAATTCTGCCAGGGTATGTAAACTTATGAGCACAACTGTATATATTGCTGTTAAAGATATTTCTTTTCCCTGTCCACCTTCACTGGGAAAACCCCATAGCAGAGATAGAGATAGCAATAAAACAGTCAGCAGTTCTATCCTTTGCCCACACTATTCAACAGGAAAATATAATGTTTATTTTGCCCTTTACCAGAAAACTGTCTAGGCAGATAAGGGGTATCTGTAGATAAAAGCAAACTGCGCAGCTCTGACTAAATTTGCATAATGCCATTGCTATCCGTGTAAGCCATTTACCTCATGAAACCTAACTTAAATACTCCAAGGACGATGCTTAGACATTGCTAAGTGAGGCCTAGGGTTTGATTTACTTAACCTGGAGTGCAAAATCTGGTACGGCTGTGAATAAAAACCAATCAGCTTCCAGTTTTTGTTTTTTGCCAAAGATTAGAAGCTGTTTGGCTACCATGTACAGTCACATCAGATTTTGCACTCTCCAGTTTAAGTAAATCAAACCCTAGACCTCACTTAGCAAAGTCTAAGCATCATCCTTGGAGTACTCAAGTTAGGTTTCATGAGGTAAATGGCCTACACGGATAACAATCGCATTATGCAGAGCTGAGCAGTTTGTTTTAGACAAGGGAGCCGTCAAAAAATGTGTTTTGTTTCGTTCCGTTTCGTATAAAAAAAAAAAAATCGTAATTTGTGCACGAAATAAAATTTGGATTCGTACGAAATACGATTTTCGTACGAATCGTTACGAATCGTTAATATCGTTACGAATCGTTACGAATATCTTATTTCGTACTTCCTCTGAGTGATTGGTGAACAATAGACAATAGACTTGTGTTATGTAACGTTAATAAGTTTTCGAATAATTCGTTATTTTTCGTAGAGTGTCGATATTCGTTATACTGAATCTCAAATTCATTCGAATCATTCGTTATATCCGCTATAATTTCTTTCATATTAGTTGAAATTCGTCATTTGGTAGTTTGGATTCGAATAATTTGGATCTGAAATTCGTAAACGAAATTTCGTATTTCGTACAGGATTCGTATTCGTAAAAATTCGTAATTCGGATTCGTACGAATTTCGAAAAATTCGTACGAATTTCCGATTCGTACGAATTTCCGATTCGTACGAAACTAATCGCACATGTCTAGTTTGTTTTTATCTACAGGTTTTAGTAAATCAACCCCTTAGTCGTTATTGCTTACCTCTACCATATCAGGAGTGAGCTCTTTTTCTGATTCAAACAACCTCATGTGCTCTTTCTCTCCTCCAGTGACGGTGAAGGTGTGCAATAATGACTAGGCCTCACTTAGCAATGTCCTAGTAATGTCCTTGGAGTATTCTAGTCAGGCTTCAGGAGGTAAGTAAATGGCCTACACCTATAGCAAGGGCATTTTTCAACTTTGGTCAAAACTGCACAGTTTGTTTTTATCTACAGTTGTCACTTACATGCATAGGCAGTTTTTTTGGTAAAGGGGAACTAACCATTTAAAGTGGAAGTAAACCCTCCTATCGTTTTCAGCCAAGGAAGCTGCCATCTTGGCCTCTGTTCAATCTTCAACTGCCATGATGCTGCACATATTGTCAGTTACGACACCAGCCATTGGATGGTTTGACAGTTTGGTTGAAAGAATAGTCAATGTGACAGGTAGCATTTCCGGCATGCCATTTTTTAAAACTATTTAACCACTTCCCTACCGCCCACTGTCATATGACGCCCACAAGGTGGATCTCCCATCCTGGGTGGGCGTCATATGACGTCCTCCCATTCCCGGCCGCCTAGGGGGCGCGCGCGCGCCGCCGGCGTCGCTCGGGACCCGGTGCAAGTGCCCGGCGGCCGCGATGTCCGCCGGGCACCCGTGATTGCCCGTTAAAACAACGGGACCGCGCGGGACCGTGGAGCTGTGTGTGTAAATACCCAGCTCCACGTCCTGTCAGCGGAGAGGAGACCGATCATGTGATCCCAGTACGGAGGAACACCGATCGGTCTCCTCCCCTTGTCAGTCCCCTCCCCCCACAGTTAGAATCACTACCTTAGGGAACATTTTAACCCCTGCAGCGCCCCCTAGTGTTAACCCCTTCCCTGCCAGTCACATTTACACAGTAATCACTGCAATTTTATAGCAACGATCGCTGTGTAAATGTGAATGGTCCCAAAAATGTGTCAAAAGTGTCCAAAGTGTCCGCCGCAATGTCGCAGTCACGAAAAAAAAAAAAAACGCAGATCGCCGCCATTACTAGTAAAAAAAAAAAAAAAATGCAATAAATCTATCCCCTATTTTGTAAACGCTATAACTTTTGCGCAAACCGATCTATATGCGCTTATTGCGATTTTTTTTTTTTTTTTTACAAAAAATATGTAGAAGAATACGTATCGGCCTAAACTGAGGAAAAAATATTTTTTTTTTTAAAAAAATGGAATATTTATTATAGCAAAAAGTAAAAAATATTGTGTTTTTTTTCAAAATTGTCGCTCTTCTTTTGTTTATAGCGCAAAAAATAAAAACCGCAGAGGTGATCAAATACCACCAAAAGAAAGCTCTATTTATGGGAAAAAAAGGACGTCAATTTTGTTTGGGTGTAACGTCGCACGACCGCGCAATTGTTAGTTAAAGCGACGCAGTGCCGAGTCGCAAAAAGTGCTCTGGTAAGGAAGGGTGTAAAATGGCCCCGTGCTGAAGCGGTTAAATCAAAGGGTTTACTTCCGATTTAAGTTGGGCTTAAGATATACACACTCACCGGCCACTTTATTAGGTACACCTGTTCAATTGCTTGGAAAAATAAATTGTTAATCAGCCAAACACATGGGAGCAACTCAATGAATTTAGGCACCTAGGCACCTTAACCACTTGCCGACCGCCCCCTGTATATATACGTCGGCAGAATGGCACGTACAGGCAGAACCACGTACCTGTACGTGCCATTCTTCAGGCGCGTGGGGGGTCCGATCGGACCCCCCCCGGCCGGCGGGGACGGTCGGGATCGCTTCAGGAGCGATCCGGGATGAGGGGACGGCCAGTGGTTTCTGGCCACCCCCTCGCGATCGCTCCTGGCGAATCAGATGCTTCCTCTGTCTGTGTCAATCAAAACACAGGCAGAGGAAGTGATGTCACACTCGGTGCGCCGGTCTATGTGACCGGAACGCCGAGCTGTGAACATCTAAAGGTTAGTGCACCAACAGTACACTGACACCAGTACACATAGGCACACAAAACACCCCCCTGTCACCCCCAGATCACCCCCCAGATCACCCCCTCCCCCCCCAGTCACAGTGTCACTAATTGCAGTGATCATTTATTTACTGATCACTGCATTTAGTGTCAGTGTGACTGTAATAACTGTCAGGGCAGTTAGTTTTAGGTCCAAGGTAGCCCCCTACCCCCCCTAATAAAGGTTTAACCCCTTGATTGCCCCCCAGGTAACCCTTTCACCCCCTTTTGCCAGTGTCACTAAGCGATCGTTTTTCTGATCGCTGTATTAGTGTCACTGCTGTCGCTAGGTAACCATTTTTTTTTTTTTTAGGTAACCGCCATGTTTATATAGGTTCATAAATAGGTTTATAGGTCAGGTACCCCCATATTACAACCTAAATAAAGGTTTTAACCCCTTGATTGCCCCTAGAGTTAACCCTTTCACCAGTGATCACTGTATAACTGTCACTGGTGACGCTGGTTAGCCAGTTAGTTATTTCGTTATTTAGGTTCCCCGTCAGGTTTTTATATAGCGTCAGGTACCCCCATATATTACCTAATAAAGGTTTTAACCCCCTGATTGCCCCTAGTTAACCCTTTCACCCCCTTTTGCCAGTGTCACTAAGCGATCGTTTTTCTGATCGCTGCATTAGTGTCGCTAGGTAACCATTTTTTTTTTTTTAGGTAACCGCCATGTTTATATAGGTTCATAAATAGGTTTATAGGTCAGGTACCCCCATATTACAACCTAAATAAAGGTTTTAACCCCCTGATTGCCCCTAGAGTTAACCCTTTCACCAGTGATCACTGTATAACTGTCACTGGTGACGCTGGTTAGCCAGTTAGTTATTTCGTTATTTAGGTTCCCCGTCAGGTTTTTATATAGCGTCAGGTACCCCCATATATTACCTAATAAAGGTTTTAACCCCCTGATTGCCCCTAGTTAACCCTTTCACCCCCTTTTGCCAGTGTCACTAAGCGATCGTTTTTCTGATCGCTGCATTAGTGTCGCTAGGTAACCAGTTTTTTTTTGTATTACTGTTACGGGTGACGCTGGTTAGTTAGCTTGTTTTTTATACTGTCAGGGCACCCGCCATTTATTACCCAATAACGGTTTAACCCCCTGATCGCCCGGCGGGTGATATCAATTAGGTTTTAGGGTCAAATAAGGTCTGCGCCCCAGGTTAGTGCCAGTACCGCAAACACCCACGCACAAAGCATACACCTCCCTTAGTGGCACAGTATCTGAACAGATCAATATCTGATCTGATCAGATCTATACTAGCGTCCCAGCAGTTTAGGGTTCCAAAAAAAAACGCATTGTTAGCGGGATCAGCCCAGATACCTGCTAGCACCTGCGTTTTCCCCCTCCGCCCAGCCCAGCCCAGCCCACCCAAGTGCAGTATCGATCGATCACTGTCACTTACAAAACACTAAGCACACATAACTGCAGCGTTCGCAGAGTCAGGCCTGATCCCTGCGATCGCTAACATTTTTTTTGTGGTAGCGTTTTGATTCAGTCGCTTCAGTCAGGAGCTTTTTTACCTGTAAATCTCAAAAAAAAAAAAAAAAAAAAAAAAAAATAGTTGTCGTTTTATTGTTCTCTCTCTCACTCTATTCTCTCTCTATTGTTGCTCTTTTTTTACTCCATTCTATTCTGCAATGTTTTATTATGTTTTATCATGTTTTATCATGCTTGCTTTTCAGGTATGTAATTTTGTTTACTGTGTTTTAGTGTTAAGCATTTTTTTGTTTTCAGGTGCGCCATTCAGTTGCAACGCGGATTTATTTATCTTGACAGCAACAGCGTTTGCTCCCACGATACATAAAGCCGCGACTCCAACGCTGTAGGAGGTGATTTCACCACCACAGTTAAAAAAAAGAGCATATATGCCGAAGCATGGGGGCAGCAGGGGGGGGGAGGAGCGATTGGCTCCTAATGCCACGTACATACGGTCGAAATTCCGACCGTGTGTACACGGCATAACTTTTGCGGGAGGATGCCCCCATGCATCGGCATATATAAATGGTGCATGTATGCCCATCATTAGAAGTGGGTGGATGAAGGGAGGTATTCTAATGGTGGGCATACCCACCAATCAATCTCTTTTTTTCGTTCAGCCAAGAGGCTGCATGAAAAAAAAAAGATTACAATATATGTCCAGTATGTTGCTGGACTTTGAATGGTTATACCAGAATGATGCCTGCAGGTTTAGGTATCATCTTGGTATCATTCTTTTCAGCCAGTGATCGGCTTTCATGTAAAAGCAATTCTAGCGGGTAATTAGCCTCTAGACTGCTTTTACAAGCAGTGGGAGGGAATGTCCCCCCTCCCGGATATAAACCGCGCCATTGGGAAATTGGGAAAGCATTTTATCACACCAATCTTGGTGTGGTCAGATGCTTTGAGGGCAGAGGAAAGATCTAGGGTCTAATAGACCCCAATTTTTTCAAAAAAAGAGTACCTGTCACTGCCTATTGCTATCATAGGGGATATTTACATTCCCTGAGATAACAATAAAAATCATAACAAAGAAAAAAAATGGAAGGAACAGTTTAAAAATAAAATAAAAAAGCTAAATAAATAAAAAAAAAAACAAAAAAAAAAAAAAAAAAGCACCCCTGCCCCCCCTTCTCTTGCGCAAAGGCGTACACAAGCGTTGGTCTGGCGTCATATGTAAACAGCAATTGCACCATGCATGTGAGGTATCACCGCGAAGGTCAGATCGAGGGCAGTAATTTTAGCAGTAGACCTCCTCCGTGAATCTAATGTGGTATCATGTAAAGGCTTTTAAAGGCTTTTAAAAAATGTATGTAGTTTGTCGCCACTGCGTGTTTGTGCGCAATTTTAAAGCATGTCGTGTTTGGTATCCATGTACTCGGCCTAAGATCATATTTTTTATTTCATCAAAAATTTGAGCAATATAGTGCGTTTTAGTGCATTAAAATAAAAAAAAGTGTATTTTTTCCACAAAAAATGCGTTTGAAAAATCGCTGCGCAAATACTGTGTGGAAAAAAAAAATGCAACACCCACCATTTTAATCTGTAGGGCCTTTGCTTTAACATTATATATAGTGTTTGGGGGTTCAACGTAATTTTCTTGCAAAAAAAAAATATGTTTTCATGTAAACAAAAAGTGTCAGAAAGGGCTTTGTCTACAAGTGGTTAGAAGAGTGGGTGACGTGTGACATAGGCTTCTAAATGTTGTGCATAAAATGCCAGGACAGTTCAAACCCCCCCCAAATGACCCCATTTTGGAAAGTAGACACCCCAAGCTATTTGATGAGAGCAATGTTGAGCCCATTAAATATTTTTTTTTTTTGTCCCAAGAGATTGAATAATGAAAAAAAAAATATATATATATATTTTTTTTTACAAAAAGTTGTCACTAAATGATATATTGCTCAAACATGTCATGGGCATATGTGGAAATACACCCCAAAATACATTCTGTTGCTTCTCCTGAGTACGGGGATACCACATGTGTGGGACTTTTTGGGAGCCTAGCTGCGTACGGAACCCCAAAAACCAATCACCGCCTTCAGGCTTTCTAAGGGTGTAATTTTTTTATTTCACTTCTCACTGCCAATCACAGTTTCGGAGGCCATGGAATGCCCAGATGGCATAAAACCCCCCAAAATGACCCCATTTTGGAAAGTAGACACCCCAAGCTATTTGCTGAGAGGTATGGTGAGTATTTTGCAGATCTCGCTTTTTGTCACAAAGTTTTGAAAATTGAAAAAAAAGAAAAAAAAAATTTTTTTTCTTTACTTTCTTCATTTTCAAAAACAAATGAGAGCTGTAAAATACTCACCATGCCTCTCAACAAATAGCTTGGGGTGTCTACTTTCCAAAATGGGGTCATTTGGGGGGGTTTTGTGCTATTTTGGCATTTTATGGCCTTCGAAACGGTGATAGGTAGTGAGGAGTGAAATCAAAAATTTGCACCCTTAGAAATCCTGAAGGCGGTGCTTGGGTTTCGGGGCCCCGTACGCGGCTAGGCTCCCAAAAAGTCCCACACATGTGGTATCCCCATACTCAGGAGAAGCAGCAAAATGTATTTTGGGGTGCAATTCCACATATAACTATGGCATGTGTGAGCAATATATCATTTAGTGACAACTTTTTGAAAAAAAAAAAAATCTTTTTTATTTTTGTCTTTATTCAATCACTTGGGACTAAAAAAAAAAAATATTCAATGGGCTCAACATGCCTCTCAGCAAATAGCTTGGGGTGTCTACTTTCCAAAATGGGGTCATTTGGGGGGGTTTTGTACTTCTCTGCCATTTTAGCACCTCAAGAAATGAAATAGGCAGTCATAAATTAAAAGCGGTGTAAATTCCAGAAAATGTACTCTAGTTTGTAGACGCTATAACTTTTGCGCAAACCAATAAATATACGCTTATTGGCATTTTTTTTACTAAAGACATGTGGCTGAATACATTTTGGCCCAAATGTTTGACTAAAATTGAGTTTATTAGATTTTTTTTATAACAAAAAGTAGAAAATCTCTTTTTTTTTCAAAATTTTCGCTCTTTTTCCGTTTATATCGCAAAAAATAAAAATCACAGAGGCAATCAAATACCATCAAAAGAAAGCTCTATTTGTGGGAAGAAAAGGACGCAAATTTCGTTTGGTTACAAAATTGCATGACCGCGCAATTACCAGTTAAAGTAGTGCAGTGCGAAATTGAAAAAAGACCTCTGGTCCTTTGGCTGCCAAATGGTCCGGGGCTGAAGTGGTTAAACCGAGCATCAAAATGGGGGAAAAAGGGGATTTAAGTGACTTTGAACGTGGCATGGTTGTTGGTGCCAGACGGGCTGGTCTGAGTATTTCAAAAACTGCTGATGTACTGGGATTTTATGTACAACCATCTCTCGGGTTTACAGAGAATGGTCTAAAAAAGAGAAAATATCCAGTGAGCGGCAGTTGTGTGGATGAAAATGCCTTATGGATGTCAGAGGTCAGAGGAGAAAGGGCAGACGTGTTTGAGATTATAAAAAGGCAACAGTAACTCAAATAGTCACTGGTTACAACCAAGGTATGCAGAATACCATCTCTGAACACATAACACATCGAAACTTGATGCAGATGGACTACAGCGGCAGAAGACCACACTGGGTGCCACTCCTGTCAGCTAAGAACAGGAAACTGAAACTACAATTCACACAGGATCACCAAAATTGGACAATAGAAGATTAGAAAAACGTTACCTGGTCTGATGAGTCTTAATTTCAGCTGCGACATTCAGATGATAGGGTCAGAATTTGGTGTTTCTTGTTGACCATGTCCATCCCTTTATGACTACAGTGTACCCATCTGATGGCTCCTTCCAGCAGGATAATGCACCATGTCACAAAGATCAAATCACTGGTTTCTTGAACATGACAATGAGGTCACTGTACGCCAATGGCCTCCACATTCACCAGATCTCAATCCAATAGAGCACCTTTGTGGTGTAGTGGGACAGGAAATTTGTATCATAGATGTGCAGCTGACAAATCTGCAGCAACTGCGTGATGCCATCATGTCACTATGGACCAAAATTATTGAGGAATGTTTCCAGCACCTTGTTGAATCTATGCCATGAAGAATGAAGGCAGTTCTGAAGGCAAAAGGGGGTCCAACTCGTGACTAGCAAGATGTACCTAATAAAGTGGCCAGTGAGTGTATATGTATATAAATAAATATATATATATATATATATATATATATATATATATATATTTTTTTTTTTTTTGTCTCAGATATTATTTTTAAAGAAAGTATGTAGATACTAAGTACAAGTGATTACAGAGGCATAATCAAGATACCAACCAATCTGCAGCAACGTAATCGCTAAAGTATCACTGCTGACTTTACGCCTGTATGAAATTGTACACTCAGTCACTAACGCAACTCAACAACCAATAGCGAAAAAAAAAATTATATCCTCTCAATCAAGCCAACATTGTCTTCTATCACCCACCACAACCACACAGCAACACTCAGACTGGGAGAGGAAGTGGCAAGCAGTGGCGGCTGGTGAAGTTTTAGAATGGGGGGGCGCAAGACCCCGCCACTCCACATTTGCCCCCTCCCACTTCTCATAAGCCACACCTCTTATAAAATCCACATCATATACCAGGCTGTACATTATACACAGGGCTCTGCACATCATATACCAGGCTGTACATTATACACCGGGCTCTGCACATTATACAGCAGGCTGTACATTATACACCGGGCTCTGCACATCATATACCAGGCTGTACATTATACACCGGGCTCTGCACATCATACAGCAGGCTGCACATTATACACCGGTCTCTGCACATCATATACCAGGCTGCACATTATACACCGGGCTCTGCACATCATATACCAGGCTGCACATACACAGGGCTTTGCACATCATATACCAGGCTGTACATTATACACAGGGCTCTGTACATCATATACCAGGCTGTACATTATACACAGGGCTCTGCACATCATATACCAGGCTGCACATTAAACACAGGGCTCTGCACATCATATACTAGGCTGCACATTAAACACAGGGCTCTGCACATCATATACCAGGCTGCACAATAAACACAGGGCTCTGCACATCATATACCAGGCTGTACATTATACACAGGGCTCTGCACATCATATACCAGGCTGCACATTATACACTGGGCTCTGCACATCATATACCAGGCTGCACATTATACACAGGGCTCTGCACATCATATACCAGGCTGTACATTATACACCGGGCTCTGCACATCATATACCAGGCTGTACATTATACACAGGGCTCTGCACATCATATACCAGGCTGCACATTCGACGTTGGTAGCGATGCTCAATGCATCTGAGTCTATGCACTGCACTCGCCCGGCCAGTCCATCGCGATCGACCGCGCAGCAGACCGAGTTTTTTGGGGGCAAATGAAGCGTCTCGCCTGCCATCTCATGATTGCATCAACGTGGCGCTTCCCATATTGCACTGTGCAATATGTTAATACAGTGTCATTTTTTTTTTAAAGGGACATGTTTGAATAACAATTTTTTTTTTAACATTTTTTTATTTTTACTGCCCGGGGGTTGGGTGCAGCGCTGGGGCCGCCCACCGAAAAACATCTACATCTACAAATACAAGGCTGCACATGAAAATAATGAATGTGTTGATAAGCGGGGGGGGGGTGTATGTGTCGTCCAACCACCACAAATGCCAGGCTGCACATGTAAAAGAATAATGTGTTGATAAGCGGGGGGGATGTGCCGTCCAACCTCCACAAATAAATATCAGGCTGCACATGTAAAAGATAT
Source organism: Lithobates sylvaticus (assembly GCA_028564925.1). NCBI lineage: Eukaryota > Metazoa > Chordata > Amphibia > Anura > Ranidae > Lithobates > Lithobates sylvaticus. The sequence goes on along the minus strand of CM053035.1, from coordinate 39,206,607 downwards.
TAATGTGTTGTGTTGAATAGGGGGGGGGGCGAAGATTGCAGTGCCGTCCAACCTCCACATAATAAATATCAAAATATCAGGCTGCACATGTAAAAGAAAAGATATCGTGTTGAATAAGCAGGGGGGGTGCCATCCATCATCCACGAAAAAAAATCGGGCTGCACATGTAAATGAAAAGATATTGTGTTGTATAAGCGGGGGGGGGGGGGGTCCATCCTCCGATATCAAGGAAAAACGACATGTATTGTGTGTGTTGAATAAGCGGGGGGGTAAATCAGGCTGTTAACAAGAAATTAATGTGTTGCCTACCGTCGGAAGCTGAGTCTATGTGAGACTTTACTTTCACTTTCACTGGAAGTGCCAGTGAAAGTAAAGTCTCACATAGACTCAGCTTCCTCACGCTGAGCAGAGCAGAGCAGACGAGTGCTAACGTCACTTCCTGTGACGAGTGAGTACTCAATGCGGCCTCGCCACAGAGCAGGTTTTTGGGGGGCAAATGGATCGCCTCGTCTGCAATCTCATGATTGCATTGACGTGACGCTTCCCATATTGCACTGCGCCCGGCGCCGGGACACAGTGCACATAAGGGCAATTACAATTTTTTTTTTTTTAAAGGGACATGTTTAAATATATTTTTTTTTTGTTTAAACATTTTTTGTTGACTGCCTGGGGGGGCGGCGCCCGGCGCCCCCTATGGACGAGCCGCTACTGGTGGCAAGAATGGGAGCTAATCAGGTGCTCTTCATTTAAATGTACTGATAGGAAATACACCAACAGTAGGAGGCAGCAGTATGAGCAGAGAGATGGCTTGATGAGCCTGTTCCTGCTTTTTTGCTGCCCAATCAGCAGGCTGGAGTGGAAAGAGGAGAGCACTAGGTTCTTAGTTGGCTACACAAAAGAATGATGTACAAAATATAGTTCAAGCGTAACTCCACTTTTGTTGAGAAAAAAAACATTCCACCATGAGTGATCTGTGTACATTACAAAGATTTTAACAACCTTTGTTGCAGATTTCTATCTTTTGTTATTCTGAAGAAATCCCTGTGTGTTTGTCTGTTCCTCTGTTCTGAGTGGGTCTAATGGGAGTGGTTTCATAATTAACTGTCAGGTGTGCAGCTGCAGGGCACTAATGAGGAAATCTGCTGGGCCTGCATCCCTTTAGACGTGCTTCTATTATTATTATTATTATTATTATTATACACGATTTATATAGCACCAACAGTTTACGCAGCACTTTACAATGTATAGGGGGGACAACAAGTATCTCTCCAAAAAATTTTGTTGCAGGGGATGGCTGAAATCTGACTTGTATCTTAGGCAGACTTCTAGAAAAATTGAGCCAATCACACAAGCAGGAAATTATGTTTCTGGGGGGTGGTCAGTAAACACTCTGTGTACAGAACACCTCCAGGTCGCCATATTGCATTGCATTCTCAGAAAATTACAGCGACTGCAGATTGAAAAGGAAAGGTCATTTTGGACTCCCTCGGCTCCGGTGGTATTACAAAGCAGCAAGAATAGCACAGCTCTCCACAGTTTACTTGGTTCACATAGAGAAGCAGGCAGTACCAACCTTTACACTGGATTTCTTACTGTGGTCCGCCCCTAGAGACGACCCCCAATCCTCTCCCCGATCCTATTACAATCAATGCAACTCTGGGACAAGGTGAGAGCAAATCCCAATCTGACCTCAGTAACCAAACCACTGGCGCACATTTTTAACAACCCAGACTTTCCCCCGGGTCAGGACATCAGGGCCTTCAAGTGGTGGCTAGATAAGGGGTTGTATCGAATCGGTCATTTCTTCACCACAAAGGGCCTGATTTCCCTAGAATATTGTGTGGACAAACTTGAGATGCCGTCCTCAGAACGTTTCAGATTTCACCAGATTATACACTTCTTGCGTAAAATGTGGAGGGAGAAACCGGCTCCCCCCAGTTTTACATTGTACGAAATATGGTGTGGGCATTCCATGGAGCAGAGGGGGGGAATCTCGTCATATACCAGTCATTTGCTCACCAGTCGACTAAAACCTCATATATGGTGGCATGGGAGTATGAACTCTCAATAAAATGGGAAGTAGAGAGATGGAGGGCATCACTCACCAGAGCCTTCAAGGGCATCAGAAATATTTCTCTAATTAAATCTAACCTCAAGGTCTTGACCAGATGGTACCTTACCCCTACGAGATTAGCTCAAATATACCCTTCAGCGGACCCAAAGTGTTTTAGAGGATGCCAACTACGAGGCACCATGGTCCACATATGGTGGAATTGCCCTCGAATTAGGACATTCTGGAACAAAATATTCTCTCTAATCCAGAAAATAACGAAAACTCCAACTGCCGAGAAGCCCAGCCATTGCTCTACTTAATATTAACCTCCCCAAGACAACAAAAAATAACCGCAAACTAATTCTTTTCAACTTCTTGGGAGCTAGGATGACATTAGCTAAAGCATGGAAACAACCCAGAGTTTCCCTTAAAGCAGCTATAGGCAAAATCTCTTGGATAATGTTGCAAGATAAACTCACCAGTTCCCTCTTGAACACCACTCCCCAGTTTGAAGCCACCGGGGAGCCTTGGGCCTCCATTTTGGCATCTCCTTGATTCCCGGAGGACAGCCTTAACCACTTCTGCCCCTTCTGGACATTAGCCTCTTGGTATGATGACATGCTCTTGCTACTACACTCCCCCTCTTTCCCCCTACCCCCCACTTTCCTCCTTCTTTCCCCTTTTCTTTTCTACTTTACTACCTAGCCCTTCACACACCTGGGAAATCTCTCCGGATCTTATGCAATTTTTGATTTTGACAGGAGGGCTTTTTAGTTGGAGAAATAATAAGGAGCTCCCGATTTTCTAGCTCACTCACAGATTTTTAGGACCACCCCAGATTAACAGGGGGGTCATGGAGTCGGAGAGGATTCACCTGGCTGAGTTTGTTCCCTTTAGGGGTGCCGGCGAATACTCTACGAGCCCATTAGAGTATCCTACTATACATAAGAAACCTTTTCTGAGACAGATGGAACTCTAGCAGTAATATGAAACACAAACGTACTGTTACGTTATTCCAGTTATGTTTTTTCTTGGACTGTATCCACTTTCTCCAACGAATGTTATGTTTTCATTTAATATGTAAAATCAATAAAAACCTTTGAAAGAAAAGGAAAGGTCGTTTTTAATAACATTCAATTACAATATGATTAGTGTTGCGATTATATGCGCTATGTTATTTTTTTGTTTATTTCCTTTTTTTTTCCCACCAAAGTGGAGTTACCCTTTAACCTTTGCAACCAATTACATTTTTCAGTTAACATTAATTAGGTCAGTAAGGATGAACTGCAGTTGTCTTTGTGCACCATTTTATTGAATCTAGACTTTAAGTTGGTTGATTGGGTGCGGTTGGTTGATTGGGTGTGGTTGGTTGATTGGGTGTGGTCTGTTCATATGGCATTTTTTTATCTTATTTTAAAGTCTTTTAAAGTTATCAGGGTCTTTGTAAGACTTTCGAGGTAATAGCTAACTTAGTCATATGTAAATTTCCAGTTATCAGAAATTTCGACAGATAATAGTGTTGAACTTCCTTGTACCAATATCTTCCAAATAATAATTATCCACGCTTCCTGGCTGGAATTTGAACTCGCAAACAATTATTTACATTTTTTTTCTTGGAATAAGATAGAATTACTTTGTCACATTACATAGTAACATAGTAGGTGAGGTTGAAAAAAGACACAAGTCCATCAAGTCCAACCTATGAAAAATTATTATTATTATATTATATTATTATACATATTATTACAAATATCTACTATTCTCTTTTATAAAATACAGTAAAACCTTGGATTGCGAGCAAAGTTCATTCCGGAATCATGCTTGTAATCCAAAGCACTTGTATATCAATGCAGATTTCCCCATAAGAAATAATGGAAACTCAGATGATTCGTTACACAAACATTTATTCATAAGTCCTTCAGTTTATAGTCCATATAAAAAGATTATAGGAATGTAACCAGGTTGTGTAACCATAAAATGTCCATCCACAAATGGAAGCCTCCACAAGGGGATTAGAAGCAAAATCCAGCAGGAGATACAGAGTATACAAGAGAAGAGAGGCACCTTTAAGAGTAGCAATTTGGTTACATTTAATGAAGGTACAACATTTAGTAACTCACATGGTTGATGAATAAAAAAGGCACATCTAAGTATGTAGGCATCCGGGGTAAAGCTGTCCACTTAGACCATCCTCCACACCGCCGGCTCTCAGTCTGCAATCGTGACCAGGAAGTCTACCCCGCAGTAGAGCGATCTGAACGGAAGCTTGAACCACTCGTTGAGCGCAGCGTGAAAGGGACGACACCAATGGCGGTGAGGAAGGCGGTCTATAATGGACAGCTTTACCCCGGATGCCTGCATACTTAGATATGTCTGTTTTAATCATCAACCATGTGAGTTGCTAAATGTTGTACCTTCCTTTAAATGTAACCATATTACTACACTTAGAGGCGCCTCTCTTCTCTTTTATACTAAGTTGTGACATGGCGCTACTTGTGTATCAAGACATCGCTTTTATATCAAGTCAAAATGTATTAAAATATTTTGCGTGTCTTGCAAACCACTCTCAAACCAAGTTATTCTCAAACCAAGGTCTTACTGTATTCACTTTGCCCAACCATTATGACTTCTCTCTATTTAGATAAATATATATACATATTCAAAACTGGATTAGAGGCAGTTATGATCTTGCAGGGGAGGAAGATCAAAAATAGCAGTGTTTTTATTGTCACTATATGTACAGTTGTGCTCATAAGTTTACATACCCTGGCAGAATTTATGATTTCTTGGCCATTTTTCAGAGAATATGATAACACAAAAACTTTTCTTTCACTCATGGTTAGTGTTTGGCTGAAGCCATGTATTATCAATCAACTGTGTTTACTCTTTTTATTTCATAATGACAGAAACAGAAACTACCCAAAACTACCCAAATGACCCTGACTAAAATTTTACATACCCTGGTGATTTTGGCCTGATAACATGCACACAAGTTGACACAAAGGGGTTTGAATGGCTATTAAAGGTAACCACCCTCACCTGTGATCTGTTTTCTTGTAATTAGTTTGTGTGTATAAAAGGTCAATGAGTTTCTGGACTTCTGACAGACCCTTGCATCTTTCATCCAGTGCTGCACTGACGTTTCTGGATTCTGAGTCATGGGGAACGCCAAAGAATTGTCAAAGAATCTGTGGGGAAAGGTAGTTAAACTGTATAAAACAGGAAAGGGATATAAAAAGATATCCAAGAAATTGAGAATGCCAATCAGCAGTGTTCAAACTCTAATCAAGAAGTGGAAAATAAGGGGTTCTGTTGAAACCAAACCACGGTCAGGTAAACCAACTAGTATTCAGCCACAAGTTCCAGGAAAATTGTTCGGGATGCAAAGAAAAACCCACAAATAACTTCAGGTGAAACACAGGACCCTCTGAAAACATGTGGTGTTGCACAATAAGGAGGCACTTGAAGAAAGATGGGCTGCATGGTCGAGTCGCCAGAAGAAAGTCCTTACTACGCAAATGCCACAAAGCATCCCGCTTAAAATACACCAAACAGCACAGAGACAAGCCTCAAACCTTCTGGCACAAAGGCATTTGGAGTGATGAGACCAAAATTTTGCTTTTTGGCCACAACCATAAACGCTTCATTTGGAGAGGAGTCAACAAGGCCTATGATGAAAGGTACACCATTCCTACTGTGAAACACTGAGGTGTATCGCTGATGTTTTGGGGATGTGTGAGCTACAAAGGCACAGGAAATTTGGTCAAGATTGATGGTAAGATGAATGCAGTATGTTATCAAAAAATATTGGAGGAATGTTTGCATTTATCAGCCAGGAAGCTGCGCATTGGACGTACTTTCCAACATGACAATGATCCAAAACACAAGGCCAAGTCGACCTTTTATTGGCTACAGCAGAATAAAGTGAAGGTTCTGGAGTGGCCATCTCAGTCTCCTGACCTCAGTATCATTGAGCCACTCGGGGGAGATCTCAAACGTGCAGTTCATGCAAGACAGCCCAAGAATTTACAGGAACTGGAGGCTTTTTGCCAAGAGGAAGCCTCATCCACAAATACCACAGGAGAATTCAAGCTGTCATTGATGTTAAAGGGGGCAATACACAGTATTAAGAACTGGGGTGTGTAAAATTTTGATCAGGGACATTTGGATAGTTTCTGTTGTGATTATGATTTAAAACGAGTAAACACAGTTGATTAATAATAAATGGCTTCAGCCAAACACTAACCATGAGTGAAAAGAAAGTTTTTGTGTTATCATTCATATTCTCTGAAAAGTGGCCTTGAAATCATAAATTCTGCCAGGGTATGTAAATTTATGAGCACAACTGTGTGTGTGTGTGTGTGTGTGTGTGTATGTGTGTGCGTGTATATTAAAACACAGGGGAAGAGAATCTTAAAACACTGCAACCTATTTCCTCCCACCTCAGCTCTAAGGGTTTAAATCCAAAATGTGAAAACCATCAGCAAAATTTTATGAACAGAGAAACATATGATTAAAAAACTTTAAACCGCTTAAAAAATAAATTAAAAATCCTAAATCACAGCAGCGCTTTAAACAACGTGTACCATTGATATTTATAATAAGACATTCATCACAAAAACTCAATAAAATGCTAATGGTCGCAGAGATAAATGCAATCATAAAATGTATAGATGAGGTAAAGTTCGTGAAAGAGCTGAATGGGTGAATCTGTAGATCAAACTGTCGGCGAGTGCACCTATCACCGTTATCCTCCACACTGTGCTCCACACGTCTCCTTAGGGGTTTACACTCACCAAATTAAGAATATAAGCGAGCCTTAATCCATCAACATTTCCCCGCATCCATCTCTGTTTCGGTCTCCAGGTATCCAACAGACCATAGCACATAAATAGGAAACAAAGCAGACTCCACATCGAGCAGATGCTTTATTTTTTGCATCTAAAAGTTTCTTAAAATAATTTTCCACGTACAGCAATCCTGGTCCAACATTGAACACACAGCTTGATGTTAATTGCTGGTATATAAGATTGGACAGATCAGAAATAAAGGGTCCGTGCTGCGGGAGTAAGAACAAACCGCTCTGCACTCTCTCCTTCTGGCTCTCAGCGCTGTGCCTGTGGAACGCAGCGTACGATACGTCACTTCCGGTCGCCGTCAAACCACTCCCTGACCGGTTTCGTCGCTTGGACTTTGTCAAAGGGGCCATACTAAGCAGGAGAGCACACGGTTTCCAGTTCCCAAACTATGCTGGAAACTCAGTGTACTCTCCTCCAATGATCATACTTGCCCTGACACGGCCCCCCCCGCACAGCCATTCACTGGCAAGCTCAATGTGCTGCTGTCTCTCCTCCCCCCAGCTCGTATGCAGCTGAGAACAGAGGGAATGTGATCATTAATAAAAAAGGGAAAAAAGGTATTTATAATTTTTTTTCATATCTATACACAAATGTTTTGCCTTTCATTTCTATTTTAAACGGAAAGGTTTGTTTTACAAGGTGATCAATTTGTAATTGGAGTAATCCACATTATACTGTTGAGACTTAAAGCGGAGTTCCACTCAAAAATGGAACTTCCGCTTTAAGCACTCCTCACCCCCTTACATGCCACTTTTGGCATGTCATTTTTTTGGGGGGAGAGTGGGGGCGTCATTAGGAGGGGGACTTCCTGTCCCACTTCCTCCTTCCGCCCAGGAACCGCCTAGGCGACTCCTCCCTCTAGGCGATCTCCTGGGACACGTGACAGGTCCCAGGAGATCGCCTATCCACTCCGGGAGCGCAGCGCGACTCGCGCATGCGACGTGTGTGCCCGGCCGTGAAGATGAAAGCTGTCACGGCCGGGCGCCCTGAGTGGCAATGGAGGCGCCGGCGAAGAGGAGGGGGAGAGGAGCGACACCCCGTTCGGCCGCATCGCTGGACCGTGGAACAGGTAAGTGTCTGTTTATTAAAAGTCAGCAACTACACTTTTTGTAGCTGCTGACTTTTAAAATGCCTGGAACTCCCCTTTAAGTACATAAGTTAATGATGTTAAGATCACCGCTTCAATACTTTGAGCCTCAGACTACAGTTATGTATATACAGAAAAGAGAACAATAGGTGCTCAATAGGATAACAAGTTATCCCAACGCTTGGAATTACTATCACTCAGCCTGTCCCTATGGATGCCAGATTGTTGCATGTGAAAGTCAAATGCACAACACAATATTCCCTGGCACAGGGTCTCCAAACTACGTCCCTTTGCTTGCCTTTATCCGGCCCTTGGGGCCCTATTCCTCCCACATATAACACACTATTCTGCCAACTGACGCCAGCAATGGGGTACCATTTCTCCCACTGACACTATTCCTGGGGCACTATTCCTCCCTATGATACCAATGATGGGCACTATTTCTCACCCTTATACCAGATGTGGTGATGTTTACCCCCACTGATGCCAGGAAAAAATGTCCACTCCATGCTGGCCACAGACTGGCCCCCCTAAAATCTAAAGGACAATAAACCGGCCCTTTGTTTAGAAAGGTTGGAGACCCCTGCCCTAGCACGTTGTCCTACATTTGGGCAGTGGTCCCTTAAAGTGGTGTTTCTCCCTAAAAAAATAAATAAAAAAATTTACATACCTCTAAATGCCTGTTGCTAGGGGGTCCCTCCTAGTCTGCCTCCTGCGTAGCCTTGGCTGGTGACATCACTTCCCCTTGGCACAGGAAGGGCTCCCCAGTCATCTGGGACCTGTCACGTGTCCCAGATGACTGTGCGGCCAATCACGGCATGCGGCGCCGCTTGCGCATGCGCAGTGGGTGAAGCCAAAGCCAGGTGCCCACAGTTGCAATGCCGGAACGGGGGGCTACAACCCCCCGCATCGCTGGACCCTGGAACAGGTAAGTGTCCGATTATTAAAAGTCAGCAGCTGCAGTATTTGTAGCTGCTGACTTTTAACTTTTTTTTTTTTTTTTTTTTAAGGGATACACCTCTTTAATGTGAGACTATTGGGCTATTTATTGACCACTCTTATTCCCCGTACACACGGTCAGAAATTCCAATAGAAAATGTCCGATCGGACCATGTTGTCGGAAAATCCGGCCGTGTGTAGGCTCCATCGGAAATTCCGACGGAAAAAATTTGAGATCCTGATCTCAAATTTTCCGACAACAAAGTCCGATCGGACTTTTTCTGATCGTGTGTAGGGAATTCCGACTGACAAAGTGCCACCCATGCTCAGATCAAATTACGAGACCAAAGCTATTGGCTACTAGCCTCTACGTAGTTCCGTTGTAGGCAACGAACGTCACCACGTTCAGAATGATCGGATTTTCCGACAACTTTGTCTGACCGTGTGTATGCAACACCAGTGTCGGTCGGAATTTTCTCCCCCTGCCTAGAAAGAGACACTAAACTCTACAGGTTAATATACTTTTAAGTTCTGTGCTAAGTGAAGTGATGATGACAAAGAGTTTACATTATTTTTAATAAAGATTTGTACTGGAAGTAATATCTTCATATACAATTAAATTTACAAGTAGAATTCATCAGATCTAGGAAAATAACCAGATTGTCATTGACTGTCATTGTTTTCTCTATTTTGCCTCCTTCTTGATGAGCAGGATTGAAAAATAGTAAAACTGATTGAACTTCCTTGTTTTATCTCTTCCTCACCATGGTACCTGAGATATGGCTTCTCATTTATTGTGCTGCAAAAACGAATATACTAACTTTTCTTATTTTGGTTTTACTCCACAGACCTGCTCACTCGACCAACTATCACTGCTTCTTCCTCCATCCGCCCGGTGAATGGTACCACCCTGCGTCTAACATGCAATGCAGGAGCTCAGACCGTGCACAAGGTCTACTTCTATCAAAATGAACACGTCGTTAATTGTAACCTGCCCCATCTGTCCTGCAATGACTCCAGCCCCATCTTGAATTTCAATCCAATCCTGGACATCGACACTGGATACTACACCTGTGTCATCCAGAATCCAGTGAGCCAGAACAGTAGCATAGCTTTGTTCGTAAATGTTGCAGGTAAGAACAGGATTAAAACGACGAGATGTGCTAAAGATAGCTAAGACAGAACCCATTTAGTTTGACCACAGGACTAAAATTCCACAAGCAGGGCCCACCTATTTCTTCTGTATTGAACTGTGTTGTAATTGTACTGTCCCCCTTTATATTGTGAAGTGCTGAGCAAACTGTTGGCACTATATATATCCTGTATAATAATCAGAGCTCAGAAAATAGGCACAGGATCTCCCCCTTTTGGATTCACCCCTTGTCTCTGCCCCTACCTACCTTTTGAGCCCCTTTTAGAGAACACAGGACAAGAAATTTGTTGAAATCTGTTAATTATAACAAGAAAAGCAGTAAAAAAATAAATAAAATAAATAAATGAAAAGTTCGTCAAAAATAAATTGGTTGAAGACGATCGAAACAAAGTCCTCTAGTTGATAAATCTGGATATGGACACATAGGAAAGCCACCACCAGCACCCAATACTACTGACTCTTTCCATCAGTGTGTAGGGTACACACATTCAATTTATAGGTTATGATCCCAGCAATCCTCCTCCACAAATCGATCACCTCCACAGAGAGTCAAAACACCTCATTCAATAAGGCAAAAAAGACCTCCAAGACCTCCTCCATAGATAGGAATTCCACAGATAAACTCCAGTATCTTTGGCGATGAAAGATCTGAGAAGTTCATTGGGCTCTTTGATGGTTACTTCTTCAGAACCATCAATGAGCCCTATAAACTTCTCAGAGTGTTTTTTTTCCAAAAACTGCATTTGAAAAACCACAGTTAACATGTAACCTAAAAAATAGCAAAAGCCACCAATTTATTCTCTAGGGCCTCTGTTTTAAAAATATATATCATGTTTGGGTGTTCTAACAAATTTTCTAGCAAAAAAAACAAAAAAAAACTGATTTTCATTGCATACTAGAAAAAATACTAGCAAAAAAAAAAAAGATTTTCATTGCATACTAGCAAAAATACTACCAAAAAAAATAAAAAAACACAGATTTTCTATGCATACTAGCACATTATGACAAACTTACCAGAAAACAAAGCCCTCCAGCAGGAGGCGCACTCACCTGGTCTTCCTTCCAGGTTCACGAGCTTCGGCAGTATGAATGGCCGAGCCGCAATGATGTCATTCCTGCTCATGTGCGCAGGAGTCACTGTTCATGGCACAGGGCTCTGAAGGAACGGCAAGGGTATGCCATTCCTTCAGTGAGCAATGCGCAGTTGATGTCACAGGCTGCTTCTAAAGTAAATATCTCCTAAACTGTGCACGTTTAGGAGATATTTACTGTACCTATAGGCATACCTCTCAACACTTTGAGATGGGAATGAGGGACACCTACTAGAAAACGTATGTAAGCATAGGACACGCCCCCTGCCACACCCCTTTAAAAGGAGAATTTACAAAAAAAAGGTTAATTAAATCCACAAGGGCTTTTTTTTTTACCACTACTATTCCTTTATATTGGCTTTTAAAGTTTATAAATGCAGAAATTTAGAACTTGGATGAAAGGTTTAGCGCTGGGAAATACTTTTTGAAAGATAAAAAGTGCATTTTATATACAACTATATAGATCAGACCAAAATGAGGGAAAAATGAGGAGGAAAGAGGGACATAGGGTAATTTCTCCAAATCAGGGACAGTCCCTCGAAATCAGGGACGGTTGGGAGCTATGCCTATAGGGAAGCCTTATTATAGGCTTTAATATTTGGAAGACATTTATTCACAGCCACGATTTGCTCCCTATGCAGTCTCCTTACAAGATAGAGTTTGCATAACATACAATGGCAGCAGTCCTGCTTAGAGGCCCTCCTGAAGCCTTATGCCTTCCAATTGAAAAATTCCATAGGAATCTTGTCAGATTAAGGTAAAAGGAATGGACTTACACTTGTAAGGCTTCCTGAGTAACAGACATTTTGCTAATTGTTCTTGTCTGGGGATTCTTCTAAAACCATATACTGTGTTCTGATTGACAGTGAATGTTTCCGAAGTGACTATTAGCAATAACGCTACACGTCCCATCACCGTGGACAAGGATTCCGTGGCTCTGAAGTGTTCATCATATGGAACAGATGTAAGCTACAAATGGACATTCATGGGGTCACCACTGCCACAGAACCCCCGATATCACCTTACGAACAATGATTCTACCCTCATCATCAGTCCCGTGACAAGGAACGAACAGGGGCCTTTCGTTTGTGAGGTCGGCAACTACTTGAATAGCGGCACCAGCAATCCATACTACCTGACTTGTAAGTGCCTTGCAAACTTCATAGCCATGCTAAAGTGTACCCATTGGCAGTATCTTAGAATGGCCATAAATGGTTACCTATTGGTCCAGTGCTAGAAAGCTTGATTCTTAGCCAATGCTTGCGCATGTGCAGGTCATTGTTCCTACATAACATAATGGGGTCTCCTTGTGTGATAACGAGAGTTCATTTTTGCTCCTTAGGGAGGTAACTGACAGTTCACTCACTTTAGGGTGTGGAAATGAGATATTCATTATTAGATAAAGTGCAAAGGTCCCCCCCCCCCTTTTTGGAAATAGGACTTTAAAGGCTCAAAGAGTATACGTTTGGTTATACTTAAAAGTAGCTTTTTATTGATAGAAAAAGTAATTACTATACAATACACACAGTCACATTATCAAATAGTGCATAAAAAGTAGGGTACGGAAATACACATAACATAGAAGCACAAAGTTGCTGTAACAGTCAGCATGCAGAGGTTGCATAGGCAAATTCCAACACGTTTCAGAGTTCTAAGCCTCCTTCATCAGGGTTGTCTCTGCACTGTAAAGTTGATATGGTCTATGGGTAGAGAAATTGTGTCACATTAAACTGACCACATAGCTATGTACGAACACGTTAAATAACAATACAGATAGCAAACCATGGGTACGAAATGTGCCACTTACAAAATGTCCCTACGTTGCGGAGCGATTGATCACCTTATGAAATAAAATTGATAAAACCATAGAGTCACCAAGGTTGGAAAATATGGTGAGACCCTTGGGCTGTTCGGCAAGCACTGAGACCACCTTGTGCCAAAAGGGTAAAAGTATGAAGGCAGAAAAGGGGGGTATGGGTAAAAGCAGGGCCTGTTTAACATACGAAAAAACTTGGCTTAAAAAATTGTGCCACGCAAATTACCATTGTGACCCAGTGATTGATAATTAGGGTAAGGGTCAGTGCTCCTAAAAGTCAAGGTTTACTATGACACACCTTTCCAACATTACATTTCTTGGTGACTCTTGTCATTAAATCACATAACATCTGGGTCTTTGCTGGAATACTTCTTGATATCAGAACGCCCACCATGTGTCACAGAGAGCTGGCGCTGCTCCTTCTGATGTTTGAATGGTGAAGTATTTCTGCCCAGGGAAACCAGCCCATCGTATTTTATTTGTACTAGCCTGGTGGGCAAATGTCAACCCAATCACCCATTTATCCTTGGTACGAGGCTGGCCATTATTTGTAAACAAATTCAATATGTCCAGGAACATTGATTTTGAGCACAGGCAGACATCTCCCCACTTGTCATTCTTGGCGGAATTATCGGCCCATCTATAAGCAGCCTTGGGTTTCCTCTCCAAGTAGATATATCTTTGGGCCAGGCCTGTCTTTACAGTATGTTTTTTTGAATTTGTGTTTAGGGTACCTAAAAAATGAATTGTCCCACCAACACAATAAGTGTTGACCCACCAAAAAAAAGTGTGTCAACATGTGTATTAGCATGGACAGAACAGTGTGAATGAGACAGTGACCTCCAATGACAATGACCTCCAGGCAAATAACTAAATATGGAATAGAAGGGGTGGATAGAATTAATCTTACCTACGCAGATGGCTAATCTATAATTTTTGGTCTAAGAGCTGCTCGTTATAGGCAAAGTGGCCAGTGAAAGTGAAAATGGAATTAATAAATATATTAATTAAACTGCGCACTCTGTTAAGTGTGTGCTAAGTAGGAATGAGCCGAACACCCCCCCCCCCCCCCACCACACACACACACACATTCGGTTCGCACCAGAACATGCGAACAGGCAAAAAATTAGTTCGAACACACGAACACCAAGTCTATTGTTCATTATTGATATTGTCATAAAATGTTTGGGGACCTGGGTCCTGCCCCAGGGGACATGTATCAATGCAAAAAAAAGTTTTAAAAACAACCGTTTTTTCGGGAGCAGTGGATTTAATAATGCTTAAAGTGAAACAATAAAAGTGTAATATTCCTTTAAATTTCATATCTGGGGGGTGTCTATAGTATGCCTGTAAAGGGGCGCATGTTTCCCGTGTATAGAACAGTCTGACAGCAAAATTACATTTCTAAAGGAATTTAAAACTACTCGCGGCTACAATGAATTGTCGGGTCAATACACATAACAGTTCATTGATAAAAACGGCATGGGGATTTCCCCACAGGGAAACCCCGAACCAAAATTAAAAAAAAATGCGTGGGGGTCCCCCTAAATTCCATACCAGGCCCTTCAGGTCTGGTATGGATATTAAAGGGGAACCCTGCAGCCATTTTTAAAAAAATGGCGTGGGGGTCCCCCTCAAAATCCATACCAGACCCTTCAGGTCTGGTATGGTTTTTAAGGGGAACCCCACACCAAAATGTAAAAAAAAAAATGGCATCCATACCAGACCCTTATCCGAGCATGCAACCTGGCAGGCCGCAGGAAAAGAGGGGGGGACGAGAGAGAGCCCCCCCCTCCTGTACCATACCAGGCCACATGCCCTCAACATTGGGAGGGTGCTTTGGGTAGCCCCTCAAAGCACCTTGTCCCCATGTTGATGGGGAGAAGGGCCTCATCCCCACAACCCTTGCTCGGTGGTTGTGGGGGTCTGCGGGCAGGGGGTTTATCGGAATCTGGAAGCTCCCTTTAACAAGGGTACCACCAGATCCTGCCCCCCCTGTGTGAAATGGTATTGGGTGCTAGCTGCACTTTGCCATAGACTTCTATTATATCCTGTAGGTGTGGTGAACTTTCTGAAAGCTCACCAAACCCGTAGGTAATAACAGAAGTCTCAGTGTCTCTATGGCTTAGTGCAGGTAATCTGCAGGTGCAATGCACTGCACCTGCGGATCAATTTTAAGCAGTCCAGAGTAACCACTGCAGAACAGATATACCCATATATACACTGTGATTTTGTAATAAACTTACCTTTAAAGCGTTTGTTAACCCAAAAAAATAGAAAACGGATCCTGCCCCTTTAAAGAATGTTATATGATACAGTGCTTGTCCTGTGTCATTTGGCCCCCTGTAGCACCTAAAAAAACTGTCTGATTCTGCCAGTTTCTCCCCACCCCTCTGTAAACTGACCACGGTGTATCATGGCTGCTGAGACCAGACACAGTGGTCAGTGTACATGCCTTCGTCATGTCCAGTTTGCTATCTCCTCCCCCCTCCCCTCTCTGTCTGTATGTGAGCCACCCCTCCCCCTCCTGCTGCTCTCATAACACTAACCTGTATACACCATCAGCACTGCCTCCTATTGCAGTGTCCCCCTCTGTGTGTGATTTATAAATTCTGTAAATACCTTGCGATCACATGACCAGCCAGCTCTCCTCCCCTCCAGACTGACATCAGCAGGGGAATCTCACCCCCGCCCCACTGCATCTCTCAGAGGTGGAAAGGAGAGAGCTGGCCAGTCATGTGATCGCAATCTCAACAGTGAAATTAGGTATTTGCAGCATTTATTTTTATAAATCACACACAGAGGAGGATGCTACAATAAGAGGCAGTGCTGATGGTGTATACAAGTTAGAGTGGCTTAACAACCACGTTAATAACAGTCTTCCATTTAGGTATTGCCGGCAGTTTCTGCCCCAGGCAGAGTGCATTTTGTATCAGTTCGCTTGAGACAGGAGCCGGCACTATGCAGGAAGCATCAGCTTGAGCGGCTCTTCTCTGCCGCTGCTTGCTTCCTCTGCCGCCGGCTTCATTCACATCACTGATGCATTGGGATAGCGGATTCCAGAGCAGGATGTCGTGGGCCACTGGTTGGGCACCCCTGCCTTACAGGGACTGTAGGCAGCTGATATCAGGTCAAGTTCAGGTGCTTATGACATTCATTTAATGCATTTAATGGTTAATGAATAAAGAGCTGCATTCATTTATGTCTTATATAAATATGGATTTATTAATATATAAATAATTTTTGATATTTTATTATTATTAATTATTATTTGTTTGTTTATATATTGATTATCAAAAAATATATATATATATATATATATATATATATATATATATATATATATATATATATATATATATATATATATATATATATATATATATATATATATATATATATGTATATATTTTGGCTTAAAAAAAAAAAGTCTGTTATCTTATAACTCAAATTTTCTTTTTATACAGAATTTGTTTTTTGTCTAGTCTTGGCTAAGTTTTCTTGAATTCCAGACCCTAAAATAAGTAAAGTATGTATATATTTAGATAAAAACTAGAAGAATAAAAGTTGAAGAATTGTATTGGTCACTTGGGTGGCACAGTGGTGTAGTGGTTAGCACTCTCACCTAGCAGTAAGAAGGGTCGCTGGTTCAAATCCCAACCACGACACTACCTGCCTGGAGTTTGCATGTTCTCCCTGTCCCTGCGTGGGCTTCCTCCAGGTACTCCAGTTTCCTCCCACAATCCAAAGACATGCAGGTAGGTTAATTGGCTTCTGTCCAAAAAATGGCCCTAGTATATGAATGGGGACCTTGGATTGTGGGCTCCTTGAGGGTAGGGACCAATGTGAGTGTGCAATGTACAAGGATAGGGACAGTTGTAGACACTCGCTCAGGTTGGACTGGTGTCTTTATTCAACCATACTAACTATGAAACTGTGAGCAAATTTTCCCCTTCTGTAGAGCACGGCCTTGTCTCAGTTATTACTATTAGGCTGAATGCACACAATCACAGGCATCTTAAAATAATCCCATTTATATTGGATCCTGTAAAAAATGCTTGGTCTGGTGCGTATTTACAAACGTTAATGCACATTTATGCACATATTGCATTTCATTTGGTTCTAGAGGCTAGAATATGAATTTGTTCTAGCCATTAGACATGAAATGTCATGAAACGTGTTCGTTTATACGTTCTAAAAGTGGCTTTTATTTCCTACTTGTGTTCATGAGGCCTTAGTTTTCTTAATATGCTGCTTCTTTTTTTTTTTTTCTCATGCCATAATGACTTTTGTTTTGCAATTATAGGGGTGCCAAATGGGCAGATTACATGTGATGCCCAGGGGTCAGGCCAAAGCATCCAACTTTCTTGCTCTTGGCCCGGAGGGTACCCACCTGCTCAGGTTCACATGATATACCAAGGTGCAAACTTAACAGAGTTGGATGGAGTTATGACTGAGATACCAATTGACCAATTCCCCCTTGGAACTGCGCTGTCTTGCACTGGAACACATCAGGGATCTAATGAAACCTGCGCAGTGCTTATCGGTAAGACACATAGGCAATATTTATAAAAGCTTTTGCAGGGGTTACATGTGGAGATGTTGGCAGTAGAACGCAATAAGTATCAAGTGGTCATTTTACACATGTGGGCTTAGAAATCAAAGCAGAACTCCACGAATTATCTTTATTGCCAATTTACAGTGGTCAAGCTTGGCAGGAAGCAATTATCCATCTCTGGAGGGCCTACATACAGTGATAGCACAAACTGCCGTGGTCCTCCTCCATTGGCTTTCCCTCTGCACACTAAAAACAGGGGGGGTTGCTTGCTTGCTAGGCATAGACCCCAATATAGAATGCATTGTATTTTTTTCAGTGCACACAAGGCATTGTCTGATAGGATGAGGCTAGATTGTGACATCAACCACCCCTTCATTCAACCTTGTCCAATCAGAGAACATCTCATAGTCACTCAAAAAATGCAAGGCTTTCACTGAATGGTGGTGGTGCTGAGAGATCAACTCCCTGTGTTCAGTGTGCTGAGGTGAAGCCCCTCAAGCAGGACCAGGAAGATCTCATCTATGACTGTATGTACTACACTAGTTTTCCACAGATCCAGCGGCCCTCCAGATACAAGATATGCAATTAAATTGTACCAAGCCAGTCCAATGTAAGTTGTAAAGATAATTCCTGAAGGTCACACCTCCTGGGTTTCACATCTACATGTTTTGTTAGGCCATTACTAAAACGCACATCAAAGCATGTGTAGTGCTACAGTGCCACCTGTAATCACCGGCCACTTTATTAGGTCCACCTATTTAATTGCTTGGTAACACAAATTGCTAATCAGCCAATCACATGGCAGCAACTCAATGCATTAAGGCATCTAGACATGGTTAAGACGACTTGCTGAAGTTCAAACTGAGCATCAGAATGGAGTAGAAAGGGCATTTAAGTGACTTTGAACATGGCATGGTTGTTGGTGCCAGACGGGCTGGTCTGAGTATTTCAAAAACTGCTGATCTACTGGGATTTTCACACACAACCATCTCTCGGGTTCACAAAGAATGGTCTGAAAAAGAGAAAATATCCAGTGAGCGGCAGTTGTGCGGAGGAAAATGCCTTGTTGAGGTCAGAGGAGAATGGGCAGACTGGTTCAAGATGATAGAAACGCAACACTAACTCAAATAACCACTTGTTACAAACAAGGTATGCAGAATACCATCTCTGAATGCAAAACACATCGAACCTCGAAGCAGATGGGCTACAGCACCAGAAGACCACACCGGGTTCCACTCCTGTCAGCTAAGAACAGAAAACTGAGGCTACAATTCACAAAGGCTCTCCAAAATGGGACAATAGAAGATTGGTAAACCGTTGCTTGGTCTGATGACTCTTGATTTCAGCTGGGATATTCAGATGGTAGAGTCAAAATTTGGGTTAAACAACATGAAAGCATGGATCCATCCTGCCTTGTATCAATGGTTCAGGCTGGTGGTGTAATGGTGTGGGGGATATTTTATTGGCACATTTTAGGCCCCTTAGTACCAATTGAGTATAGTTTTAATACCACGGCCTACCTGAGTATTGTTGCTGACCATGTCCATCCCTTTATGACTACAGTGTACTCATCTTCTGATGGCTCCTTCCAGAGGATAATGCACCATGTCACAAAGATCAAATCATCTCACCACTGGTTTCTTGAACATGACAATGAGGTCACTGCACTCAAATGGCCTCCACAGTCACCAGACAGACACAGTCACCAGACCGAATCTCCGTTCCACCACATTCCAAAGGTGCTCTATTGGATGAGATCTGGTGACTGTGGAGGCCATTGGAGTACAGTGACCTCATTGTTACATAATTACTATGTAACTATGTAACAATGAGGTCGCTGTACTCCAATGGCCTCCACAGTCACCAGATCTCAATCCAATAGAGCACCTTTGGGATGTGGTGAAACAGAGATTCACAATCATGGATGTGCAGCCGACAAATCTGCAGAAGCTACGTGATGCTATCATGTTATATTGGATCAAAATCTCTGAGGAATGTTTCCAACATTACGTTGAATCTCTGCAAAGGAGAATTATGGCAGTTCTGAAGGCAAACAGGGGTCCAACCTGGTACTAGCAAGGTGTACCTAATAAAGTGGTCGGTGACTGTATAACACTGTAGACAGTTGCAGTTAGGTTTCCCATCTGCAGATGGCCTGATTCCATTAGTGCATGGGAAGGGAGATAGTCTCATATAGAAATTGGTCCCTTCTTAGCTTTCTTCTTTAGCTTTCTTGAGAGGAATGTATTGGACACATGAACTCTCGGGAGACTTGGGCAGCCATCTTGAGTGAGGAAACCTTTAAAATAATGGACCCCACATGTTTTTGGCATTCTTTTGGCGATTGTGAGGTAGGGAAAGGAACCCACCTT
The DNA here is from genome assembly GCA_028564925.1 of Lithobates sylvaticus. Taxonomy (NCBI): domain Eukaryota; kingdom Metazoa; phylum Chordata; class Amphibia; order Anura; family Ranidae; genus Lithobates; species Lithobates sylvaticus. The sequence continues at coordinate 39,186,679 of CM053035.1, read as the reverse complement.
TGAGGAACAGTGCTTAGCATAGAATCAGTTTCCGGATGAGGAAGGATATCTCAGAGAAGGCACAGTGGACACTCCGGGAAGCAATGGGAAAGCGAGGAGCCAGTATAAACTGACAATAGGGCTACAGCCTATCCAAGAAGTCCCTGGTAATGAAAGCTGTCCTCTGGTAATATTGTCTGATTGCATGTTTTGTGGATTGCATATGCCAGTGCTGAAGATCAGTTATCTGTGCTGTTAATAGGCCATGTCAAATGTATATAAAGACATCCATTCCAGGTTTTATTATCAAAGCTTAATTGAACAAGATGAAGTTAGAAGCAGATTGGCTACCAAGCACATCTGCACCAGATTATGAGTGCTCAAGTTTTAATAAATCTTCCTGATTGTGTGTTAGTGTTCCCTCCCATTATAAGGTACCTAACTCAGGCCCCACCTACAACATCACAATGCACATACTGTATCCAGTAGATGCCAGTACATCACAATGCACATGCCATTCTTTGACCACTTCACTACCACTGTACATCTTTGAGCAGAGGAGCAGTGGCCACAGTGTTCTGGACTCCCATTTTTAAAGAGCACTGTGTTTATAAGAAAATTGCACAGAGCCATTTAGAATATCTCTGTGCCTTGTGATCACTGGGATGTGTAAGGGTAACATTTCCAGGTATTTTCTGTACAAGAATCCCAGCTCTTGTCACTGCTTACAAGAAGTTGATGCCCTCCTCTGTCCTGTATGTATCAGCTGGGTGATCAAGCCCAGGAGTCCACATTCTCTCCGCTATACATTGAAATCAATTGAAAGGGGTGGAAGACAAATTACATTTTGCTCTGAATGTTTAATCTACTGGCAGCACACACAGAAACTCCGTCTGGGAGCCAAGCTTCTAACAGGTTTCAACAATCACAGGGCTTAGTTGTAAAGATTAAATGCTGTTATGGGTGAAACGCGTTGGTTGCGTCGCTTCCAGTAGGACTGTCTGAGAGTGCTGCCAGTGGATTAAATATTTGGAGCAAGATGCCATTGCTCTTTCACTTTACTTCCAAGTAATAATTATCTCCCACAGAGGTTACAGTACTCTCCTTGGCAATGCTTTCAACTGACTTTCTCTACAGAAGGATGACGCCATGTTGGTTCTGGCATCATCCAGCATCAGCACCTACTTCCTGGATCGAAATACTGACTCCGAGATGATACAGTCATGTAATTCTTGGTGCCTTTGCAGTTCTTGGTTGTATTTATAAATGCCTTCTACAGATTAGTACCTACTAGAGCTTCTCAACTTGTGACTTATTACAAAGTTGAAATGTTACAGCTTGGTCACTGGTGAAGGAAAAGATTCCTTCAACCTGCAGCAGACTGATGACATCATCTCTGCCTAGTCTTCCCCCCTTACTCATAAGTATAACACTCATAGCAAAATACGTACCTTCAGCATTGTTCTGGGGATCCTCACTTTGCAGCCTTGCTCAGATTAACATGTAAAAAAGGTCCCATTGGAGCCATGTGCCTACTACACAAGCAAACTGTAGTCTCATCCATCCCTATGGCTGGTCCCATTGTCTTGATGGATACAGCCATCCAAATTAGTATGGAACCAGCTACAGAAAGTAATCAAGTTACTGTGCATGCACAGGGTCTGGCTGGGATGTGGAATTCTGCACAAGAAAGATATCAAGAGCAAGGCTGAAGGTAAGCATTTTGCTATGTGATTTAAGCCCACCACACATTATAACCTGAATGTACAATCCATAGGTCCCAACTGTCCCTGATTTTCGAGAGACTGTCCCTAATTTGGAGCAATGTCCCTCTGTCCCCCTCATTTGGGTCTGATCCATATAGTTGTATATAAAATGCACTTTTTATCTTGCAAAAAGTATTTCCCAGTGCTAAACCTTTCATCTAAATTCAAAATGGCTGCATTTGTAAATGTTAAAAGTGAATATAAAGGAATAGGAGTGGCAAAAAAAAAATCCTTGTGGATTTAATTAACCTTTTTTTGGGTTAATTCTCCTTTAAGGGGGTGTGTCAGGGGGCGTGCCCTATGCTTACATACGTCTGCAAGTAGGTGTCCCTCATTCCCATCTCAAAATGTTGGGAGGTATGTACAATCTCTTTTAGTTATACCCACAGTTATATAGTGTAAAGGCCTGAATGATTGGATACTGATTATTTGGATAGTTTAGTTAGGTCCTTGTATTATAAGTGTAGCACTAACCCTGAAGGAGCTGCTGTTTTTTTTTGGGCTTACCGTTACCTCACCTGCTTGCATCTCTGTCTCAGGGGGTCCCGTTGGAAAGTAGCCCAAAGAATGTGCATTCCCAATACTGAGTCTTTTCTTTGTTATTTATTTAAAATAAAAGCAAAGTATTTCCAGAAAGGGTCAGAGGGTTAGGGGTGAGTTCAGGCACTTAGTATTTGTAGATTAAAGGTATTCTTCAGATCCAGAGGACAACAGCTCCACTGACTGGATCCAGCAACCATCGGATAGGCCCCTCTCACTTGACCTAGCAGCCAGTGGGGTACTTGATAAAGTCTCTGCCAGTGCCACAGACTTATTAATTAAGTTGGAACATCACTGAGAGTTCCTAAGAGATTTAAAGAACTGCCATAATATACCAGTCTCTTGCACCCAAACGGGCGATACTGTATGGGTGTTGCGTCCTTTAACTGAGTTTCCAGGCTCCTCCAGAGATACCTACCTTACGCACGGTCCTCTCCCAGAAAAGTCCCCCCCTGGATCCTCCAGTTACTTGGCCTCTCTCTGCAGGCGAGACGGCACAGGACCACCCCTGGATCAGTAGACCCCAAAGCTATTTGGAGCCTACTCTCTCAGTTGCGTAGCCTCGGGCCAGCCGGCCCCGAGGCACAGGATACATGCGGCCCACACCCCAGGCCAGGAGGGCCATGAGGTCCGGGTCAAGGAGAACCCTCCAAAAAGCCCAGAAAAAATGGCGTCGGTCCCCTTAAATACTATCTCCCAGAACGCACAGCAGGAAGAACACTCCCACTGGGCTATTTCCGAGCAATAGGTGGCATTCAATACATCCAGTCGAACTGCATTTCTACTCCTGCCCGCGGTGACAGTGACACCTATGGTCAAGGAGAAACCAGTGCAATCCAACTGAACTGGTACAGAAACCAGAATTTTTTGAATAATTAGCCTGAAGCCCAACTGCGGCCTCAGACAACTTAATTTTGAAAAACAATAGCGTCTGCTCATTAGGAGCCGGCGCTACATAAGGTACTTCTAAGTTGATTGTAAAAAGATTGTACGGTCAGGTTGTAAAGTGTATGGTGAGTTCTGCACTGATGAAGTAGGTGGTAAAAAATATTTGTTAAACAATTTCTGAGAACATGTAAAAGTTTAGCTTGTTTAATATATGTTAATTTGCTTTTCAGATACTCCACAATACCCAGGGTTCAATGACAGCACAAGGTTTGTAAAGAAGGGCAAAAGTGTCATCTTCCCAGTTACCCTAAGCAGCGCAAAGTCTGCCCAGATCTTCCCGTCCAAATTTTCCTGGTTTCAGATGGAACCAACCCAAACAGAGCTGTCCACAGGAGAAAATTTCTCAATTTTATCAAATGATTATGCGTCCTATCTGATTATCCACGATCTAAGCGAAGAATTGGCTGGGAGTTATATGTGCAAAGCTGAGAATGCAATCGGAACCAACTCCTTTATATTTAATGTAGAGGTAGAAAAAGAAGGTAAGCTATTCATAATGGGTTGGACTTTTTATTATTATTATTTTTTTTTTTTTGTATTTTGCATCATTTTTATTAATAATTTTTAAAACATTTATGTGTCCAGTTCTGATGATATATCAAATCAAATAGAGCACACAAGCACAACACTCAGCGTACAAACTTAACCATTAGTAGAAATAATCTCCATCTAAAAGACAAAGCTATCAAGACTATTACGTAAATCTGTAAAATGTGTAATATCAACCAATCGAGTACAGGAAAGTACCCATTGGAAAATGCTGTGTACATGGTAGACAGAGGACTCAGTGAATACCTCTAATGCCGCATACACACGAGCGGAATTTCCGTCCGAAATACTTGGATTGTTTTTCTGATGGAATTCCGCTCAAGCTTGTCTTGCACACAAAAGTTCTCTGAACTTTTGACCGTCAAGAACGCAGTGACGTACAACACTACGACAAGCCGAGAAAATTAAGTTGAATGCTTCTGAGCATGCGTCGTTTTTTTTTCGAGCATGCGTGATTTTTTGCACGTCCGAATTTACAGACGATCGCATTTTCGGATAGGAACTTTTCCGGACCGAAAAATAGAGAACATGCTCTCAATCTTTTGCTGGCTGGAATTCCGCCAGCAAAAGACCAATGGAGCGTACACACGGTCGCATTTTCCAACAAAAAGCTCTCATGAGAGTTTTGCTGGTGGCATTTCCAATTGTGTGTACGCGGCATTAGGCATTTCTGTGTTGACAGTAGCATTAGATTTGGTAGGTAATGGAACCAGCTATCAGAATATGTATAAGTTGTTATTTTTTTTTCATGCTTGTTGGGTCCTGGGTGCGTGGTCCCTCTTGGCTATCCAGATCTTACTGTGCAGTGACAAATCATAATAAGGGCAGAACAGGTGATGCTTGGGGCCCATGATGATGATAAAAATTCGCAGTCTCCACTCTAATTCATCCCAAAGGTGTTCTATCGGGATGAGGTCAGGACTATGTGCAGGCCAGTCAAGTTCCCCCACCTCAAACTCTAGCACAACCCCTGAAAAACACACCATAACCCCCCCTCCACCAAATGATTTGGACCAGTGCACAAAGGAAGGTCCATAAAGACATGGATGAGCGAGGACCTTGACTGGCCTATACCTCAACTGGATAGAACACCTTTGGAATGAATAAGAGTGGAGACTGTGAGCCAGACCTTCTCATTAAACATGAGTGCCTGACCTCTCAAAAGCGCTTCTGGAAGAATGGTCAAACATTCCCATAGACACACTCCTAAACCTTGTGGACAGCTTTCCCAGAAGAGTTGAAGCTGTTATAGCTGCAAAGGGTGGGCCAACACAATGTTGAACCCTACGGACTAAAACTGGGATGCCATTAAAGTTCATATGCGTGTAAAGCAGGCAATATAGAGTATATTGTGCACCTACCAAGCTTTTGGCTCACAGGTGTGACATGGCCCCACTGAAATCAATGATTGAGTTTAATAGGCAGTGCCACCTGTGAAATTCAAGAAACTAAGTTAAGCCTATTACTGTTGAAAAGAAAAAAATATATCCGCAGCATGTGTACCACCCCCTCCCACTGTCATTGTAGAATTTAGTGGATCAACTGCTTTTTTTACTACCCTGTTTCCCCTAAAATAAGACCTAGCGTGATTGTCGGTAATGGCTGCAATATAAGCCCTACCCACCAAATAAGCCCTACCCTGTTTCCCCGAAAATAAGCCCTACCCTGAAAACAAGACCTACAAGGACTTTTACTAGGGCTTATTTGGGGGGTAGGGCTTATATTGCAGCCAACACCGACAATCACGCTAGGTCTTATTTTAGGGGAAACAGGGTACCTCTTTGCCACCCATGTGAAAGAAGCCAAACTCATTTGATTTATAGTAGTACTGATAACGTTCGCCCATAATTTCAGAGAAAACATCTCTTATTATTCTCTGTTATATTGTTTTTTGTAATATTATGCACCATTAGGTTCCATGCAATGTTACATTTTGGTCCTTATAGCCACAATGGCTTATATTCAATATATCATATATTAAGATATTACTATAGCAAATATTTACTAGTTGCTCACACTGATCTAAACTACTGAAAAATGTAATAAAATTGGATAATATAGGTTACTGCAAATTATTGTAAGACCATAATACATAAGCAATGTGGACTAATTATTTGTTTTTTTCATTTAGTGCTTACAGATGGTGACATACTCTCAGCTGGAGCTATAGCTGGCATAGTGATTGGCTCTCTTGCTGTTTTGGCGGTGATCGTTCTTATTGTTGTAATTGTTTGCCACAATAAAGGTACAAAAAAACAGGGGTTTCATGGAATTATATTGTAGGAATTAATACCTTGCTTGTTGAAGGTTGCTGAGAGACACTAGACTAATAAGTATCAGCAGAATACCCAATCTCAAGTACCATTTTAAAAAAGGTGGCAGGATATCGGATATTTATTCTAGAACCATTTCAAATCAGCATTAAGTTTCCATGATCCTCGTGGGTTTCAGGCCATAATCATTTTTGGACAGCCGTAGTCCAGCAATAAGCCCAGGAGATGAAATATTGCCCAAAGAGCATGACCTGCGGTATAAATTTTGCCCTGGATGTGAACCAAAACATAGCAGGTGCGGCATGTGTGCCAACCCCTTCAAGCATGGATGGAGCTTGAGTGGTTGCAGGGGGCCTGTACGGCCTCCCTGTCATATTTGTTATTACACTGTGTCACTGGGGAAAAGAACTTGCTGTGTAACCCTGAGTAAGTAATTTGGTAAACTCAGGGGCCCGGACCAGCCGAGCTGGGGTCTGCCCAGTCCCATCGCAGGCCCTCTGAGTATTCAATTTCACCTATAGAGGGTTACAAGGCAAGCGCCCCCAGCAATGCACTCTCTGCTCAGCCTCCCTTCCCAGTACTGCCCCTCTCTCCCTGCCCTGCTCAGCACTGCTCAACTGTGCACATGCACACAAGGTGGGGGCACACAGTCCACACTCTAGGCTGCTGGGTGAAAGCAGTGGGCTTGTATGTGAATCTGGAAGTCAGAGGGTCTGCCCACCCTGGGCATGTATCAGGTCGGGCCCTCTGAGTTTCCTCTTTTATATACAAGCCTACCGCCTTCACCCGGCATTTCAGAGGGTGGCCTGACTTTCCCCACCTTGTGTGCACATGCAGCCAGCCGCAGGAGAGAGAGAAGAGAGCCAGCGGAACAGCCACCATACTGCTTCAATATCTTGGTGAGAGTTTCTTGGCGCATGGTGGAAACAGCAGATGGTAGTGGGGGGCACAGGTTAACTTTTGCATCGGGACCCTCAAGCTATGCCTCTTCCTTCAAGCCATTTTAGGTTAAGGTGGCCATACAGGGTGCAGGAAAACTGGTACTCAATTGCCTATTTACCCACTCCTCTGCCTGCTTGTGTTAACTAAAGCCGGCCTTAGAAGTACATGTATGGACAGGCTGATTGTACCTAAGTAGATCGATCAATCAACTCGGGTGCAATCAGCCTGTTGGGTTTTGTATGCGATTATTGCCAGCAGCTGTAGCTGCTAGCAAAAATCACTGTGTGTTCTCCTAGCCGGAATGGATCCCCCCGCCGGGAGAATACAATAGCTCCCTGACTGTGTGGATGAGGGTATTGAGCGATTTGGGTTGCAGGAAAAAATTGCTTCATCTATGGCTGGCTTTAGCTTAAGAGTGCTGTGTAGTACAGCACAGTAAGCCCCAGTACACACGGTTGGAAATTCCGACGGAAAATGTCCGATCGGACCATGTTGTCGGAAAATCCGCCCGTGTGTGGGCTCCATCTGACTTTTTCCATCAGAATTTCAGACGGAAAAAAATTGAGATCCTGCTGTCAAATTTTCCGACAACAAAATCCGATTGGTCTTTTTCCGATCGTGTGTAGAGAATTCCGACGGACAAAGTGCCACGCATGCTCAGATCAAATTACGAGACCAAAGCAATTGGCTACTAGCCTCTACGTAGTTCTGTCGTACGCAACGAACGTCACCACGTTCAGAATGATCGGATTTTCCGACAACTTTGTCCGACCGTGTGTATGCAATACCAGTGTCGGACAAAATCCATCTGAAAAATTCAGACGGATTTTGTGGTCGGAATTTCCCGTGTGTACGGGGCATAACACAATGCATTCACAATTATACATAGAGAAAGCAACATGCTACTTCCTATGAGTATGGTTGGAGTCTGCAACTAGGGCCGAGCTGATCTAGATCTGTTCTGCCTCCTCCTGCAGCAAGAGATCATTGCAATATGGATCTATTGCTTGACGATTAAAGCAATGGTGTATGATCAGAAGAAAGGCAAAATAAAATAATGGCAATATAAATACGAATAAATTAATTACATCAATCAATTAATTGATAAACCTAAAAACAACTGTAACAGTGTGTACAAACATGACTACCGGTAATGTTAAATTGTGGTTTGGCGGTTGAGGGGCTGTAAAACAGCACTCATTAACTTATTTTACCATTCCCTGGCTGTCTGTGTAAGCCAATTTGTCCTTAAAAAAACATTGACTACAAAACTGAAAAAGGATGAGGTATGGAACAGAGATATCTCCCAAATGGAAAAAAAAAAAAAACATTTTAGGACTCAAAGGAGCATGGAAAGAAAAGGCTTAGGGGAATATTTATAAAGTAGTGAATGCAACATTACCTGAATATTTTACTGAGGCGAGTCAATGACTATTTATTAATGTTGGAATCACTCCTATTGCCACATCTGTAATAATTGGAGATAGGAAGGAAAGGGAAAAAAATGAAGGTTTGGACTTTAGAGGTATTTTAGACCACGTGAAACATGTAAAAATATAAACTTTATTGGTACAATACAAAATAATTAGCATGAATCAAAAACATGGAGCTTAAAAACATGTGTTCACATATGTGTAAAATGTAGACAACATGGACATAATACTATAAAAGTTTGTTGTTGCACCATGTAAGATGAGTGAGCCCCTGTGCGTCAACACGTTTCGCTGGTTTGCTTCATTAGTTTACACGCAGGGGTAGTCTGAGAGAAACAGGTCTCACTATATTGAAACAAAATCAAACATCATATTTTAATACATCATATTATCATATATATATACCGTATTTATCGGCGTATAACACACACTTTTTTCCCCTTAAAATCAGGGGGAAATCGTGGGTGCGTGTTATACGCCGATACCCGCCGATCTCCCGCTGATTTTCTCTTTAGGGGAGCGAGCAGTCCCGCCCACCTCCACTGATTGCGAGAGGAGCCGAGCGCCGACAACATAAAGAAATCCAAGTTCGGCTATTTTCGGCTCCTCTCGCAGTCCCGCCCCTGTCTGCGAGCAGAGCCGAGACTAGCCGAACTCGGATTTCTGTATGTTATCAGCGCTCGGCTCCTCTCGCAATCAGTGGAGGTGGGCGGGACTGCGAGAGGAGCCGAAAATAGCCGAAAATACACGCGGCTTTCGATATGTCACGCGGCGCTCGTCCTCCCCACTTGGCGCCAATTTTAAATGGGCAACGCTGCAAATGTACTGGGCAAGCCTGCAAAGGCACTGGGCAAGGCTGCACTGGGCAAGGCTGCACTGGGCAAGGCTGCAATAGCACTGGACAAGGCTGCACTGGGCAAGGCTGCAAAGGCACTGGGCAAGGCTGCAAGGATGGGCAAGTCTGCACTGGGCAAGGCTGCAAGGATGGACAAGGCTGCAAGGATGGACAAGGCTGCAGATGGACACTGGACAAGGCTGCAATGATGGGCATTTAAATGTAAGTTTTTTTCCTTAAACTTCCCTCCTTAAAGTTTTTTTCCTTAATATTCCCTCCTAAACTTGGGGTGCGTGTTATACGCTGGCGCGTGTTATACACCGATAAATACGGTATATGTAAAACAAGACCCATTGGACTCATAAGCAGTATAATCAGCCGGATATATATTCACCTTGTCTGCATCAAAAAAAAAAGAAAAACACACATGTAAAAAGCTCTCCCTGGGTGGACACCGGAGCAAAAGAACAAACCAGATGGTCTAATTCTTATACACGTCACTGTGAGCAAGAGGCTCACAGTATATAATATAATATAACACAGAATAAGTAACAATAGTTAACACATAGAAAAACCAACCGTCATACAAAAAATATATATACAGAAGAAATCAATGACTGTAATTTAAAACACATGCACTTGTAGTGTATGTCTGGTGAAGGTCACATGCACTTCTTTATAAATATACTCCTTAGGGACTAAAGAGAATAAAGAATATGTACTGAGATATAATTTAAGAGCTCATTCACACGAACTGCTTGGAGGAAACACTTGGAGGAAACACAAGTGACATTTCATTAAGGCCCCTTTCACACTGGGGCGGTGGGGGCGTCGGCGGTAAAGTCTGATTGTGTGTGTGAGGCTTTAGACCCATTCAAATAATAAACTTAACTAATACCCTGTGGCAAATAATAAACATGTAAAATATACTTTTCAAAACATACAGTTTGCTGTACTCTCAATGCTTTCGAAGTCTGATGAGAAAAAGCTGCAGTGTCCGCATCCCTTAGTAAATAAGTAATTGGAAGTATTTAACCCTTGAGGAGTGTCTCACCAAAAATGAAATTACTATTGCAGAGGATGCCTAAAATCTGACTTGTATTTTAGTGCAAATTTCTAGAAAAATCTGTGAGCCAATCTCACAAGCTGGAAAAAATTTTTGGAGGCGTTCTGTACACCAACGCCTCCAGGTTGGCATATTGCATTGAATTCTACAGAAAATTACAGCAGCTGTAGATTGAAAAAGAAAGGTAATTTGTAATAACATTAAAAAAAATAATATAGCATGTATAATTGCTACACAAGCCTTATTATAATTTCACTTGCTATTTTTTTCCCACAAAATTGTAATTATATATTTTCTACAGCAGCATTGCAACCCACTGCAATGAAAAAAAGTATGGCATGCAGTAGTGTGAACTGACAAAACAGGACTGCAGTCCAATGCAAAATGGTGTGAGCCAGCTCGGAGACAAGCAGGATAGTCTTGTTGCTATTATTTAGGGAGAAGCTTTGGGTTTGATTTACTAAAGGGAAATAGGCTGTGCACTTCACAAAGTGTTGTTGCTCCAAAGCTTAGTAAATGATTTAAATCTTCACTTTGCAAAGAATACCCAATCACATGCAAGGAAAATTAAAAAAAAAATGCATTTTTGTTTGAACAGGATTGGATGATAGAAGTCAGCAGAGCTTCTGCTCATTTATTAAAGCGGGAGTAAACCCACTGAAACTTTTTTTTAACACACCTGTAAGTGAAAAGGCATAATGAGCTAGTATGCACCGCATACTAGCAAATTATGAAATACTTACCTTGGAACGAAGCGTCGGTGACTCACCTGGTCCACGCCGAGGTAGCTGACATGTTGCCTCGGTGTGTCTTCCGGGTATCACGACTCCAGCGCTGTGAGTGGCTGGAGCCGCGATGTCGTCACTCCCGCGCATACGCACGGGAGACTTCTTCCCGGCAGGGTTCGGATTCTGCCGGCCTTTCAGCCGAGAATCCCCCGTGCGCATGCGCCGCTGCAGTCAGCGGTGCATTGCACAGGGAATATTATCTCCTAAACCGTACAGGTTTAGGAGATATTTTTTTTTACCTACAGGTAAGACCCCATACACACTATCAGATTATCTGCAGACTTTTGTCTTCAGATTTACCAAAACCATATAATATGAGGTCAAACCTTAAGATTTTCAATTTGTATGCAATCAGGCAGGCCCTTGCACTACATGGTTTTGGTAAATCTGAAGACAAAAGTCTGCAAATAATCTGATAGTGTGTATGGGGCTTAAGCCTCATTATAGGCTTACCTGTATGTAAAAGTCAAATTTTGGACTTTACAACCACTTTAAGCTCTGGAAGAACTGCACTTTGCATTGATTGGTTATCAACAGATTCTAACTTCACGCTGACATTTTTTTTTTTCTTAGACACCAAACCAAAGACTAAGTCTGCTACTACACGTGATCGTCCTACAAAAAATTATGATCCTGAACCTGGAGGTACACAGGGTGTACAACGGGTGAGTGTGTGAGGAGGTTGATTAAGGCCCCTTTTTCATGAGGCAGACTCAGTTTTGCTCAGCAGGGGATCTGTCTGCTAATCAGTCCGTGTCTGCCCAGTTTTTGCAGAGCGGACACAGACAGAAACTGCTCTGCTCTATATGTCTGTCTATATGTCTTCACTGTCTGTTTACACCCAACTGCCCTCCAAACCAATCCGCCTAGATGGAAGGGGACGGTTCCCCTTTTTTTTTTATCGGATCTGAGTCAGACTTGTGTGCGTTTACACCTGCCGTTCCATAGGGGTACCTGTCGTTCCATAGAGGCTGGGCTCAAACTTATGTGAAGTGGATGCGGGTTTCCCCACATTCAATTCACATGACAGGAGACTGTGACCGGCTCTCTATGGAGCCAGTTCACACATCTCCGGGGTGGCTGCGGAGCGCACTGGGGGGGTCTTATGTGTCTTTGGCTTTGTTTCAGGTCCGAATTCAGGCAAAATTTTGGACCCGATTCGCTCCTGAAACAGAACAGGAATGCACCCGAAACCTTGCTGCGAGCCGCGGTCACGGCCACAGCAAGTGTGAACCTGGCCTAAATGAAGGGTCCTGATCGAAGCCTTCGTGAAAGGGGCCTAAGGATTCAGGAATTAATACCAAATGGACCAATAACATTTAACAAGTATAACCAAAGGCAAAACTTTTTTTTTGTGTTTTAGATAGAGTCCAGAGGAATTAGAACATCTATCAGGTTTCTGTTTATATACTTACAGTATACTGCATATACACTGTACAGTGTATATATATATATATATATATATATATATATATATATACATACACAGTATCTCATAAAAGTGAGTACACCCCTCACATTTTTGTAAATATTTTCTTCTATCTTTTCATGTGACAACACTGAAGAAATCACACTTTGCTACAATGTAAAGTAAAGTAGTGAGTGTACAGCTTGTATAACAGTGTACTCAACACACAGCCATTAATGTCTAAACCGCTTGCGGTTTGCAGGCTTTCTCACAAAAATGTGAGGGGTGTACTCACTTCTGTGAGATACTGCGTGTGTGTATATATATATATATATATATATATATATATATATATAGTAAGTGTGTGTGGGGTGAGTGGCGCTCCCTCAAATCAAACCTATATGACCTTATTACTGCAACCAATACGTACTACACCGTATACAATAAGTGCTGAATACTCCACTCTATATAACCATGTGATTATTATGACTGTTCAACAACAATAAGTCATAGTATAAATACCACATATATAGCAGGTGTGCAAAAATAACCGCCCACCATTCAATAATCCAATATACTAATGTGGTATATGTAATAAAAATAATAAATTAGTAACAATGCATTTAGTCACCATAAATTACCAAAAAGTGACAATAAGCCATAAGAAAAACCCTAAAAAATTATGAAAGAAAGTCCAGTGAAAATTACGCTAATATAGCAGATATAAAATGAATTACAAAACTTATAAAGTTGATTGTTCCAGAAAACCTATAAAGTTCCAAAGTAATCAAGTGTTCCAATTGTTCCTGAAAGAAGATGAATTCTAGAGCTTGTGCAGGAAACCGTAGTTGTGCAAAAACTGTGCAAAAACTGAAATAACGTTACTCTTGTGCGTGGCAATTCAGGTGACTCTCGTGACTCCCCTCAAGGGTCCCTACTCACCAGTGCCGATCCTGACCTCCCTGGGGCCCTAAGCAAAATTCTGCTGAGGGGCCCTTTACCTGACCCGTGTAAACCATTTGCCATTGCCACACAGTCACACCTGACACTTCAGCGCTCCCAATACAATCCTTTCTCCTTTAAACAAAACAGTCAAAGAATAAGTACAACAATATAGAACAGACATTATATATTTATCTTTACATATCTGAGTGTGGATCCCCCCCTTACATCAGGGTCCCCAGAGAGCCACCCCTTACATCAGGATCCCCAGAGAGCCCCCCCTTACACCAGGGTCCCCAGAGAGCCACCCCTTACATCAGGATCCCCAGAGCCCCCCCCTTACACCAGGGTCCCCAGAGAGCCACCCCTTACATCAGGATCCCCAGAGAGCCACCCCTTACACCAGGGACCCCAGAGAGCCCCCCCTTACACCAGGGACCCCAGAGAGCCCCCCCCTTACACCAGGGTCCCCAGAGAGCCCCCCCCTTACACCAGGGACCCCAGAGAGCTCCCCCTTACACCAGGGTCCCCAGAGAGCCCCCCCTTACACCAGGGTCCCCAGAGAGCCCCCCCCCTTACACCAGGGTCCCCAGAGAGCCCCCCCTTACACCAGGGTCCCCAGAGAGCCCCCCCCCCTTACACCAGGGTCCCCAGAGAGCACCCCCTTACATTAGGGTCCCCAGAGAGCACCCCCTTACATTAGGGTCCCCAGAGAGCACCCCCCTTACATTAGGGTTCCCAGAGAGCACCCCCCTTACATTAGGGTCCCCAGAGAGCACCCCCTTACATTAGGGTCCCCAGAGAGCACCCCCTTACATCAGGGTCCCCAGAGAGCACCCCCTTACATCAGGGTCCCCAGAGAGCACCCCCCTTACATTAGGGTCCCCAGAGAGCACCCCCCTTACATCAGGGTCCCCAGAGAGCATCCCTATAAAGCCCCTCCTTACATCAGGGTCCCCAGAGAGCCCCTCCTTACACCAGGGTCCCCAGAGAGACACCCCTTACATCAGGATCCCCAGAGAGACACCCCTTACATCAGGATCCCCAGAGAGCACCCCCCTTACATTAGTGTCCCCAGAGAGCACCCCCCTTACATTAGGGTCCCCAGAGAGCACCCCCCTTACATCAGGGTCCCCAGAGAGCACCCCCCTTACATTAGGGTCCCCAGAGAGCACCCCCCTTACATCAGGGTCCCCAGAGAGCATCCCTATAAAGCCCCTCTATATATCGGGGTCCCCAGAGAGCCCCCCATACATCCATGTCCTCAGAGAGCCTCCCTACTTACATCAGGGTCTGCAGCATTGCCCTTTACATCAGAGTTCCCCCTTGCACTGTAAGGCGGTGCTGTCACTGACCTCCTCTCAGGTGCATCGTGCAGGGTTCAGTCAGTCGGCTCCAGCTTGGTGGCTCTGGTTTTATCCTATAGTTTCCTCTCCGCAGTCCATACATGTCTGACTTCTCCCTCTCTTGACTCAGGGGAGGTCAGAGGCTGCGGATGGGACAGGGGAGGTCAGAGGCTGCGGATGGGACAACAGGAAAGGTCAGAGGCTGCGGGGGAGGACAACAGGAGAGGTCAGAGGCTGTGGGGGAGGGCAACAGGAGAGGTCAGAGGCTGTGGGGGGGGGACAGGAGGTCAGAGGCTGTGGGGGGGGGACAGGAGGTCAGAGGCTGCAAGGGGGGGGGCAGGAGGTCAGAGGCTGCAAGGGGGGGACAGGAGGTCAGAGGCTGCAGGGGGGGGGCAGGAGGTCAGAGGCTGCAAGGGGGGGGGGCAGGAGGTCAGAGGCTGCAAGGGGGGGACAGGAGGTCAGAGGCTGCAAGGGGGGGACAGGAGGTCAGAGGCTGCAAGGGGGGGACAGGAGGTCAGAGGCTGCAAGGGGGGGGGACAGGAGGTCAGAGGCTGCAAGGGGGGAGGTACAGGAGGTCAGAGGCTGCGAAGGGGGAGGGGGGCAGGAGGTCAGAGGCTGCGGGGGGGGGGGCAGGAGGTCAGAGGCTGCAGGGGGGAAAGGAGGTCCGAGGCTGCGAAGGGGGGGGGGCAGGAGGTCAGAGGCTGCAGGGGGGGGGGGGGACAGGAGGTCAGAGGCTGCAGGGGGGGGGACAGGAGGTCAGAGGCTGCAGGGGGGGGGACAGGAGGTCAGAGGCTGCGAGGGGGGGCAGGAGGTCAGAGGCTGCGAGGGGGGGCAGGAGGTCAGAGGCTGCGAGGGGGGGGCAGGAGGTCAGAGGCTGCGAGGGGGGGCAGGAGGTCAGAGGCTGCGAAGGGGGGGGCAGGTGGTCAGAGGCTGCGAGGGGGGGCAGGAGGTCAGAGGCTTTGAGGGGGGACAGGAGGTCAGAGGCTACCTGCGAGGGGGAGGGGGCCCAGGAGGTCAGAGGCTTTGAGGGGGGACAGGAGGTCAGAGGCTGCCTGCGAGGGGGAGGGGGCCCAGGAGGTCAGAGGCTTTGAGGGGGGACAGGAGGTCAGAGGCTGCCTGCGAGGGGGAGGGGGCCCAGGAGGTCAGAGGCTGCCTGCGAGGGGGAGGGGGCCCAGGAGGTCAGAGGCTGCCTGCGAGGGGGAGGGGGCCCAGGAGGTCAGAGGCTTTGAGGGGGGACAGGAGACGTTTTATTTTTTAAAAATGGCGCCACTCGGCGCCATCGTGTCACTGGTGCCGCTGCCGCCGCTGTGAGCGCAGCGGCGCCTGAAAAAAAGATGGCCGCGGGGCCGGCATGCAACTGCGCATGCGCCAGCGCTGTTGCCGCTGCTCGGCAATTTTCGGAAAGGCGGGCGCATGCGCAGTTGCATGTCGGCCCCGCGGCCATCTTTTTTTCAGGCGCCGCTGACCTCACAGCGGCGGCAGCGGCCCCAGGGGCCCCCGAGCAGTGCCGATCCGCCGCGGGGCCCTACGCAACTTGCGTAGTCCGCGTATAGGGCGGATCGGCTCTGTACTCACCAACTCGTAGTACCCCTACAGGGGTGATAGGCATATAAGATGTCCGTGGATGGATCCTCCCGCTGATTCCTCCACCAGCATCAGAATCCTCTCAGATATATCCACATGGAAAAAAATAGGTCTCCCATAGTGTAATACCATAAAAAAAGGGGGATTTATTTAAAATAAAATAAAAACAAACAATGCACCTTCCCACCAAGTGGGTACAGGTATACACTATGCACCAAACAGGTAACGAGGGGCCGGTTTGCGGCTTGTGCTTAACCTGCGTTCCAGGCACCCTCCTCGTAAACCGGAAGTGACGTAAGTGCATAGCTCCACATTACGCGTTTCGTCATAGACGTTATCAAAGGCCTTTTTTTTGATTGTACAGCACATTGTAGCACTTTTTTCCTCACATATATATATATATATATATATATATATATATATATATATATATATATATAAATATATATATATATTTATATTTTTTTTTTTATAAGGATTTTTATAGTTTGGTTCCCCATTATATTGGTTTAAGGATTTTATTGATTGCTTTTTTCTCACCATATAGAAGTTTTGTCATATCCTGCATGAAAGCACTTTATTTGGAATATTGTATGTATTTTAGCACGTTATCACTTTATTGCTGTTATATAGCACATTTTTCATTTTACTATTTGGATTTTAAGTTTGAAAGCGCAGCGTACTTTAGAATATTGGATGATCTTTGCATGATTTATGAGACATGTGCAACGCTAGCTGCTGATTCAAAATTATAGTGTAATTTGAGAGACCCTATTTTGGGCTTATGAGGGGAAGCTCTGCTTATTTTATTATCCAATCATGTGCCAGCTAAAATGCTGTTTTTTATTTTCCTTGCATGTTCCCCTCAGATTTACAGCGACTGCACTTCCAAGTGCACTTTCAGTACAATTACAAGTGCACTTTGCACTTGTAGTATGCACTTGTAGTGCAAAGCAGATTTGACTTTTATAAATGACCCCCACTGTATATATAGAGAGAGGGGAGGGGGTAAAGGGTGATAGACTCAATTGGGAGCGTGTAATCCTAGGAATGGAGGCTCTATCTTACCAAAAACTCTACAAAGTCTTCAATCTCCAGGACTCAAAAAAATACTTAAAGAGGATCTTTAGCCCCCCCAAAAAAAGGTCATCAGCTACAAATACCGTGGCTGCTTACTTTTAATAAAAGAACAATTACCTATCCAGGGAAACAGCTCTGTCCTCACCCGGGCCGGTTCTTTGATGGTCTTCGGAGTCCCCAGCGTTGCCATGCTGACTGTGGCAAGCCATCTGTGACTACTTGTGGCTTCACAACTGAATCCCCACTGAGCATGCATGAGCCTCATTATACCCTGCAAATGGTCCCACAGCCTCCTGAGACCTGTAACGTGTCCCAAGAGGCCATGGACAGAGGGAGGGGGCCAAACTGACGCATAGGCAATGAAAACCAGGTAACCCCCCCCCCAACAAAGTGTCTAAAAGTTGAAGGGGGGCAGAAAAGCGGAACTTCCCTTTAGAGGTGAAGTTCCACTTTAAAGGGGAGTTCCAGACCTTTTTGTGTTTATTAAAAGTTAGCAGCAACAAAAAGTGTAGCTGCTGACTTTTAATAAACACACGCTCACCTGTCCGATGATCGAGATATACAGCCGCCCGAACCCTCGGTTCTCTCCATTGCCTCTCCCTGGCATCACAAGAGTGGGCACCCAGCTGTCACAGCTTGCGGCCTCCTCAATGGCCGAGCAATCTTCTGGGACCCGTGCGGCCTGAGCGAAAGTAAGAGCTGGGTAACTGTCAAAACTACATACCCCCTCCCCCCCAAAATAAAATAACATGGCAAATGTGGCATGTAAGGGTGTGAAGAGTCCTGGAGTCCTTAAAGTGGATCTTTTTGGGTGGAACTCCACTTTAAGATCTGAGAAAGCAAAAAGCTGAACTTGGAAAAAAAATAAAAAATATTAGCAGCCACAGTAATTTTTTTATTTCATGAACTTTTTATATCTATTTTTTTTGTATGTACTTTTTCTCTGGTGCATGCAGAGTGCATTGTACAAAGTACACTCCCAATATCTCAAAGCTGAAAAGAGTACATCTAAATGCCGGGATGATGCAACTCCGGCAAGCATCCACAGGAAGTTACATCATCACTGGCTACCTAGCAAGGAGATGCCAAGTCTAGAACAGGAATTTAAGCAGATGGTAGAAACATAGAGAGCATGGACCTGCCATGGCTACAGGAGGGCAGACTACGAGATATGGAGGACAATTTTTCTTTAATGTACACTGCATATTTTAGCAATATGGCAAATGCTACTAGGAACCCTGGCCATCTAATTTCAACTTTAGTACTCAGCACCTACCAAATACTAAAATGTCATTTCTAAGTGGACCTCATGCTAACATTGTATAAAAGTTTAAATGTTAATCCTGCAGCAAATAGCAAATGTATTGCATTTTATTTTACATACAGAAAGAAAATCCTGGAATCAGAGAATCCAGTCCACCTGATGACGGTACCTATGAGGTATGAAACTGTGAAAAAAATGTAAGGTGTACAATGCTTGGTTACATCATGACTCTGCAGCTGCATTCTCACCATCCTCTGTTGCTACTTACATCCATAATATACACATGATTTTTTAATCAGCAGACATTTGTCGGTTATATGTTGGGGTGAATATCTAGCTGTGCGCAATTTATGTAAATGTTGGGAAAAAAGTACAGAAAAATGTTAAAGGTTGCATTGGTTTACTTTTTGTAGGCTTTTGTTCCCCTCTACTTTCACCTGTTGATCCTGCCAGTAAATTTGATATTTTTCAATTTCTTTTAACAACCCAAGCTGTCCTGCAAAAGTGTAAGTTAGAGGGCTGAGACATAACATTACCCACCAACAGGGGTGCTTAACCACTAGGCAACCGCCCTCCGGCCATGTACAGCAGACGAGCGGGCACACCAGTGTACCTGTACATCGCTGCCTACATCCGGGTTTAGAGCACTCATGCGTGCCCCCCGGCCGACCCCTCGCTTTGCTGACAGGCTCCCGCTGTGTACGTCCCGGCCGTGATTCACGACCCGGACCTGCTGATCGGCCATGTGCGATCACTGCCCAGAGTTCTGGGTTGTTTACCAGAGGGAGCGATCTGTCAGCAGAGATGAGAAACTGAGAGATCTAGTAGTAACAGCAGCACACTGTACACACATTACACATAGTCGGGCACCTATGTAACCACTTGATCACCCTAGATCAGTGTCCTCAAGGCACCCCAACGGGTCATGTTTTCAGGATTTCCCTCAGAGGAAACGGCTGTGGTAATTACTAAATCACCTGTGCAAAATAATGGAGAGCCTGAAAACATGACCTGCTGGGGCACCTTGAGGACTGGAGTTGAGAAACACTGCCCTAGATGTTAACCCCTTCCCAGCAAGTGTCATTAGTACAGTACAGTGACAGTGTATCGTATTATCACTGTATTAGTGTCACTGGTGATGTCAGTGTCAGTTAGTCAGTTCCCCTCCCGCGTCAGTTAGTGTCAGATTGGCTGCCGCACTATTGCAGCTCTGTTATAAGTCACTGCCAGTAGCATAAAAAAATAAAATTCCAGTATATATACACCATAGTTTGTAGGTGCTATAACTTTCAAACAAACCAATCAATATACACTTAGTGGGATTTTTTATTTTAAAACATGTAGCAGAATACATATTGGCCTAAATTTATGAAGCAATTAGATTTTTTTTTTTTATTGATTGGATGTGTTTTATAGAAGAGAGTAAAAAGTGTTTTTTTTTTGTTTTTTGTTTTTTAATGTGGGTCTTTTTATATATGGTCATTTATTTCATAAAAAATAAAAAAAATAGTGGTAATCAAGTACCATCAAAAGAAAACTATATTTGTGTGAAAAAAAAATTATAAAAATTTTGTTTGACCACGTAATTACCAGATAAAGCAGAGCTCCACCCTAAAGTGGAACTTCCGCTCATCGGAAACCTCCCCCCCTCCGGTGCCACAATTGGCACCTTTCAGGGGGAGGGGTGTGCAGATACCTGTATAATACAGGTATCTGCACCCGCATTTGCATTTTGCGGCTATTATGTCACTTCCTGCGGGGCCCCCGCTGTCTTCCGGTGAAACACACGGATCCCACAGACAGCAGGGACCGTCCTTATTGCGCAGAGCAACTCGCGCATGCACAGTAGGGAACCGGGAAGTGAAGTCGCAAGGCTTCACTTCCTGATTCCCATACCGAAGATGGCGGCGGCAGCACCCGAGAGCTGATCGACAGATCGGCTTCAGGAGCCGACATTGCGGCACGTGCGCGGTTGGGTAATATTTGGGAATATAAGAAAGAGATAAGACTTTTAGTATGGGGGTTGTCTTTACATACCGATTCAAAATCTGAAAGTTGTGTCAGAGGGGCATTGGTATTAGTGTTTGGAGTGTAAAAGTTTTTTATTTGAAGATAACGGAATAGTTCTGAGGGTGGTAAGCCATAAGATTCGCTGAGAGTTGGGAATCGAATAAAGGACTTGGCTGAAACAAAATTGTGAAATCTTAGAACGTTCAAGGAGGTCCAAATTTTGAATGATGAGGGAGAGACCCAACCAGGGTAAAAGGCAGGGTTTTTGGAAAATTAGAGAAGAGGATTATGTGGCGATTATAATCTATGTTAAAATTTGAGATCCCAAAGATAGATGAAATGTTTAGTTATGGGATTACATAATTTGGGACGGTCTTTTTGAGGGAGCCAAAGTAAATTAGAGATCAATATAGGATCACATTCGGTGGCTTCAATCGTAACCTATAGAGGAGTTTCATGTGTTGCATGAAATTTAGATAGGCTAGCAATGTGTGCTGCTTTATAATAGGATGCCAAATTAGGGAAACCAAGGCCTCCACTAGTTTTAGGGAGGTATAATGTGTGTAAAGATATGGGTGGTTTAGAGTGATTCCAAACAAATGAAGTAGCTTTTTTCTGAATTAATCTTAGATAGTAAGCAGGAATTAGTATTGGTAGAACTCTAAAGAGATACAAAAGTTTGGGCAAAAGAGTCATTTTTATTGCACTAATTCTTCCCAGCCACGGAAGTGGCCGATGAGTCCATTGCTTTAACAAGTCTGTTGCCCTTCTTAAGGTTTGCGGATAATTGGCTGAGAAGAGATCAGATACGGAGGCTGTAATATTGATTCCCAAATATGGGATCAATTTTTCAGCCCATGTAAAAGGAAGTGCTATTTTAGCAGGATTCAATTCCATGCTGGTAAGAGAAATATTTAAAACCAGGCATTTCTTGTGATTAATAAGGAGACCCGAGAGAGCAGCAAACTTGTTAAAAATAGGTAAAAGATTGGGCCTTGAAACTTGTGGGGACGAAAGGAATAACAAAATATCATCTGCAAAAAGACAAAGTTAATGTTGGTGTCCTCCTATTTCTATACCAGTAATAGTTGGATTAGATCTTTTTTAGGTGAGCAATAGGGATGAGCCGAACACCCCTGGGTTTGGTTCGCACCAGAATCTGCGAACGGACCGAAAGTTTGTGCGAACGTTAGAACCCTATTAGTTACAATGGACGCGAACGTTTGAAATCTAAAATGCTAATTATAACGGCCAATATGCATGTTATTGTCCTAAAAAAGGTTTGGGGACCCGGGTCCTGCCCCAGGGGACATGTATCAATTCAAAAAGAAGTTTTAAAAACTGAAATTTTTTCTGGAGCAGTCATTTTAATGATGCATAAAGTGAAAAAAAAAAGTGAAATATTCCTTTAAATATGGTACCTAGGGGGTGTCTAAAGTATGCCTGTGAATTGGCATGTGTTTCCCATGTTTAGAACTGTCCCTGCACAAAATGACATTTGTAAAGGAAAAAAAGCCATTTAAAACTGCTTGCGGCTTTAATGTCATGTCTAGTCCTGGCAATATGGATGAAAATCTTTGATAAAAATGGCATGGCTACCCCATCAATCTAATAGGATAGAATTTCCCTTCCTAGGGGTAGATTTCCTCTCACTTCCTGTTGTCTCCTTCCGTTTGCAAGTAGGAGTCGTTTGTAAGTTGGACGTTTGAAAGTAGGGGCCTGCCGTATATACTCTGCAGAAATTTGCCCCATTAGATGTTGGTGTTGCCACAACACTGTAAGCCCTCACAGTTACCCTTGGTGGGCGCTGGAATGCCCTGCTGTGAACTATTATATCAGGAATTGTAATTACATGCCATTGTTGAACAGTGGTAGGAAAAATTGGGCCTTTGGTGGTGGTGCTGGTGCTACAACACTGTAAGCCCTCACAGTTACTCTTGGTGGGTGCAGGAATGGGCCCTGCTGTGAATTATTAGATCAAGAATTGTAATTGCATGCACCTGTTGAACAGGGGTAGAAAAATTGGGCCTTTGGTGGTGGTGGTGGTGGTGGACGGTGTTGCCACAACACTGTAAGCCCTCACAATTACTCTTGGTGGGTGCAGGAATGGGCCCTGCTGTGAATTATTAGATCAAGATTTGTAATTACACGCCCCTGTTAAACAGGGGCTGAAAAATTGTGCCTTAGGCACTGGTGCTGGTTCCACAACACTGCAACCCCTCACAGATACTGTACTTGGAGCACAGCAATGAGACCTGTTGCAAAGCATTGCATAAAAATTGTAATTGTAAACAGGGGCTTAAAAATTGGGCCTTAGGCACTGGTGCTGGTGCCACAACACTGCAACCCCTCACAGATACTGTACTTGGAGCACAGCAATGAGACCTGTTGCAAAGCATTGCATAAAAAATTGTAATTACACGTCAACATAACAGGACAGTCACTCAGCATCAGCATAGGCAGTCTTGAAGGGCTGTGACATTTCAAAATAAATTATTCTGTTATATCAGCTTCAGGTGCCTGGTAGCTGGTGGTGATCCAAGACTGATTCATCTTTATGAAGGTCAGTCGATCAACCGAGTCGGTGGACAGGCACACCCTGTGATCGGTGACAAAGCCTCCAGCAGCACTGAATGTGCATTCCGAAAGAACGCTGGATGCAGGACAGGCCAGTAGCTCAATTGCATACTGTGCAAGCTCTGGCCAGTGATCTATCCTCAAGACCCAGTAAGCAGGAGGATTTTCGGTGAGAAAGGTGTCCAAGTCTGACCTTGCCCCTAGGTATTCCTGCACCATGTATATCAGACGCTGGTGATGGTTGCTGGAACCGATCATACCTTGGGGCTGCGGACTAAAAAATTGTCTGAACGCATCGAAGCCTCAGCAACTCGTCGTCCAGGCCCAGGAGTTTGTAGCCTCCCAGTCTCTGGGAACGCGTTGCACAGACCTTTCTGCAAGGCCTCCTGGAGATGTCTCATCCTCTGCTCCCTTTGCGATGGCAAGATAAGGTCTGCAACCTTACCCTTGTACCGTGGATCAAGGAGAGTGGCCAGCCAGTAATGTTCCCTCTCCTTGATCCGAAGAATACGAGGATCCTTCCACAGGCTTTGCAGGATCAGGGAGGCCATGCAACGTAGGTTAGCTGAGGCATTCCGTCCAGAGTCTTCTGGGTCACTAAGGACGACATGATCCGCAGCCACCTCCTCCCAGCCACGTACAAGTCCACCGGTTTCTTGGGACTGTAAATCATCCCTAAAAGACTGCTGCTGCTGATGCTGAGTGCCAGGCTCCACCTCCATGCTGACACAATCCTCCTCCTCCTCATCCTCTTCCTGTGTGATGGGTGGGAGAGGGAGAGAAGGAACACTGTCTGGATAAAGGGGGCCTTGAGAGGCAAGGAAGTCCTCCTCTTCCTGCCTCTGTTCTGCCTCAAGTGCCCTGTCCATTATTCCACGCAGCGTATGCACCAACAGGTGGACAATAGGTACAGTGTCACTGATGCATGTACTGTCACTGCTCACCATCCTCGTGGCCTCCTCAAATGGTTACAGGACAGTGCATGCATCCCTGATCATGCTCCACTGGCTTGGTGAAAAAAATCCGAGCTCCCCTGACCCTGTCCTGGTGCCGCAGTCGCACAGGTACTCATTGATGGCCCTCTGCTGCATGTGCAGTCGCTGCATCATGGCCAACATTGAGTTCCACCTGGTGGGCATGTCACATATAAGGCGGTTCTTGGGCAGGTTCAACTCCTTTTGCAGCTCAGCCAGCCGAGCACTGGCATTATATGATCGGCGTAAATGCACTCAGACTTTCCTGGCCTGCCTCAAAACATCCTGTAAGCCTGGGTACCTGCCCAAGATCCGCTGCACCACCAGGTTAAGAACGTGAGCCATACAGGGCACATGGGTCAGTTGTCCCTGTCGC
Source organism: Lithobates sylvaticus (assembly GCA_028564925.1). Classification (NCBI taxonomy): domain Eukaryota; kingdom Metazoa; phylum Chordata; class Amphibia; order Anura; family Ranidae; genus Lithobates; species Lithobates sylvaticus. Next base: position 39,161,999 of record CM053035.1, on the reverse strand, counting down.
AGGGCGGAGAGGAGGTTGGTGCCATTGTCACAAACCACCATTCCTGGCTTAAGCTGGCGTGGCGTCAACCACCTCTCGGCCTGCCCCTGCAGAGCTGACAGAACCTCTGCCCCAGTGTGGCTCCTGTCCCCCAAACATACCAGCACAAGCACGGCAAGGCATCTTTTTGCCTGCGTACTTGCGTAGCCCCTTGAACGCCTACGGAGCACCGCTGGTTCCGAGGACAGAGCACTCGAAGAGGCCATGGAGGAAGAAGAAGAGGAGGGGGTGGAGGAGAGAGGTGTGTCACAACCAGTAGTAGCATTTTGGAGGCGTGGTGGCGAAACAACCTCCAACACTACTGCACCTTGTCCTGCATCCTTCCCAGCTGCTAAAAGAGTGACCCAATGGGCCGTGAAAGATAGGTAATGTCCCTGTTCATGCCTGCTGGACCATGAGTCAGCAGTAATATGCACCTTACCGCTGACCGCCCTGTCCAGCGAGGCCAAGACATTGCCTTCCACATGCCGGTAGAGAGCCGGAATCGCCTTCCTTGAGAAAAAGTGGTGTTTGGGAACCTGCCACTGAGGAACCGCACATTGCACAAACTCACGGAAGGGGGCCCAGTCTACCAACTGAAAAGGCAACAGTTGAAGTGCTAGCAATTTAGCCAAGCTAGCATTCAACCGCTAGGTATGTGGGTGGCTGGGAGTGAACTTCTTTCGATGGTCCAGCAGCTGGGGCAGGGAAATTTGCCTGGTACAATCAAACATCAGTGTACTGCTAGCAGAGTGCCCGCAAGTACTTGGCTGTGACACACCTAATTCTACACCTTCATTCCTCTCAGTGCAGCTTTCAGAGAGGACTGAAGGTATAGTGGGGTTGGAGATCCCAGCTGATGAGGAGCAAGGAGAGGTCCGCTTTGTTCTTTGGTGTGGGTCTTTAAGGTACGCTTGCCAACGAGCTGCATGGCAGGTCAACATATGTCTGGTCATGCTTGTGGTGTCCAAGCGGCTGATGTTTTGGCCACGCGAGATACGCTTGAGACATATGTTGCAAATAGCAGCGGTGCGATCTGATGCACTCGTCTCAAAAAAGGCCCACACCAAAGAACCTTTGTAATAACGCGCAAAAGGCAGCGCCCTGCACAGGCGGAGCTCTGCGGTGTGATTTAGTTGGTGTGCTGCCCTTAAGCTGGCCCCCGGAGAACATCCTGCCTCATTGGAGATGTGCCGCCTCCTCCTCCTCCTCTCTCCAATCAGGCACCCACGTGAATGCAGTGACCTCATCATCCCATCCCTCTTCACCACTGGAGCAAACCTGGCAGTATGCTGCAGCTGGTGGAACATGACTGCCAGATTGCTGTCCTTGAGCATCCCCTCTCTCTGCGCTCACGCTACTGCCTTCCTCTAGCTGGGTATCATCATCAGAGCCTTCAAAACGCTGGGCATCCTCCTGTAGCATGCACCCAACACTGTGGTCAAACAGTTCGGGGGACTCCTCAGGATGACATGGTGGGTCTAGGGAAGGGGTAACTGATGACATTGAGACGAGGGAATAGTACGCGTTGGCAGCTGCTTTGCCAGAACCCTGAGCCTGGGTGAAAGAGGATGAGGAGGATGAGGAGGGCTTGGTCATCCACTCTACCAAGCCTTCGGCATGATGCGGCTCAACATGTCCAGCTGCCGAAAATAAGGACAAGCGTGTCCCATGGCCACGTGCTGATGACGATGCACCGCGTCCACGACCAGCACTGTTGTCTCTAGACACAGAGCCTGCTTGCCCTCTTTTCTTGGCTCGTGACTGTCTGCCTTTCCTTGTTGGCCTTCCAGACATTGTAATGGCCTGCAGGGAGATTGGAAAAACAGCAATTGGGTAGTGTATATTGTGCTGGAGTCACACAACACACACACTAACTCCTGCAGATGGCTGGATTAGATGACACCAGCAAAGAAGGGCAGGTGCAGGTGTATACTGTGCTGTGCTGGACTCACACAACACACACACTAACTCCTGCAGATGGCTGTATTAATGGAGAACAGCACAAAGGGTGGATACAGGTGCAGGTTTATACTGTGCTGTGCTGGACTCACACAGCACACACTAACTCCTGCAGATGGCTGTATTTATATAGAACAGCACAAAGGGTAGATACAGGTGCAGGTTTATACTGTGCTGTGCTGGACTCACACAGCACACACTAACTCCTGCAGATGGCTGTATTTATAGAGAACAGCACAAAGGGTAGATACAGGTGCAGGTTTATACTGTGCTGTGCTGGACTCACACAGCACACACTAATTCCTGCAGATGGCTGTATTTATAGAGAACAGCACAAAGGGTAGATACAGGTGCAGGTTTATACTGTGCTGTGCTGGACTCACACAGCACACACTAACTCCTGCAGATGGCTGTATTTATAGAGAACAACACCACTGAACAACACCACTAAAGGGTAGATACAGGTGTATACTGCGCTGGAGGCACAGAACACACACTAAGTCCTGCAAATGCCTGGTTATAAAGATTCAAGAACAACTGTCCCTGCCTATCAATGCTCTTTCCCTGCACTTTCCCCACACGCAAATGCCTGAGAAGAACACACTATCCCTGCCTATTAATGCTCTTTCCCTGCACTTTCCCCACACGCAAATGACTGATAAAAAGTTCACACTGTCCCTGCCTATCAATCCCCTTTCCCTGCATGCCGTGGGTGTGTGGGGCGTGTACTAAACCCCCTGAGCTATAATTGGCCACAGGCATCCTGACCGGGCCAACGCTAGTAAAAAAAGCTGGAAGAAGATAGCGGAGGAGCCCAGTAGAAGTCACCAGAGAGCGGGAGAAGACACCGGAGAGCGGGAGAAGAGGCTGGAGAAGTCGGAAGAGACCCTCGAAGTCGGAAGAAGACCCCCGGAGCTGCCTAATAAATTACTTTAAAAACCTGTGTAGTGTGTTTTTTTTTTATTGACACTTTTCCCCCAGGTGAATGGGTAGGGGTACGATGTACCCCTTACTCATTCACATAGGGTGGGGTGCCGGGATATGGGGGCCCCCTTATTAAAGGGGGCTCCCCAGATTCCGATAAGCCCCAGCCCGCAGACCCCGACAACCAACGGCCAGGGTTGTCGGGAAGAGGCCCTTATCCTCACCAACATGAGGACAAGGCAAAGCACCCACCCCCCATGTTGAGGGCATGCGGCCTGGTACGGCTCAGGAGGGGGGGGGGGCACTTGCTCGTCCCCACCCCCTTTCCTGATCGGCCGGGCTGCATGCTCGGATAAGGGTCTGGTATGGATCGTGGGGGGGACCCCACGCCATTTTTTCAGTGTGGGGGGTTCCCCTTAAGATCCATACCAGACCAAAGGGTCTGGTATCGTCTTGGGGGGGAACCTCACGCAAATTTTTATTTTTATTTTCCCGGGGTTCCCCCTCATGATTCTCAGCACACCTTGATCCGAATTCTGGTGCGACTTCTATTCAAATCAATGGGCTCCCATAGGGAACCATTGATTTTGAATAGAGACAGAAATGCCGGATGAGGCTTAACACACCGTTAATCCTCGTTAATTCGCGTTTAACAACTTTTGCCGGCATCTGACATTTTTACAGCTTTAACGCTGGAGCCTCAGAATGCATTGGTCCTGGGGTTTTTTTAAAGCTTAAAAAAAAAGTAATGTTACATGAAAAAGTAATGTTACATGAATGTTATCCTATAAGAATTTTGCTAATAAGAGTATATCATCAAATAGTTTAGTATTAATGAAATAGTCAAGCTATGAAGGAAAGCTAACTGCCAGCATTTATAAAGAGGGCAAACGATTTAGGAGGATTATGTTTAGAACAGAATAAGGTCTTGGTTCTAAGATAATAATCATCTAAATAGTAGAGATAAGGGGCCTAAAGTACAAAACCTGAAAAGTAGGCAACGTGCCCACTAAATGTGGAACAGATGAACCAAACTTTAAAGGATTATAGCTAGGTTAACCAATATGGGACTTAACTGTGGACTAAAGAAGACCCTTGGTATGCCCAATCAGGTTTCCTAAAAAGAAATCAGTCTCAAAGTGAGAAGGTGTAGGAGTGTTCAGGGTAATAGAACGCTATCAATCCATGGAATCCAATCTTCTGCGTGATGCATTGATGGAGGATCCTGATTCTGTTAGATGAAGGTCATGAAGTGTTTATTGAAGTTTCTCAGAGGATTTACAATAATGTTTATAGCCTTTGTAACTAAAGCGAATGGAGAATGGAAAGCCCCATTGGTAGTTGATGTTTTGGCATTGAAGTTCCATTAACTGCGGTTTCATTGCACGTTGTTTAGAAATTGTTAGTTGGGATAAGTCAGCGAAAATTTGATAATTATGTCCCTGAAAGGTTAGGGGGTTTTTATTCCAAGCTGCTGCTAGAAGTTGTTTATTCGTTTTGTAATAATGGAATTTTGCGATAATATCGCGTGGGGGCCATCAGTTTATTTGGGTTTAAGGGCTCTATGAATTCTGTCCATTTCAAGACGTTCAATTGGTATGCCTGGTTGAAGTTCTTGGAATAATGCAATTATTGTAGCTTGAATGTCAGTAATATTTTCAGGGATTCCTCTGATATGCAAATTGGAGTGTCTGGCACTTTTTTCAAATCCTTCCAATCTGGTCTGCAGCGTTAAATTCTCTTCTCTTAAGTTATCAATTTCAGTCCTAAAATCTTGTGCTGTGTTTTCTATTTCTTCTACTTTGAGTTGTAAAGCAGCAGTACGATTGCCCAGCTCTATAATTTCCTTAGTCAGGCTGTTAGTGATATGTTCAGAAGTTTGTTTCAAAGCTTTGTGTAAAATTTGTTCAAATTTTTGTAACAAATCTGGAGGTGATAAGGAGTTTTGAGAAATATCTTGTGAGATAATTGTTTCTGAATCTGATACATCAACAGAGTCAGGCTGGTGCATTTTCTGTTTGTGGGAATGCTCTGAGGTAAAAGAGGATGAGGGTGCTACCGCCATTTTGTCTGGAGCCCACGTCTGTCCCTCTTTGTTAGAGGTGTTTTTACCTTTAAAGCAGCTTCCTTGCAGCACCATAATACTTTAGAAGGCTGCTCTATTTTTTCAGGGACAGGTGGGAGAAAAATAGGCTGTGTAGGAGCCGGCGGGATTGTTCGTTACCGTGGCTCTCCTCACCCACGGAGCGGAGCTCTAGCTAAGCACAGCCGCCATGCTAGGCTTCCCTGGCCATCTAATTTCAACTTTAGCACTCAGCATCTACCAAATACTTAAATGTAATTTCTAATTGGACCTCATGCTAATATTGTATAAGGCCTCATGCACACAGACGTTTTTACAGCCGCTTTTTTGAGCGTTTTTTTCCAGCTTAAAAACGCCTGTCCATATTAGTCTATGGCTTCATGCCCACCTAGGTGTTTTTGAGCTGCAAATGGTATAGACGTTTTTAAGCTGTAAAAAAAACCCAGGACCAGTGCATTCTGAGGCTCCAGCATTAAAGCTGTAAAAATGTCAGATGCTGGCAAAAGTTGTTAAACGCGAATTAACGAGGATTAACGGTATGTTAAGCCTCATCCGGCGTTTCTGTCTCTATTCAAAATCAATGGTTCCCTATGGGAGCCCATTGATTTGAATAGAAGTCGCACCAGAAGTCGGATCAAGATGATCCGACTTGCGGTGCGACTTGTGTGCTGAGAATCTTGAGGGGGAACCCCGGGAAAATAAAAATTTGCGTGAGGTTCCCCCCCAAGACGATACCAGACCCTTCGGCCTGGTATGAATATTAAGGGGAACCCCCCACACTGAAAAAAATGGCGTGGGGTCCCCCCCACGATCCATACCAGACCCTTATCCGAGCATGCAGCCCTGCCGGTCAGGAAAGGGGGTGGGGACGAGCGAGCGCCCCCCCTCCTGAGCCGTACCAGGCCACATGCCCTCAACATGGGGGGTGGGTGCTTTGGGGAAGGGGGGCCCCCCACCCCAAAGCACCTTGTCCTCATGTTGATGAGGACAAGGGCCTCTTCCCGACAACCCTGGCCGTTAGTTGTCTGGGTCTGCGGGCAGGGGCTTATCGGAATTTGGAAGCCCCCTTTAATAGGGGGGCCCCATATCCCGGCACCCCACCCTATGTGAATGAGTAAGGGGTACATCTACCCATTCACCTGGGGGAAAAGTGTCAATAAAAAAAAAAACACACTACACAGGTTTTTAAAGTAATTTATTAGGCAGCTCCGGGGTCCTCTTTCGACTCGAGGGTCTCTTCTGACTTCTCCGGCCTCTTCTCCCGCTCTCCGGTGTCTTCTCCCGCTCTCTAGTGCCTTCTGCTGGACTCCTCCGCTATCTTCTTTCAGCTCTTTTACTAGCGTTGGCCCGGTCTTCTCCCTCACCACCGCCGCTGTCGTCGTCCTCTACTCTCTTCTCTCTTCCGATGTTGACACGACCCTCTCTGCAGTGTACGCGGTGCGCAACGATTTATATAGGCATGGGTGTGGTCACAGGGTGTCCCCGCCCCTTATGACATCACATCCCAGGGCATGATGCGACTCTGACGTCATACGGGGGTGGGGTCAACGGGTGATATCACCCGGTGACCACGCCCCATGCCTATATAAATCGCTGCGCACCGCGTACACTGCATTACAGCGGGAAAGAGCGTTGCATCCACATTAGAAGAGAGAAGAGGACGGCGAGGGAGAAGACTGGACCAACGCTAGTAAAAGAGCTGGAAGTAGATAGCGGAGGAGCCCGGCAGAAGGCACCAGAGAGCGGGAGAAGACACCTGAGAGTGGGAGAAGAGGCCGGAGAAGTCGGAAGAGACCCCCGAAGTCGGAAGAAGCCCCCCGGAGCTGCCTAATAAATTACTTTAAAAACCTGTGTAGTGTGTTTTTTTTATTGACACTTTCCCCCCAGGTGAATGGGTAGGGGTACAATATACCCCTTACTCATTCACATGGGGTGAGTGCTGGGATCTGGGGGACCCCTTATTAAAGAGGGCTCCCAGATTCCGATAAGCCCCCCACCCGCAGACCCCGACAACCAATGGCCAGGGTTGTCGTGAAGAGGCCCTTGTCCTCATCAACATGGGGACAAGGTACTTTCCTGACTGGCCGGGCTGCATGCTCGGATAAGGGTCTGGTATGGATCTTGGGGGGGACCCCACGCCATTTTTTTGGTGTGGGGGGTTCCCCTTAAGATCCATACAAGACCGAAGGGTCTGATATCGTCTTGGGGGGAACCTCACACAAAAAAATATTTTCAAGATTCTCAGCACACAAGTCGCAACACAAGTCGGATCATCTTGATCCCACTTCTGGTGTGACTTCTATTCAAATCAATGGGCTCCCATAGGGAACCATTGATTTTTGAATAGAGACAGAGAAACGCGGCTGAAAGCTAGCGCGTCTTAACGTGCATTGAATTCATTGCAAAACGCGGAAAAAAATTGCGTTTTTAGCGCTGCTTTTTTCCTGGCGTCTGTACTAGCTTTACAGCCCGTTTTTTAAAACGTCTGTGTGCATGAGGACTAAAAGGTTTAATGTTAATCCTGCAGCAAATAGGAAATGTATTTCATTTTTTTTACATACAGTTAAAAAGTCCTGGATCCAATGCATGGCAGAGAGAAAATCTTGAAGCCAATCGAATCCAAAACCTTTATGCCAGTATCAAGGAGGTATGAAACTGTGAAAAAAATGTAAGGTGTACAATGCTTGGTTACATCATGACTATGCAGCTGCATTCTCACCATCCTTTTTGCTTCTTATTTCCACAATATACATGATATTTTAATCAGCAGATATTTGTCGGTTATATGTTGAGGTGAATATCTAGCTGTGCGCAATTTATGTAAATGGTGGGAAAAAAGTACAGAAAAATGTTCAAGGTTGAATTGGTTTACTTTTTATAGGCTTTTGTTCTCCTCTACTTTCACCTGTTGATCCTCCCAGTAAATTTGATATTTTTCAATTTCCTTTAACAACCCAAGCTGTCCAGCAAAAGTTGCAATTAGAGGGCTGAGACAAACCATTTACCCACCAACAGGGGTGCTTAACCACTAGGCAACTGCCCTCCGTAAATGTATTGCGGACGAGCGGGCACAGCAGCGTACCCGTACGTCGCTGCCTACCTCCGAGTTTAGAGCACTCATGTGTGCCCCCCGGCCGCCCCCTCGCTGTGATTGTACACAGCAGGAGCCTTCTTAACTGGTCTGACAAGATTCAGTCCGACTTTGAAAATGGTCCCTGCACTACGTTAGTCCGACTTTGATCCGAACTTTGGTCCGAAAAAAACGGCGTGGGGTCCCCCCAAAATCGATACCAGACACTTATCCGAACATACAGCCTGCCAGGTCAGGAAAGGGGGTGGGGATAAGCAAGTGCCCCCCCCCCCCAAACCATACCAGGCCACATGCCCTCAGCATGGGGGGTTGGTCCTTTGTCCCCATGTTGATGGGGACAAGCGCCTCTTCCCGACAACCCTGGCAGTTGGTTTTTGGGGTATGCGGGGGGCTTATTGAAATCTGTAAGCCCCCTTTGACAAGGGGGCCCCGAGATCCCGACCCCAGCCTATGTGAATGTGTATGGGAAACATTGTACCCCTACCCATTCACTTAAAACCGAGTGTCAAAAATAAAACACAGTACACAGGTTTTTAAAGTAACTTATTAAGGCAGCTCCAGGGTCTATTCCGATTTCTTCTCCCCTCTTTTGACACTTTTTTATTTAAGTGAATGGGTAGGGGAACAATGTACCTGTACTCGTTTACATAGGGTGGGAGGCAGGGATCTGGGGGCCCCCCTGTTAAATGGGGCTTCCAGATTCCGATAAACCTCCCCCTGCAGACCCTGACAACCTATGGCCAGGGTTGTCGGGAAGAGGCCCTTGTCCACATCAACATGGGGACAAGGTGCTTTGGGGTGGGGGCGTAGGGGGGCCCCCCTGCCCCAAAGCACCAACTCCCTAATGTTGAGGGCATGAGGCCTCGTATGGTTCAGGAGGGGGGGGCGCTCGCCTGTCCCCACCCCCTTTCATGAAATGCCGGGCTGCATGCTCAGATAAGGGTCTGGTATAGATTTTGGAGGGGACTCCAAGTCGTTTTTTTGGCGTGGGCTGTTCCCCTTAAAACCTATGCCAGACTGAAGGGGGAACCCATGGCATTTTTTTTTTATTTAGCTCCCCTAAAGATTCATACCAGGCACAAAGTGCCTGGCATTGTTAAAGTCGAATCCCTGTTCATTGAAGTTGGACTTCAAGTCGCAGGCCAAAGTCGGATCCAGTGTGAACTCGGCCTCACACAGCTTTCTGATCAGGTCCACCTGTCAGTTTTTTACAGGTGGACCTGATCGGAGCCTCCATTCACCCCTATGGGGCAGCGGATGTCAGCGGTAACATGCCCGCTGACACCCTGTGAAATCCAGATGGATGGAAACCCTAATTTCCATCCGTCTGGCGGATCAGATGAGAGGAAAACGGACAGGCGGTCCATTTTCATCCGATCTCCCCATAGAGGAGAGCGGGGCTCTGACAGATGCGCCTCTGCACAGTGAGTGGAGACGGACCTTAGCGGGGATCAGTGAATCAATCTCCCGCTTTGCAAAGCGGAGTCCGTTGGGCGGATCGCCCGCGTGAAAGGGGCCTTATACAAAGGGAATAAAAACTTTACATAATTGCTTAAAAAGTGTTTGCGGAAATTGGGTTTTAATTTTTTAGTCACCTATGTAAAGTGTACTCAGGTGTGACCTACAGTAAGTGGGTGGGGGGACAACTCAGCCCTAGACCTCCTCTCTGCTCTTCAGAACTCCCAAAAAACCCTTTGCCACTTTCCCTCCTTAGATCCCTTTCCACAAACATTGCATACATTTTGTTTCAGTGCACTGTGCATGCTACTGTAGCGATGGCCCCGTGGAGTTGCTACGTGTTACAGCATCCACACATTTCACCCTGCTGCCTGACATCCATTAGACACACTTCTCAGTCAATGAAAAGTCTCTTGCTTGTTTTTGTTGTTTTTATTAGGGGATTGAACTTGGTTGAGGAAAAAGGAGCATGGGATGCCCATAGGATATATTGTACTTTGTAGAATAAAAGTAACTGCGTCACACTTCTCAGCAGAACAAGATGGCTGACCCTAAACTTGACAGACTTTTACCTCAGAACACTTCCTCCAGCACACTACTTCACTGTCCAATTTTAGTATCCTGTTACACCATCAGCATGACTAGGCCTCACTCTGAATAAATCCCAGTGTCTTTAATTGATAGCCCTTTGTAGGACAGGGTCTACAGTACCCCTTTTTGGCAGCAACTGATTTACTTGGGAAGAATAAATGGTGATGGACTACTGATCCCAGCAAGTCCAACTTGCAATTCCTGTGCGCCCTCCTGGCTGCAGCCACTTGACATAAACTCTCACAGTCTCTCCCTCTGGCTCTACATCCAGCTCCCCTGGCATGTCTCTTCCAGAGCTTTCCACTGTGCTTTCCACTCACCGACACCTGTCCTGGATCCTTCCTGAATGACTTTACTCCGGACGTGCGGACCAACTGTCTTCCCCCAGCTCCTGTTCCAGGACACCTTTCCATGACTGTGTAAGGAGAGGCTCCCTCCCAGCTCCCCGTCTGAGGTACACCCCCCCCCCCCCCCCCCAGAAAGGGGGATCCCTCTGACACGATAGTCTAACACTCCATCATCCAGTTCACCCAGCCGATTACTCCTTCCCCAGCAGGCTGACCATGGGTATATGTAGGAGGCCTGCCCCCTGCCAATTCTAGTTGGAGATTGGTCAGAGCTCCTCACATGCACCCCATGTCACTCCAGCTCTCTGCCCTGCCCCTTTTCCAGAACCTTCTCCCTGGAAATAGATGAGGCGCCCAAGAGCTAAAGTACATGTCTGTCACCTACTAAACCACTCCCCTGCCCCCAGATCAAAACAAACAGGCCTAGCTCACAGCATAGGCCTGATAAATAAACCTGCGCTGGAAGCTTACACAAAACCTACACTAGCACCTACCTACCTAAGGTAGAGGTTGCTACACTACTATCAGTTTCATCTCCTACTCCACATAGGGAAGTGGGTAGGGTTGCCAAATCATCCCTTTAAACCCAAACACATATGAATTACACAGGTTCTGATGCTAATTTAATGCAGATAAGACACCAAGAGAGTTTAATTACCACCCTAATCAGCCACAGAACCTGTGTAATTATTATGTGTTCAGTTTTAAAGGGTTAAGGTCGCAAACCTAGAAGGGGGAGGGGATGTAGTTTGCAATTCTCACCCTGGGCACCTGACAACCTTGTCCCTGAAGTGGGTTCATCTCATCTGACACTGACTTCTCCACAGTTTGACCATGCTACTGCCCAAGGGTGTCTACACTGATCCTCCATAAATACAGTGGAGGAGTTAGCATAGTCACCTTAATACTGGCTGGACCAACAGGGAAAAATAACGGAAAGAAGCCTTAAAGGAAACGAATGCAGCCACCTCATCTAAGGATTGGTAAGCTGCAACCACTCAAGTAGTTAAAGTATATGTAGTGTTTTGAGATGTTAGAAGTTTTGTTGTTGCTGCCTGTTTCCCTCTGGGGAGAGTTATCCTCTAATTGCCCTGGTGACCATTATCACCAAATCAGGAAATAAGGGGAAACCCAGTAATTTTCAGTTTTCATCAGAGAAAGGTAAGGAAAAACATTCTAGTAAGGTCACCTGTTCCTACAACAGCTCTATAAATGGGAATTCTATTCAATAGAAGCTCCAGCCCCCCACCAAAAAAATTTAAGTCAGCAGCTACAAATACTGTAGCTGCTGACTTTTAATAGGATACTTAATATAATTAATAGGATACTTACCTGTCCAGGAATCCCGCGATGTTGGCACCACAGCCAATTTTTTAATTGCCTCTCGTGTGCTGCCGCCATTACTTGTAAGGGAAACTGGCAGTGAAGCCTACTGCTCATGTTTCCTGTAATGACAGGCTGCTAGAGAAACCTTTGTTACCCTTGGTAACCACTGTATCTTCACAAACTCCTTGTTCTGTTGTCTTCATACTCCAATGTACCTAGTGACCCAAGCTGTAGATTACTTGTGCTGGGTTCTTACATTGCACCCCTTTAGTAACTTCAAACCAGACAAGGGCAAAGTTTCAAACATTTCCTTAAGCGTGTTCATTGGGCAGATGAGACAACCTCTTGCAGCAAGGGAAATGTTGTCGAAGCTCCTTCGCCCACGATCTCCCATAGTGATGGGAGCACATCTGCATTGCCAAGGCCCTCAGCCTGCACACAGGTACGGAAGAGTAAGTGCCGGTTCACACTGGGGCAACACGACTTACAGCGCGACTTAGCAAGGCAACTTGGACGTGACTTGGACGTGACTTGGACGTGACTTGGACGTGACTTTGAGTTATTTACAACACAACTTCAAGTCGTCCCCAGGCCAGGCGACGTTGGCAGTGGTCAATCACATAATAATCAGCTCTGTGGGAGGGAGGGGTTTGCCTAGAAAACTATTTATACTTCCTGGAAAGTTGCTTCAGTTAAGACAGGGGATCCGACTTGGAGGCAACTTCCATTGAAATCAATGGGTACAAGTCACCTAGAAGTCGGATTGAAGTAGTACAGGAACCTTTTCTGAAGTCGGAGCGACTTCAGTAGTGTTCATTAAGACGGCTCTCATTCACTTACATGTCATTTCTGATGTCAAGTGACTTGGGGCGACTTGCAGTCTGACAAGTCGCCCCCCAAGTCACGGTAGTGTGAACGGGCTCTAAGAGTTAAGTAAAATGAAGTGCATGCATGGAGTCTGTGCTGGGTGCACAGTAAGACCCCATACCATTTCTGGGAGTGAGGTAGCGGTGATACACTGGACAGGTGGAAAGGGCATTGGCTCTGCGTGTCCCTTCTAAATGGACAAGTGACCATGTTGGTGTATATGACATTGATAGAGTATACTAGAGTTTGTTCATGTTTAGTCATCTGTCCAGGTTGTGAGTGTGGCTCAAGTAAAAGGTACCCCATGTGCAGTGGCGGCTGGTGCTCCATTTTGTTGGGGGTGCGCAAACAAAGCCCCAACCAACCCCATACCCCCTCCCCGTCACTTGCCCGCAATAGAGCCTACAGATAGATAGATAGATAAATAGATAGGCAGAAAGATAAATGGACACACAGACAGATAGATAGATATTGGGCGGGAGGGGAAGAATGAGAGAGATAGATAGATAGATATTGGGTGAGAGGGGGAGAAAGAGATGGTGGGATAGATAGAGATAGATAGATAGACACTGGGTGGGAGAGATGGATAGATAGACAGACACTGGGTGAGATAGCTAGATAGGCACTGGGTGGGAGGGATGGATAGAAAGATAGATAGATAGAGAGTAGGGATTAGCCGAACACCCCCGGGTTCGGTTCGCACCAGAACCCACGAACGGACCTAAAGTCTGTGCGAACATAAGAACCCTATTAGTTACAATGGATGCGAACGTTCAAAATCAAAAGTGCTAATTTTAAAGGCTAATATGCATGTTATTGTCATAAAAAGTGTTTGGGGACCTGGGTCCTGCCCCAGGGGACATGTATCAATGCAAAAAATGTTTTTAAAAATGGCCGTTTTTTCAGGAGCAGTGATTTTAATAATGCTTAAAAGGAAACAATAAAAGTGTAATATTCCTTTAAATTTCGTACCTGGGGGGTGTCTATAGTATGCATGTGAAGGGGCGCATGTTTCCTGTGCTTAGAACTGTCTCTGCACAAAGTGTCATTTTTGCAGGAAAAAAAGCTATTTAAAATCACTTGCAGCTAATGAATTGATGGCTCCCGTAACACAGAACAGTCATTCATTGAAAGCCATTCATAAAAAAAAAAAGTAATTGATAAAAAAATACAAAAAAAAAGCGTGGGGGTCCCCCCAATTCAATAACCAGGCCCTTCAGGTCTGCTACGGATATTAAGGGGGACCCCAGCCAAAAAAAAAATGGCGTGGGGTCCCCCTCAAAATCCATACCAGACCCTTATCCGAGCACGCAACCTGGCAGGCCGCAGGAAAAGAGGGGGGGACGAGAGCGGCCCCCCTCCCTCCTGAACAGTACCAGGCCACATGCCCTCAACATTGGGAGGGTGCTTTGGGGGTCTGAGACCCCCAAAGCACCTTGTCCCCATGATGATGAGGACAAGGGCCTCTTCCCCACAACCCTGGCCATTGGTTGTGGGGGTTTGCGGGAGGGGGGCTTATCGGAATCTGGAAGCCCTCTTTAACAAGGGGACCCCCAGATCCCGCCCCCCCCTGTGTGAAATGGTAAGGGGGTACAAAAGTACCCCTACCATTTCACCAAAAAAGTGTCAAAAATGGTAAAAATGACAGGAGACGGTCTTTGACAATTCCTTTATTAAAATCTTCTTTCTTCTGGTCTTCCTTCTTCCTCTCCATCCTTCGGTTTCTTCATCTTCTCCTTCCGGCATCTTCTTCCATCTTCTTCTTCCATCATCTTCTTCCTCCGATCCGCTTCTTCTTGCTCTGGTCTTCTCGTCCGGCATCTTCTTCCACGGCTTCCGGGTCTCTTCTTGGGCCGCTCCGCGCAATGGGAGGCTCCCGCTGTGTGAGGCTTCGCTGCGCCTGACAGGTCTTTTATAACGGAGGGCGGGGCCACCTGGTAACCCCGCCCCCTCTGACGCACAGGAACGTCATGGGGAATTCCCTATGGCTTTCCCCATGACGTCAGAGGGGTGCAGGGTCACCAGGTGGCCCCGCCCTCCGTTATAAAAGACCTGTCAGACACAGCGAAGCCTCACAAAGCGGGAGCCACCCATTGCGCGGAGCGGCCCAAGAAGAGACCCAGACGCCGTGGAAGAAGGTGCCGGACGAGAAGACCAGAGCAAGAAGAAGCGGATCGGAGGAAGAAGATGATGGAAGAAGAAGATGGAAGAAGATGCCGGAAGGAGAAGATGAAGAAACCGAAGGATGAAGAGAGGAAGAAGGAAGACCAGAAGAAAGAAGATTTTAATAAAGGAATTGTCAAAGACCGTCTCCTGTCATTTTTACCATTTTTTACACTTTTTTTGTGAAATGGCCCTTACCATTCCAGATTCCGATAAGCCCCCCGCCCGCAGACCCCCACAACCATTGGCCAGGGTTGAAGGGAAGAGGCCCTTGTCCTCATCAACATGGGGACAAGGTGCTTTGGGGGTCTCAGACCCCCAAAGCACCCTCCCAATGTTGAGGGCATGTGGCCTGGTACGGTTCAGGAGGGAGGGGGGGCCGCTCTTGTCCCCCCCTCTTTTCCTGCGGCCTGCCAGGTTGCGTGCTCGGATAAGGGTCTGGTATGGATTTTGAGGGGGACCCCACACCATTTTTTTTTGGCCGGGGTTCCCCTTCAAATCCATCCCAGACCTCAAGGGTCTGGTATGGATTTTGAGGGGGACCCCACGCCTTTTTTTTTTTTGGCTGGGGTCCCCCTTAATATCCATAGCAGACCTGAAGGGCCTGGTTATTGAATTTGGGGGGACCCCCACGCTTTTTTTATTTTTTTATTTTTTATCAATGACTTTTTTTTTTATGAATGGCTTTCAATGAATGACTGTTCTCTGTGTTACGGGAGCCGTCAGTTCACATTAGCCGCGAGTGATTTTAAATAGCTTTTTTTTTCCTGCAAAAATTACACTTTTTGCAGGGACAGTTCTAAGCACAGGAAACATGTGCCCCTTCACAGGCATACTATAGACATCCCCCAGATGTGATACTGCAATGCTGTACTAACAGCACGCACACACTAATCCCCAGAATCATAGCACATAATGTCAGCAGTCAGCAGCACATAACACTGACACTGACGCTGGAACACAACACAATATGCAAGGCCGCCGGCGCGGCGGCCTTTTATACTGTGGGGCGTGTACTAAACCCCTGAGCTATAATTGGCCACAGGCATCCTGCCTGTGGCCAATTATTGCTCTCCTCGCCACTGGCTCTTTGATTGGCCAAGCATGCGGGTCACAGTGCATGCTTGGCCAATCATCAGCCAGCAATGCACTGCAACTGGCGCAGTGCATTGCGGGCCGCTCGCATCACACGAATTTGATGCGAGCGGCCCAAATAGTTCTGGGCTCGCCGAACGGGCGAATGCCCGATGTTCGATTCGAACATGGGTTCGAATCGAACACCGGGCCCATCCCTAATAGATAGATAGATCCATTTTGAGATGGATCTATCTCTCTATCTATCCATCCCTCCCACCCAGTGTCTATCTATATCTATCTATCCCACCATCTCTCTTTTTCCCCCTCCCACCCAATATCTATCTATCTATATCTATTCCACCATGCTCCATTTTGTTGGCGGGGGGGGGGGGCATGCAAACAAAGCCCCATGAAAAACCCCATACAACCCCCCCCCACCCGTCACTCGCCCGCAATAGAGCCTACGGATAGATAGATAAATAGATAGACAGACAGATAAATGGACACATAGATAGATATTGGGTGGGGGGGAGAAAGAGAGATGGTGGGTTAGATAGATTGATAGACACTGGGTGGGAGGGATGGATGGATAGATAGATAGACACTGGGTGGGAGGGATGGATGGATAGATAGATAGATAGATAGATAGATAGATAGATAGATAGATAGATAGATAGATAGATAGATAGATAGATAGATAGATAGACACTGGGTGGGAGGGATGGATGGATAGATGGATCCATCTCAAAATGTATCTATCTATCCACCTATCTATCTATCCATCCCTCCCACCCAGTGTCTATCTATCTATCTATCTATCTATCTATCTATCTATCTATCTATCTATCTATCTATCTATCTATCTATCTATCTATCTATCTCACCCAGTGTCTATCTATCCATCTCACCCAGTGTCTATCTATCCATCTCTCCCATCCAGTGTCTATCTATCTATCTATATCTATCTATCCCACCATCTTTCTCCCCCTCCCACCCAATATCTATCTATCTATCTATCGATCTATCTATCTATCTATCTATCTATCTATCTATCTATCTATCTATCTATCTATCTATCTATCTATCTATCTATCTATCTATCTATCTATCTATCTATATATCTATCTATCTATCTATCCATTTGTCTGTCTGTCTATCTATTTAGCTATCTATCCGTAGGCTCTATTGCGGGCGAGTGACGGTGGGGGGGGGTGTATGGGGTTTTGCATGGGGCTTTGTTTGCGTGCCCCCCCCCCCCCCCCCAACAAAATGGAGCATGGTGGAATAGATATTGGGTGGGAGGGATGGATAGACAGATAGATAGATAGATTGATAGATAGATAGATAGATAGATAGATAGATAGATAGATAGATAGATAGATAGATAGATAGATAGATAGATAGATATTGGGTGGGAGGGGGAGAAAGAGAGATGGTGAGAGATAGATAGATAGATAGATAGATAGATAGATAGATAGATAGATAGATAGATAGATAGATAGATAGATAGATAGATAGATAGATAGATAGATAGATAGATATTGGGAGGGAGGGGGAGAAAGAGAGATGGTGGGATAGATAGATATAGATAGATAGACACTGGGTGGGAGGGATGGATAGATAGACACTGGGTGGGAGTAGGGATGGGCCGAACACCCTTGTGTTCGGTTCGCAGCAGAAAATGCGAACAGGCAAAAAATGAGTTTGAACATGCAAACACCGTTAAAGTCTATGGGACACGAACATGAAAAATCAAAAGTGCTAATTTTAAAGGATTATATGCACGTTATTGTCTTAAAAAGTGTTTGGGGACCTGGGTCCTGCCCCAGAGGACATGTATCAATGCAAAAAAAAGTTTTAAAAACTGAAGTTTTTTCGGGAGCAGTGATTTTAATAATGATTAAAGTGAAACAATAAAAGTGTAATATTCCTTTAAATTTCGTACCTGGGGGTGTCTATAGTATGCCTGTAAAGTGACACATGTTTCCCATGTTTAGAACAGTCCGAGAGCAAAATTAAATTTCTAAAGGAAATCAGCTATAATGAATTGTCGGTCCTGGCAATACACATAAAAGTTCATTGATAAAAACGGCATGGGATTCCCCCACTGGGGAACCCCGAACCAAAATAAAAAAAAAACAAATGCGTGGGGGTCCCTCCAAATTCTATACCAGGCCCTTCAGGTCTGGTATGGATATTAAGGGGAACCCCATGACAAAATTAAAAAAAAAATGGCGTGGGGGTCCCCCTCCAAATCCATACCAGACCCCTCAGGTCTGGTATGGATTTTAAGGGGAACCCCGTGCCAAAAAAAAAAAAAAAAAATGGCGTGGGTTCCCCCCAAAAAACCATACCAGACCCTTATCCGAGCACGCAAGCTGGCAGGCCGCAGGAAAAGAGGGGGGCACTCTCTCGCCTCCTGAACCATACCAGGCCACGTGCCCTCAACATTGGGAGGGTGCTTTGGGGTAGCCCCCCAAAGCACCTTGTCCCCATGTTGATGGGGAGAAGGGCCTCATCCCCACAACCCTTGCCCGGTGGCTGTGGGGGTCTGCAGACCGGGGGCATATCGGAATCTGAAAGCCCCCTTTAACAAGGGGACCCCCAGATCCCTCCCCCCTGTGAGAAATGGTCCTACCATCTCACAAAAAATGAGTGAAAATGGTAAAAAAAAAGACCAATACAAGCCTTGGGACCTTTATTAAAAAAAATAAAAAATAAAACTGTCCCACAGAGTCTTGTTCTTCCTCCTCTCTCACTCCGACGGACCAAAAAAAATAAAAAAAGCTGCAAGCTGCCTACGATCTGCCTCCATGGGAGGCACGCGCCGTAATGACTGGGGGCGGGGCCACACGATGACATCGCCGGGTGCCCCCGCCCCCTCTGACACACGGGGACTTCCCTATGGCTTTCCCGTAGCGTCAGAGGGGCGTGGTCACCCAGTTACGTAACTGAGTGACCCCGCCCCCTCTGACACCCCCTCAAGACTTCATGGGACCGTTTTATTTTTAATTTTTTTTTATTTAAATTTAATTTAGTCCCAAGGCATGTATTGTCTTTTTTGTTACCATTTTCACAATTTTACCCCCTTACTATTTCACACAGGGGGGGGCTGGGATCTGGGGGTCCCCTTGTTCCAGATTCCAATAAGCCCCCCGCCCGCAGACCCCACAACCACCGGGCAAGGGTTGTGGGGATGAGGCCCTTCTCCCCATCAACATGGGGACAAGGTGCTTTGGGGGGCTACCCCAAAGCACCCTCCCAATGTTGAAGGCATGTGGCCTGGTATGGTTCAGGAGGGGGAGCGCTCTCTCGTCCCCCCTCTTTTCCTGCACCCTGCCAGGTTGCGTGCTCGGATAAGGGTCTGGTATGGAATTATGGGGGGACCCCATGCCATTTTTTTTATTTTGGTGCAGGGTTCCCCTTAATATCCATACCAGACCTGAAGGGTCCTGGTTTGGAGAGACCCTCACGCATTTTTTTTTTTTTTATATTTTGGTTTTTATCAATGACAGGCATACTATAGACACCCCCCAGATACAAAATTTAAAGGAATATTACTTTTATTGTTTCACTTTAAGAATTATAAAAATCACTGCTCCCGAAAAAACTTCAGTTTTTAAAACTTTTTTTTGCATTGATACATGTCCCCTGGGGCAGGATCCAGGTCCCCAAACACTTTTTATGACAATACCATGCATATAAGCCTTTAAAATTAGCACTTTTGATTTCTCCCATAGACTTTTAAAGGGTGTTCCACGGCTTTCGTATATGCCGCGAACACCCCAAATTGTTCGCTATTCGGCGAACACCCGATGTTCGGGACGAACTTACATTTGACTCGAACATCGGGACCATCCCTAGGTGGGAGGGATGGATAGATAGATACTTGGTGGGTGGGAGGGATAGATAGATATTGAGTGGGAAAAAGAGAGATGGTGGGATCGATATAGATAGATAGATAGATAGATAGATAGATAGATAGATAGATAGACACTGGGTGGGAGGGATAGATAGATAGACAGACACTGGGTGAGATAGATAGATAGACACTGGGTGGGATGGATAGATAGATAAATAGATAAATAGATATTGTGTGGGAGGGGGAGAAAGATGGTGGGATAGATTGATAGATAGATAGATAGATAGATAGATAGATAGATAGATAGATAGATAGATAGATAGATAGACACTGGGTGGGAGGGATGGATAGATAGACACTGGGTGGGAGGGATAGATCGATAGACACTGGAGGGGAGGGATGGATAGATCGATAGACACTGGGTGGGCGGGATGGATAGATAGATAGACAGACACTTTTATACTGTGGGGCGTGTACTAAACCCCCTGAGCTATAATTGGCCACAGGCATCCTGCCTGTGGCCAATTATTGCTCTCCTCGCCACTGGCTCTTTGATTGGCCAAGCATGCGGGTCACAGTGCATGCTTGGCCAATCATCAGCCAGCAATGCACTGCAACTGGCGCAGTGCATTGCGGGCCGCTCGCATCACACGAATTTGATGCGAGCGGCCCAAATAGTTCTGGGCTCGCCGAACGGGCGAATGCCCGATGTTCGATTCGAACATGGGTTTGAATCGAACACCGGGCCCATCCCTAATAGATAGATAGATCCATTTTGAGATGGATCTATCTCTCTATCTATCCATCCCTCCCACCCAGTGTCTATCTATATCTATCTATCCCACCATCTCTCTTTTTCCCCCTCCCACCCAATATCTATCTATCTATATCTATTCCACCATGCTCCATTTTGTTGGGGGGGGGGGGGGGGGGCGTGCAAACAAAGCCCCATGAAAAACCCCATACAACCCCCCCCCCCCACACCCGTCACTCGCCCGCAATAGAGCCTACAGATAGATAGATAAATAGATAGACAGACAGATAAATGGACACATAGATAGATATTGGGTGGGGGGGGGGGGAGAAAGAGAGATGGTGGGTTAGATAGATAGATAGATAGATAGATAGATAGATAGATAGACATTGGGTGGGAGGGATGGATAGATAGAGAGATTGATAGATGAATAGTAGATAGAAAAATAGATGTATATTGGGTGGGAGGGGGAAAAAGAGAGATGGTGGGATAGATAGATATAGATAGACACTGGGTGGGAGGGAATGATAGATAGATAGATAGACACTGGGTGGGAGGGATGGATGGATAGATAGATAGATAGATAGATAGATAGATAGATAGATAGATAGATAGATAGATAGATAGATAGACACTGGGTGGGAGGGATGGATGGATAGATAGATAGATAGACACTGGGTGGGAGGGATGGATGGATAGATGGATCCATCTCAAAATGTATCTATCTATCCACCTATCTATCTATCCATCCCTCCCACCCAGTGTCTGTCTATCTATCTATCTATCTATCTATCTATCTATCTATCTATCTATCTATCTATCTATCTATCTATCCATCTCTCCCATCCAGTGTCTATCTATCTATCTATATCGATCTATCCCACCATCTTTCTCCCCCTCCCACCAAATATCTATCTATCTATCTATCTATCTATCTATCTATCTATCTATCTATCTATCTATCTATCTATCTGTCCATTTGTCTGTCTGTCTATCTATTTATCTATCTATCCGTAGGCTCTATTGCGGGCGAGTAACGGGTGGGGGGGGGGGTGTATGGGGTTTTGCATGGGGCTTTGTTTGCATGCCCCCCCCCCCCAACAAAATGGAGCATGGTGGAATAGATATTGGGTGGGAGGGATGGATAGATAGATAGACAGATAGATAGATAGATATTGGGTGGGAGGGGGAGAAAGAGAGATGGTGAGATAGATAGATAGATAGATAGATAGATAGATAGATAGATAGATAGATAGATAGATAGATAGATAGATAGATAGATAGATAGATAGATAGATAGATATTGGGAGGGAGGGGGAGAAAGAGAGATGGTGGGATAGATAGATATAGATAGATAGACACTGGGTGGGAGGGATGGATAGATAGACACTGGGTGGGAGTAGGGATGGGCCGAACACCCTTGTGTTCGGTTCGCAGCAGAAAATGCGAACAGGCAAAAAATGAGTTTGAACATGCAAACACCGTTAAAGTCTATGGGACACGAACATGAAAAATCAAAAGTGCTAATTTTAAAGGATTATATGCACGTTATTGTCTTAAAAAGTGTTTGGGGACCTGGGTCCTGCCCCAGAGGACATGTATCAATGCAAAAAAAAGTTTTAAAAACTGAAGTTTTTTCGGGAGCAGTGATTTTAATAATGATTAAAGTGAAACAATAAAAGTGTAATATTCCTTTAAATTTCGTACCTGGGGGGTGTCTATAGTATGCCTGTAAAGTGACACATGTTTCCCATGTTTAGAACAGTCTGAGAGCAAAATTAAATTTCTAAAGGAAATCAGCTATAATGAATTGTCGGTCCTGGCAATACACATAAAAGTTCATTGATAAAAACGGCATGGGATTCCCCCACTGGGGAACCCCGAACCAAAATAAAAAAAAAACAAATGCGTGGGTGTAAGGAACGATAGCATGATAAACTCCATTTTGTACAAGATGTTTTAAGAGTAATTCTCAATATATGAGTTTAAGGTAAAACCCACATATGTTTAAACTGTTATCTATAGAATATGTTCTCATAAGTTATTCTTGCACATATATAGTCCGTGGACTTTGACCTAGCTTAGACTTGCATTTGTTTTAGATAAGATAAGAACATCTGTTCAAGAATACATATATATTTTGTAGTAGAATAAGATGTGAATTTTGGCTTATGTTCACTAGCTATGACGTAGAATATTGACTAAAGCTATTTCTACTGTAACACGTATAGAATTAGTATACTCCTCCCTTCTCCCCCTCCCCTTAGACGGGCATAAATACCATGGTCTTTGAATGAGTAAAGCAGATATCGAAGTGTACACAACCAAGCGTCTCCTGTGTCACATTATTGATATCTCCAGGCCTGCTAAGGGGTCAACGGAAGTTTTCCTGCATTACCTGAAACCTGTCTGGGTGGTCGTAGAAGCCAAAAATTCCCTTTAGTGGGGGTCCCTCCAAATTCTATACCAGGCCCTTCAGGTCTGGTATGGATATTAAGGGGAAGCCCATGACAAAAATTTTTACAAAAATGGCGTGGGGGTCCCCCTCCAAATCCATACCAGACCCCTCAGGTCTGGTATGGATTTTAAGGGGAACCCCGTGCCAAAATTAAAAAAAAAAAAAAAAAAAAAAAAATGGCGTGGGTTCCCTCCAAAAACCATACCAGACCCTTATCCGAGCACGCAACCTGGCAGGCCGCAGGAAAAGAGGGGGGCACTCTCTCGCCTCCTGAACCATACCAGGCCACGTGCCCTCAACATTGGGAGGGTGCTTTGGGGTAGCCCCCCAAAGCACCTTGTCCCCATGTTGATGGGGAGAAGGGCCTCATCCCCACAACCCTTGCCCGGTGGTTGTGGGGGTCTGCAGGCCGGGGGCATATCGGAATCTGAAAGCCCCCTTTAACAAGGGGACCCCCAGATCCCTCCCCCTGTGAGAAATGGTACCTACCATCTCACAAAAAATTAGTGAAAATGGTAAAAAAAAGACCAATACAAGCCTTGGGACCTTTATTAAAAAAATAAAAAATAAAACTGTCCCACAGGGTCTTGTTCTTCCTCCTCTCTCACTCCGACGGACCAAAAAAATAAAAAAAGCTGCAAGCTGCCTACGATCTGCCTCCATGGGAGGCACGCGCCGTAATGACTGGGGGCGGGGCCACACGATGACATCGCCGGGTGCCCCCGCCCCCTCTGACACACGGGGACTTCCCTATGGCTTTCCCGTAGCGTAAGAGGGGCGTGATCACCCAGTTACGTAACTGAGTGACCCGCCCCCTCTGACACCCCCTCAAGACTTCATGGGACCGTTTTATTTTTAATTTTTTTTTATTTAAATTTAATTTAGTCCCAAGGCATGTATTGTCTTTTTTGTTACCATTTTCACAATTTTACCCCCTTACTATTTCACACAGGGGGGGCTGGGATCTGGGGGTCCCCTTGTTCCAGATTCCGATAAGCCCCCCGCCCGCAGACCCCCCACAACCACCGGGCAAGGGTTGTGGGGATGAGGCCCTTCTCCCCATCAACATGGGGACAAGGTGCTTTGGGGGGCTACCCCAAAGCACCCTCCCAATGTTGAGGGCATGTGGCCTGGTATGGTTCAGGAGGGGGAGCGCTCTCTCGTCCCCCCTCTTTTCCTGCACCCTGCCAGGTTGCGTGCTCGGATAAGGGTCTGGTACGGAATTATGGGGGGACCCCATGCCATTTTCTTTATTTTGGTGCAGGGTTCCCCTTAATATCCATACCAGACCTGAAGGGTCCTGGTTTGGAGAGACCCTCACGCATTTTTTTTTTTTTTTTATATTTTGGTTTTTATCAATGACAGGCATACTATAGACACCCCCCAGATACAAAATTTAAAGGAATATTACTTTTATTGTTTCACTTTAAGAATTATAAAAATCACTGCTCCCGAAAAAACTTCAGTTTTTAAAACTTTTTTTTGCATTGATACATGTCCCCTGGGGCAGGATCCAGGTCCCCAAACACTTTTTATGACAATACCATGCATATAAGCCTTTAAAATTAGCACTTTTGATTTCTCCCATAGACTTTTAAAGGGTGTTCCACGGCTTTCGTATTTGCCGCGAACACCCCAAATTGTTCGCTATTCGGCGAACACCCGCTGTTCGGGTCGAACTTACGTTTGACTCGAACATCGGGACCATCCCTAGGTGGGAGGGATGGATAGATAGATACTTGGTGGGTGAGAGGGATAGATAGATAGATATTGAGTGGGGAAAAGAGAGATGGTGGGATCGATATAGATAGATAGATAGATAGATAGATAGATAGATAGATAGATAGATAGATAGATAGATAGATAGATAGATAGATAGATAGACACTGGGTGGGAGGGATAGATAGATAGACAGACACTGGGTGAGATAGATAGATAGACCCTGGGTGGGATGGATAGATGGATAAATAGATAAATAGATATTGGGTGGGAGGGGGAGAATGATGGTGGGATAGATTGATAGATAGATAGATAGATAGATAGATAGATAGATAGATAGATAGATAGATAGATAGATAGATAGATAGATAGATAGATAGACACTGGGTGGGAGGGATAGATAGATAGACAGACACTGGGTGAGATAGATAGATAGACCCTGGGTGGGATGGATAGATAGATAAATAGATAAATATATATTGGGTGGGAGGGGGAGAATGATGGTGGGATAGATTGATAGATAGATAGATATATAGATAGATAGATAGATAGATAGATAGATAGATAGATAGATAGATAGATAGATAGATAGATAGATAGATAGATAGATAGATAGATAGATAGATAGACACTGGGTGGGAGGGATGGATAGATAGACACTGGGTGGGAGGGATAGATCGATAGACACTGGGTGGGAGGGATGGATAGATCGATAGACACTGGGTGGGCGGGATGGATAGATAGATAGACAGACACTGGGTGAGATAGATAGACACTGGGTGGGATGGATAGATAGATAGATAGATAGATAGATAGATAGATAGATAGATAGATAGATAGATAGATAGATAGATAGATAGATAGATAGATAGATAGATAGATAGATAGATAGATAGATAGATATTGGGTGGGAGGGGGAGAATGAGAGAGATGGTGAGATAGATAGCATGGACAGACAGATGAGAGAGATGAGTGAGTGATGACAGGGAAGAGGAGATGTGTATTCGGATGGAGATGCCATGGGGGGGAGAACTGGAATCAGATCTGGGAGAATAAATCACAGTCACTGATTGCAGGGAGAGGAGTAGTGAGCTGGAGTTGTCTGTGGTTGAGAAAAGCAGATGAGATGGACTGAGAGGAGAGCTTGCAGGGAGGAGAAAGTGTGTAAGTGCAGGGGGAGCAGAGCGATTACCTACCTCGGCAAATGAAGTGCCTCGTCTGCAATCACGTGATTGCATAGACGTGGCGCTTCCCATAGTGCACTGTGTCCGGGCCCGAACACAGTGCACTTAAGGACCTTTTTTTAAAAAATTTTATTTTATGTTATATTAAATGTGGATCCTGCAGCAAATATGAATTATATTACATTTTTTTTTACATATCTGACAGGAACCCGATCTATGAAACTCCAGAGAGTCTCTTCCAGGTATGAAACAGTTACACACTATGTAAAAGTGTATAATGCTTGCTTGCTTCATGACTCTGCAGCTACTGCTTGCCTTCCTTTTTTGGAACATACATCCATATATTTACAGTACACACAGTATATATATATATATATATATCATTTTAAAGTGGAACTTTAGTCAGAAAATTAAGTCATGCTAGATCACTGCAGGCTGGCCCCTTTTGCAGATGTAGTTATGTAAAACATTAATAATAAGTGCCTTTACTGTTTAAAATCCAGTAATACACTGTCTCACCCTACTCTGCACATGTTCAGTTTCTCTTTATTTTTAGGGACTATGCCTAATTTGTAGAAGCTGATCTGCTAAAGATTTACTGCTGCTCGGGGGCTCTGGGCTTCAGCAAAATGGTAGCCTCCAGCAGGAATCATGCTGGAGGCAATTTACAGCACACACTAATTTTGGTAGCAAAATTATTACTATGGAATGTATGTTACTTGCTAAAGAACATTATTTTTATTGCGTTGTTATAGGTAAAGTTCAACTTTAACCACTTGCTTACTGGGCACTTAAACCCCCCTCCTGCCCAGACCAATTTTCAGCTTTCAGCGCTGTCGCACAACAAAAACACAGACATTTTTGAAAAAATAAAAAAAACATGTTTCATAGTTTGTTATAAAATTTTGCAGACAGGTAATTTTTCTCCTTCATTGATATTCGCTGATGAGGCTGCACTGTTGGGCACTGATGGGCTGCACTGATGGGCACAGATAAGGTGACACTGATAGGCACAGATAAGATGGCACTGATGGGTGGCACTGATGAGTGGCACTGATGGGTGGCACTGAGAGATGACACTGATGGGCACTGATGGGCAATGATAGGTGGCACTGATGGGCACTGGTAGGTGGCACTGATGGGCACTGATAGGTGGCACTGTGGGCACTGATAGGTGGCACTGTGAGGTGGCACTGAGGGCACTGATAGGTGGCACTGTGAGGTGACACTGTGGGCACTGATGGGTGGAACTGTGGGCACTGGTAGGTGGCGCTGGTGGGCACTGGTAGGCGCTGGTATTTACCTTCACGATCGGGACCAATGTCCCTCTCGCAGCTGCCGGTGATCGGCTTTTTTTTTCCTTCTCATGCTATCAGTGTGAGGAGGGAAAATAGCCGATTACCGGCTTTGTTTACATGATCAGCTGTCATTGGCTGACAGCTGATCACGTGGTAAGAGGTCGGGATCGACCCCTTACTCTGATCTGTGATCAGGCGAGTCTCACAGATTCGCTGATCACAGAGCGCGCCATGCGCGCCCTGCAGGGGGCACGCAGGCCGCTCGAGCACGGGAGGACGTCCGCACTGTAGCCGTCTTTTGGCTATAGCGTGGGCGGGAAGTGGTTAACCATTAATTGTTGGTTATGTTGTGCAATACATTTCGAGGGGTGCGCAAATTATGTAAATGTTGTGTTGGGAAAAAGTACGGAAAAATGCATAGTATTCAGATCTGCTACCGAATTACAGCCCTATCTGTCACAAAAAAAAATATATAATATGTTTGGAGAAGACAAATGATAAAAGGTACAGTGGAACCTCGGTTTGCGAGTAATGCAGTTAACGAGCGTTTTGCAAAATGAGCACTGTATTTCTAAGAATCCTAACTCGGTTTGCGAGTGTTGTCTCACAAAACGAGCAGGATTCAGGCGAAAAAGCGGTGTGCAGTACCAATTTTGGCCTGGGGGTGGGGGGCTCCGGAGCCGAACAGCTCCGATCGTCGGCATTCAGAAATGCACGAAAAGGCCTGAGCACACTTCGGCTGACCTCTGCAAACCTCGGAAAGGCTCGTGAACGGAGTTTTTCCGAGGTTTGCCGAGGTCAGACGAAGTGTGCTCAGGCCTTTTCGTCTATTTCCGAGGCTCTCCGACGCCCCCCGCCTCTGGCCGTATGCGGTATTGCATCCCATTGAAGTCAATGCGGAACAAATAATTTTCGTTTCCATTGACTTCAGTGGGAAAACTCGCTTTGATATGCGAGTACTTTGGATTACGAGCATTCTCCTGGAACGGATTATGCTCGTAATCCAAGGTTCCACTATATGAGGTGCGGAACCAGGATATCTCCAAAAGGAAAAATGTTCTGTGATTAAAGTGCATTTGAACACAAAAACAAAAATGTATTATATTGCAGCTTACCAATCCTTTAGATGCAGTGACTGCATTTGTTTTTTTTAGGATTTTTTTTCCCTTTACTTTCACCTGTTGATCCTGCCAGTAAATTTGATATTTTTCAACTTCTTTTAACAGATGGAGCTGCCCTGCAAAAATGACGGATAGAATTCATGAAGGTAAAAAACCTTGTGCCCTTACAACCACTTTTAGGTTGCTAGATTATAAATTGGCCTTTAAAGTTACTGTCACAAAAATTCAAGTTTAATAGTCCTCTGCCTGCTTTGTTTTGGGGCCATCTTCCAGAGTTCAGTTCCTCTTAAAAAATATATAATTTCCCTTCCTCATCTTGTAAAACAAACCATTCAGTTTAAAATATACATGAAAGGCAAAACATTTGTGTATACATATAAAAAAAAAGGGTATTTATGATGTTTTTATAAGTGACCACATACCCTCTGGTTTCAGCTGCATAAGAGCTGGGGGAGGAGAAGCAGCAGCACACTGAGCTTCCCAATGAAAGGCTGTGAAGGAAGGGGTATGTTAGGACAAGTCTGAGGCGAGCAGGCTGAGTTTCCAGCATAGCTAGAGAGCTGACCACGGTGTGTTCTCCTGCTTAGTGTGGTCAGTTTTTAATAGGAAAGCAGAGGGGTAGCAGGAACACCAGGGATTTCACATAAAGGAAGCAATACAAAGAGAACAGGATACTTTCTCATACAAGTACATGGTACAGCAGACACATATCAGGAATATGAAATGTTTGGTTTACATACAGTTTAGGGATTTATTTAGACTTGCAGTTGGGGGGAGTAAAACCAGGCAGTTGGGGGGCAGTAAAAACCACCTGCATCCCCCTAAGGGCAAGTGCAGATGGCCAGGAATGTATTCTATGCTTTGTGGCCCAGGCAAAAATACCCCCCCCTGTTGCCTTCAATGTATGGAACCACCTTACAACTGACTAGGGCCATGAATGGGGACGCTGTGGCTGGCATATTGCCTCTTCGCTGCATGCCATACACCTCTGAAAAGTGATCTGTCGTGATTCACTTTTCAGAAGTGGGGCAATAACAGTCACATGTCTGAACATAGCCTTAGTCCCCTTTCACACTTATACGACTTGTCCCACAATTTGGGACTGCAAAGAAGCATGTCAAGTCTTTCCCCATGATTTCCAATGACAGCCATTCATATTAGTACGACTTCAAGTGGTTCCGACTTCAAAGTAGTCCCTGCACTACTTTGGTCCGATTTTGATGCCACTTACACAGGCATTCCTTGAAATCGCGGCAAAATCGCAGCAAAAATCGTGGCAAAATCGCGGTAAAATCGCGTGACTTTGAAGTCGCACAAGTGTGAAAGGGGCCTTAGTGGTATAATAATTTGTAATGAAAGAAATAAATGCTGAGTGTGTGAAATGGAGAAACGTGTTACGATCTGCAATCACCATTTCTATTTCAGGACCTAGGATCTGAAGAAGGCAATACGGATTCAGCAATACAGAGCAATGTGGCGAGAGTCCAAACTCAGCTTCGGCTTGTACATATTCACGCTGTACTTTGTTCACACTTCCCCAAGCAGCAAACAGAGGAAAGAAAATGCATCCTATAATCACAGTGAACTAATGGACATTACTAAAGCATTTTCCTGATAATTTGGTTATAATGAAAGCCATCGACTATTTTGGATTGTGAATTTCTATTACCATAGACACAAAGAAGCAATGGAAGGAGTCAACCACTGATGTACAGTATGTCCTCCCTATATAGCAACCTTCTAAGGCTGGATCCATCTTTGGGAAATTTGACTTCATATGGGGCTGAAGCCTTACTCCGGCCATTGCACTTCATCTACTATCTTGGTGTTCCTTTTCTTAATCATTTGAACTCCTGGGGCCAATTTAAAATTGCATTGGCTGGCACTAAAGCTGGACTACCAGCTGGCGTTGTACACTTTAACGGCTACCCAATAAAGTCTATTTAATAGGTTATTAATACTCACCAATGTCCTTCCCCATGGTCCTTGGCTCACGTGTATTCTAAGCCCCGTACACACGGTCAGAAATTCCGACCACAAAATCCGTCTGATTTTTTCCGACGGGTTTTGTCCGACACTGGTGTTGCATACACACGGTCGGACAAAGTTGTCGGAAAATCCGATCATTCTGAACGTGGTGACATTCGTTGCGTACGACGGAACTACGTAGAGGCTAGTAGCCAATAGCTTTGGTCTCGTAGTTTGATCTGAGCATGCGTTGCACTTTGTCCGTCGGAATTCTCTACACACGATCGGAAAAGGTCAGATCGGATTTTGTTGTCGGAAAATTTGAGAGCAGGATCTCAAATATTTTCTATCGGAAATTCAGACGGAAAAAGTCAGATGGAGCCCACACACAGGCGGATTTTCCGACAACATGGTCCGATCGAACATACGGGGCATAAGAGCGACACTTTATATCACCCTTGTAGTAGTAATTTAAAGTGATTGTAAAGTCTCATTTTTTGTTCTATAAAAATAACAAACATGTTATACCTACCTACTCTGTTGCAGTGGATTTGTACAGAGCAGCTCCGATCCTCCTCTTCTCGGGTCCCACTTCTGTGCTCCTGGCCCCTCCCTCCTGTTCAGTGCACCCCACAGCAAGCAGCTTGCTATGGGGACACCCGAGTCACAGCTCCCTGTGCCCATAGCTCCAAACTGTCCCTGATTTGGAGGGACTTTCCCTGATTTGGAGCAATGTCCCTCTTTCCTCTTCATTTGCCCCGCCCCGGTGTGAAAGGGGTCTAGAAAAATAATTTTAGGATCATTATTGTGGTTAAATTGTAAACTGATGTGCTATAACGGTCTGTGTGTCATCTATTTACTATGTCAAATTCTTTTTTTTATAAAATTAAACATATTTATGTAAAAAAAAAAGTGTCTCATCAGTTGTTTTATTTAAGTCCTGTACCTAAAATAAGAGAAATAGAGGGACTACCGCTGCTAATCTGCTGTTATACTGATCTCTGGATTTATAGTGGTTGTAAACCCTTACATATACAGTAAAATCTTGGATTGCGAGCATAATTTGTTCCGGAAACATGCTTGTAATCCAAAGCACTTGTATATACATAGTTAGTTAGGTTGAAAAAAGACACAAGTCCATCCAGTTCAACCACAGTCCATCCAGTTCAACCACAGTATATCAAAGAGAATTTCCTCATAAGAGATAATGGAAACTCAGATGATTCGTTCCATGACCATTTATTTATAAATCCTTCAGTCTATAGTCCATATAAAAAGATTATAGCAATGTGATAGGTTGTGTAACCATAAAATGTCCATTTACAAATGGAAGCCTCCACAAGGGGATTAGAAGCAAAACCCAGCAGGAGCTCCAGAGTATAAAAGAGAAGAGTGGTTACATTTAATTAAGGTTAGACATTTAGCAACTCACATGGTTGATGATTGAAACAGGCACATCTAAGTATGTAGGCATCCGGGGTAAAGCTGTCCACATAGAATAGATCATCCTCGCCACTGTCAGTCTGCAATCCTGACCAGGAAGACTATCCTGCAGTAGAGCGATCTGAAAGTGAGGCTTGAAGAGCTTGTGGAGTTCAGCGTGGAAATGATGATGTCATTCTTTCCACAAGCTCTTCAAGCCTCACTTTCAGATCGCTCTACTGCAGGGTAGTCTTCCTGGTCACAATTGCAGACTGACAGCAGTAAGAGCCGATGGTGCGGAGTACAGTCTATGTGGACAGCTTTACCCTGGAGGCCTGCATACTTAGATATGTCTGTTTTAATCAACAACCATATGATTTGCTAAATGTTTTACCTTCATTAAATGTAACCATATTGCTACACTTAGAGGCGCCTCTCTTCTCTTTTATACTAAGTTGTGACATGACGCTACTTGTATATCAAGACATCACTTGTATATCAAGCCAAAATTTCTGAAAAAATGTTGCTTGTCTTGCAAAACGCTCTCAAACCAAGGTTTTACTGTACTGAAGTGACTGGCTTCCGGTGATACACAGAGATGAAACAAATCCTCCTATATAAGTTGCACCTGTTTATGTGTAGCCCTTTTTCCTCTACATCCATTTAAAGTCCATAATTTACACAGCATTTCTGAGCTTCAGACGGCAGGGGCAGGGATTTGATGTCACACAATGCACAGCACAAAGGACAGCTGAGTGTAATCTCCGACCTGAATTGAGGGAATACACACACACACTTACCTGCCCTGTGTTGGGTGGGGGTAGAGCCCTTGAGCAGGATGGTTTGGTGTTGGCATAAACTGTCAGAAGTGACTCATGCAGGTAGAGGAAGGAGAGAATAACCAGTATCAAAAAATTACAGTAAATTCTATAGACCAGCGAAGGCGAACCTTGGCACCCCAGATGTTTTGGAACTACATTTCCCATGATGCTCATGCACTCTGCAGTGTAGTTGAGCATCATGGGAAATGTAGTTCCAAAACATCTGGGGTGCCATGGTTCACCATCACTACTATAAACTAAAGCCCCTTTCCCACCACCGCGACTTCAAAGTCCCGCGATTTCGCTGCCATGATTTTGACTTGATTTTTGCGGCGATTTCAGGGAATGCCTGTGAAAAGCCCCGTACACACGATCGGACTTTCCGACAACAAAACCGTGGATTTTTGTTCAAAGGGTGTTGGCTTCAACTTGTCTTGCATACACACAGTCACACAAATGTTGGCCAACAATTAAGACCGTAGTGACGTACAAGACGTACGTGATATCTCCATTACCAATGCTAGTTATATCTCCGGCTCATACTTGATTCAAAGCATGCGTGGACTTGTGTACACACAATCGGAAAGTCCAACAACAAACATTTTTCAGCTGAAAATTTGAGAACCTGCTAGCCAACATTTGTTGGCGGAAAGTCCAACAACAAATGTTCGATGGAGTCGGACTTTCTGCCAACAAGCTCACATCCAACATTTGTTGTCGGAAAATCTGATCGTTTGTACGAGGCATTAATCGCATCAAAGTCGGACCAAAGGACTGCTTTGAAGTCGGAACGACTTGAAGTCGTACTAATATGAATGGATGTCATTGGAAGTCTTGGGGAACGACTTGTCATGCGACTTTGCAGTCCCAAATCGTAGGACAAGTCATATAAGTGTGAAAGGGGCCTAAGGCAGATAAACTACACACTATGCAAAGATATGCTTTATTCATTTCACAGGTTTACAACCACTTTAATATTTTGTGCGTGGGATTGATATGGAGTTGTACTCTACCAAGTGATGGGAAATCCACAAATTTTCAGTTGTCACCATAACAAGAGGTGAGGGCAAATCTTCCAAAGGGGACACTTGTTCTGGTGACAAATATCTTAGATGGGAATACGGTTCACTTTGGAGAGATTGCCCATCATTTTCCTGTTGTGTGTCCAGTACAGGAAGTTCCCCAGCAGAAAACAGGAAGCAAAAAAACAGCCCAAAAGGGGGATTTTACCATTCCCTTTATAAAAAAAATAAATAAACAATAGTCTTTACGCTGGCATTACGATTGATTAATTGGCCATGGAATGCCAGCTGCCATACCATTTGATAAATTGGTAGCACCGAGGAAGGAGGTTTAGGGAGGCCTGTGGTCACAGGAAAGTGCAATAAGGGGAATTACAGTCGTTACTGGGTAAATTGAATTTCGCTTTTTAGATCATTCCGATGGGCAGGATTTTCAGCCGCCGGTTGGTGCCGGTGACTTCATGTGTTGGTGCCCCACGGCACTATATCCATCTGACTGGAGAGCTCCGGGCCGATCTTAAAATTTAGGATCTCTTTTTAGAGTCCTATAATGGACGCTCCCTCTGGATGGCTGGTCCAGTGAGCAACACAGACTTGGTTTTGTTTACCAATGCGGCAGGTTCAGCTGGCTATGGAGCATTTTTCCAGGGGAAATGGAGCGCGTAAAGCCCCATACACACGGTCGGACTTTTTCATCAATTTGGTCCGATCGGACAAGGTTGTTGAAAAATCAGACCGTGTGTATGCACCATCGGACAGTGTTCGTCGGTTTGTCCGTCGGACAAAGTCTTATCTCCTGCTGGAAAGATTTGCCGTCAACCCGGTCCGATCACACCAAATCCGAGCGTGTGTACGCTTGTCCGACGGACAAAGTGCTACGCATGCTCAGAAGAAATTCTGTGACGGAAGCGCTCGGTCAGGTAAAACTACCTTTCCTAATCGACACAGCACATTCGTCACGCTGCAATGTTAAAATGTCTTTAATGCAGCGCATTCTCTTTTTCTTTACAATGCAACAAGAATGACATCTTTTAGCTGCTCCTATTCACCCGCACTTCTCACAAACTTACTTCTTTATTACTTTGCAGCATTTATACACTACATGTTTATTTTGACTGTGAACGGAAAAGAATCTTTGTTATTTTTTTACCATGATTTGTCTTGTTTTTTTTTTTTTGGGGAATACATATTTGAATGTTTTTTTTTTTTTTTTTTTGGAGGGGGGTTGTGTGTCTCAAATTACCAAAAACACATTATTTACATTTGTATTTCTTGCTTACATTTACTAGGAGTTTGTTTGTTGTTGGTGCCCCTTGTTAATTCTACTTTAGGATTAGTGAAATGTACCTGCTTACTCAAAGAAAAACTGTCATTGTAGCAAAGTAAAACACAATAGTCAATGATTATTTCAAATCAAAAAAACCTTTATTTAGGTCACACCAACAAACCAAAGAGGAACGCAGCCATGGTGAAACTTGGGGAATTTGCAATGTCTTGGCCCCCCACGGCAACCATCATTGTTCAAGCGTAGAAAATTGGGGGCCTAAGGAGTACGTATATTAAGGGGAGTGCAATCTGGTCGTGAAGTCCAAAGTATCCGGAACTGCAGCAGATGCCATCTAGGTCCCCAGGCTCTGGTACTACAAGAGGCTCCATCTTCTCTCAGACCAGACTGATTCCAGGTCGTCACTCTCAGGTCTTCCTTCCACGCTTCCTTCCACGC
Organism: Lithobates sylvaticus; assembly: GCA_028564925.1. Lineage (NCBI taxonomy): Eukaryota > Metazoa > Chordata > Amphibia > Anura > Ranidae > Lithobates > Lithobates sylvaticus. The sequence goes on along the minus strand of CM053035.1, from coordinate 39,126,740 downwards.
TGTGGCTGTCGTGCTGGTGGGGTGGCTGTCGTGCTGGTGGGGTGAGCAGAAGGAGGAGGAGGAGGAGGTGGAGCATGGTAGCTATGGCAAACATGTGTGACTGGGGTCATCTCCCCAGCCCTACCCTTATTTAGGACATGGAGGATGAGCCCCTCACACATGTTGCGTTGCCTCACCTCCATACCCATCATTTTTGTGACAACCACCGAGCCAAAGGTCTCCTCGTCGGCGGGTGTGGCATGTAGGGAGTCTGAAGCCTCTCTGATCATCCGGAGCGCTGACTGTGCCGCATAACCCCCCCTTCTCGCCCTTTTGTACGGAGGGCGGAGGGGAGGGGTTTGGGTGTCAGTCAGGCTCCGAGGCCTAGCCCCCTCTTGGCTGCCACTACCCAGCTGGTGGCTGCCACTAACCCCTGCCTCCTCCTGACTGCCACCTTCCACAGCCACCTCCTGGCTGAGGTCTTCCTGTGTATGAAAAAGGGACATAGTTTCAGTTATTTGTTCATCAAACACACACAATTCTCATCTAGTGACTGGTGCAAAATGTTTACAAATAGAAAACCATACAATTCTCAGCCCAGCAGTTTAGATTCTGGCCCCAAATGTCTCCCACACCACTGTCTGTTGATATGTCAAACACGTTAGGAACTAAGCAATTGGCGATCCTGAATTAAGTGAACATCATTCATTATTCCCATAAATGGTAACAAAACTACTATACCTGGAACAAGCTGGGCTCCTCCACCTCTTCCAGACTGGAAGGCCCAGGTTGCTCCTCGGAAGCCTCATCAGGGGTGGGCTGCGCGCAAGGAAGCGTGGAAGGAGGAGTTGAGGTTGGCTCCGTGACATCAGCCTGGTCCTTCAGAAAATGGAGACTCTGATAGTACCAGAGCTTGGGGACATAGACCTCATCTGCTGAAGTTGCAGTTTCCTCAGACTTCACGACCTTCTTCCGCTCCCTGATATACGCACTCCTCAGGCTGCCAATTTTCTTTCTAATATCATCAACAGTTGCCGTGGGGAACCTTGGCTTGACAAATTCCACAAGTTCCTCCAGGGCTGCGTGCCTCTTTGGTTTGTTGGTGTAATGTGGGTGTATACCCTGCCACAATATGGGAAAATCCCTGTATTTGGCAATGAAGAGGGGGAGAAAACTCATGTCGTTGAATCCCTTCATATCAATCTCTGCAAGACACAACAACACACAAAACCCTCTAAATTATGTCAGGCTAAACTCTCCTAATCTTCTCCATAAAGAAGCCTCAAGTTCAAATCAGTCTAGGCTAGTTATGTACCAACGTTAAATTGTACCTTCGTTTGTAGCGATCGTCTCGTGTGAGTTTTCTCTCCCCTCGTCTCCCAGATCGTGGCTACGACACAGGCGTGTGACGTTTTATATACACTGCGCATGCTTCAAACTCCGCCCGCCCCTGACGATCTTTCTCGTCTATTCCCCACCCCTTCTCTTTACGGCGTAGTGGGGAGAGCACATGGCGGGGACACAGCAGGTGCGCCACAAATATCCCACCAACGAGGAGGAGGACGAGGAAAGTCCGGAGGCAGAAACGTCCCGATCCCGGAGCCTGAAATTCAAGGCCTCCAATATGTCATTTGGAGAAATGTTGGAGATGGTGGACATATTAAAGAGGAGCGACTATGATGGGAAGTATGGGCCTTACCTCAACCCCAATGTCCGCAAGGCCAAGATCATGTCTAAAGTTGTGAGAAGGCTGTACAATCATTTTGGGGTACAACGATCCAAGGAGCAACTGAGGAAACGCTGGTCAGACCTGAAACTGAGGGAGGCCGATCAGTACAGAAAGATCAAGAGAATTCTTCAAAAAAGTAAGTAGATGTGTTTTGTGTTTGATTTCTTGCTTGCATACTGCTCCATTGTGGTTTGATTTTTACAAAGTTGTACATTCCAAAATGGCCACTTTCAGGTTCGTCTGTGCATTCGATCGTACTCAGCCTCGATCTTTCTGCCACTGTCATGATAGTGTGTGTGCATTCGATCGTACGCAACCTCGATCGTTCGGCCACTTATAATACGATGTTTGGTGTTTTTTTTGGGGAAAGGAAGTTTGTTCTCACTAGAAATGTCATCAAGAATGTAAAGCCAATTTATTCAATGTAAAGGAGAGGTCACTCAGTAGCTGTTTACCCATCTGGACTCTAGAGCACTAGTGCTGGGACACCCAAACCCCCATTTTTATTATGCTTTTCCACACATGTGCTCCAGTGGATACTAGAGGGGGGTCTCCATCACACAAACTTCTACCAAAAAGCTAGTCAGTTTAGCACCTTTACAAAGTGACTACATTCATGTAGTTGACATTTGTAACTGGCCAAACTAAAATAGTGTCCGTCACTTTCAAGCAATGTTTGTCATTTCCTATTTCTGCCCTCAATAGCTTGTGTTGCTAAATCTTCCTTTTGGACATTCTCATAGGGGAGCGAAAACTTGGGCCGTCTGAGGAAACCCCCAAACCAACACCTCCCAAAAAAGGGGAAAGAGCAGAAGCAGAGGAGGAGGAGGAGGAGGAAGGAGAGATCATCGAACTTGGAGAAATTGTCACCACAACAGGTGAGTGTGGGAGAACACAGCTACTGGTAAGCTAATCCATGTATGGCTGCCTCATTTCCAACACCCCATTTTTGTTTGTTTGTGGTTTTTAGGTGACGTGGATGTTGTGGAAGAAAAATCGCACTTTACCACAGAGAGTGCCCACGTACTCATCGGAGAGATAATGGTCTGCAATCGAGATCTAGATTACATAAAGCAAAACATCAATGATGTTCAACAAAAATTGAAGAACATCATTGATGTTTTAGGAAAAATATGAAAACGCACCAAGTAATTAACACACATTTGTGCCAGCTTCTGAACACATTTGCAACTTAAAAACTGTCTGAAATTTGGAACATGCACACATTGTGTCCACATGTGCTAGCTCCCACCATGGTGGATGAATGGCAACGTTTTTTTGGGGGTGCAAACACTTTACGAACTACGAAAGTGGTTGTGGTGAAGGGGTTGCACCCCCAAAAAACGTCCATTCATCCCCATGATGGAAAATGGCACTTTTGAAGCTTCTAGGCATGTGTTTTACCATCTAATGACCATTTTCAGTCCCAAATTGTGTGCATGTTCCAAATTTCCACTTTTCGGGGGTGACCCCCCCATGTGATGAAGGCAAGATCAAACACACTTTGAACATATAGTCATGTCTGATCTTGTCTTCACTTTACAAAGTTGAACTTTCCAAGTTCCTAGGTTCTGTTTTGCTCCATGCCTGGTTTTACCAATTGCGGAATGTTTGTAAACAATGTTGTAAATAACCAAGATGTTGTCAGTTTTGGCGTGAAGATTGTAAACGCACTTGTGAATGTTTTCCTAGTAAACTTTTATTTTTCTAAATGTGTGGCTTCCTTATTTAAAAAACACAATGCATTATGTATGTAAAATGAAAAGGATATGGGGGGCAATGGGTGTTATTTACTAAAGGCAAATCCACTTTGCACTCCAATTTTCTTTCCCGGGGAACTTTTTCAATGCACTTGTAGAGCATAGCGTATTTGACTTATGTAAATGACACCCACAGTGCTTTGTACGAAAACACGGAGCACAGCATTTTGGAGAATACACACATGTCAGACCTGGTGATGAAAAGGAGTATTTTGGGTGTCAGTTATGCAGTACAAACCTTCTCTAGACCAAAGATTAGGTAGCAAACACACAACATGAGAATAATCTTTTTGGGAAGAAGAGACTGTTACCTCCTTTTGCCCAGAAAGTGCATTCCCACTTTCGAAGGCAAAGGGAAAAAAATGTCAAAGTAAAATAAGCTAAAAAGAAGACTGAAATGACATGAAATCATAGGTTGGTTAAAATATCAGATTTATTAAAAAATGCCTCTCACACATCGTCAGGCAGAGCAATGGCCCCCCTACCCACAAAGTACTGCATATATTGGTCCCGGACCACACGGGCATTTAGAGGGGGCAAGCCTGGACGTGCCACTCGAAGGGCTGTGAGTTCGGCATTTGGAGGGCCCTCCACATCTGGGCCAACGGGCACCACATAGTTCCTGTTATGTCTTTTGAGGAAGTTGTGCAATATGCAACAGGCAAGAACTATGTGGTTCAGTTTGTATTCCGCCAAGTTAAATGCCGTCAGGAACAGGCGGAAGCGGCTGGCCAGGATGCCAAAAGCGTTCTCCACAACTCTTCTGGCTCTGGACAGCCTGTAGTTGAAGACCCTCTGGTCCGGGTGAGGGTCCTCATCGGGAACGGCCTCATCACATGGGGAGTCAACGCAAACGCTTCATCTGCGACAAAGACGAAGGGGAGTCCTTCGGCATTCTCCTCTGGAGGTGGCAAGCACAGACTGCCACTTTGGAGACGCCAGTAGAACTCCGTGTGCGTAATGGCCCCACCATCCGATATCCGGCCGTTCATCCCCACGTCCACATACATAAACTCGTATGTTGCCGACACCACCGCCAACATCACTACACTATTAAACCCTTTATAATTATGATAGTAGGACCCCGAGTTGGGCGGTGGGACGATGCGGACGTGTTTCCCATCAATTGCCCCTCCGCAGTTAGGAAAGTCCCAACGGCTGGCAAAGTGGGAGGCCACAGTCTGCCATTCCTGTGGCGTGGAAGGGAACTGTGGAGTGAAACAAGAAAAAAAAATTAGTCACTTTGCACCTAAACATTGCAAGCAGATTAGACAATCAACATCTTGGAACAAGAGCATTGTATAAAATTGGAGGCTGGAAAGTATTTGCACAGAAAAGTAGAGGCTCCCCTTCACAGATTACTCACCCCCCCATCAATCCCCCACTTCTGATGGGCCATTGGCAATAACTAGGGGTTTTGGGGGGGGGTGGTGGACAGCTAACCCTCTGCACTTCATTGATTGGCAAATGGCTCAATAATGTGGGCTAGTTTGGCCAGACCCTCTGTACTTAACACTATTGGCAGGCCACAGGAAAGATCAAATAACATTTCAACCCCCCCCCCCCCCCCCCCCAAAAAAGGCAGGCACAGTGTGACATTATTAAATTACCAAGCAAGCTAATAGGAGGGAAAGAAGACAAAAAAATAGGAAATGGAATGTATGGAGGCAGCCCCTTGCACTACATGCTTTGCTGAATTCATCCCTAAAGATGCGCACTATAAAGAGGTAGGTATATAGTGTGTATGGACCTTGGGAAAGCCAGCAGATAAAGGATTGGTACCATCTGACAGAGCAGTTGGGGGAGGGGGTTCCTAATGAGTTTGCCCCCCCCCCCCCCACCAAAACAAAAAAAAAAGGGGGCACTACATGAAGTAAAACACACAGCAAACATTTGTGCATATTTTAGGGGTGTTTTGGGGCAAACAATACTATGCAGCAGACAAAAGACATTGCTTAAGTGACTAGGCCATAGGTGTCTATTGGGGCAGAAGAGCATGCTGGGGAGGTAAGTGAAGGGAAAAATGCATGAAGGAGAAAAGGGGCACAGCATATTAGAGCATATTGCAATCATGGTAATTAGGGAAGGAGGTCAAAAATACAAGTCATTAGCAAACAGAGCATACATAGAAGGGAATAGTAAAGTAGAAATGTTACCTTAATATAGTCCTCCTGCAGGACCTGAATGATGGCAGAACAGGTCTCTGGAATAATGATTCCCAGGGCCTGGGGAGAGATACCTGAAGAGAAATTCAAATCCTGAAGACTTCTCCCTGTCGCCAAGTACCTCAACGTAGCAACAAGCCTCTGCTCCGGAGTAATGGCTTGTCTCATGCAGGTATCCTGCCGGCTGATAAAGGGGGTCAGCAAAGCCAAAAGACGGTGAAAATCGGGGTCCGTCATCCTGAGAAAGTTCCTGAAATCATCAGGATTATTCTCCCGGATCTCACGAAGCAAAGGCATGTGCGAGAACTGGTCACGCTGAAGCAACCAATTCTTGGTCCACATACTCCTCGTCACTCTGTTCATGGACGGGTCTTGGCTCAAAGCTAAAAGCCCGACACCAATTCCGCGTACAGCACGAACTCGGCGACGAGTACGCACGGGAAACATCGCTCAGAAGGTCACAAAAGGTCGGCTGGTCAGAACGGACAAACAGAAAGCACCGATAAACAGCAAGGCCTGAAAGAACGAAATGAATACCAGCAACGAGCAGACAATAAGCAGTGCAAATCAAAGCGTCCTATATCAAGATATAGGCCGCAATGACCAACAAATGGAACTGACTACACGCACTAGTAAACAGATACGCACGACAAGCACAAACTGAAGAGCAGTAACGATCTGAGTCAGAAAACTGAGAAGCGCGAATCTTAAGTCACCAAACTTCCACTAACTCTCGATAAACACGGGATCAGCAGAAGGAGCCCAACGGGTGCCTGACGTGGTGCTGAACTTCCCTTTTGTAATCTCGTGGACGACGACTTACGTCACGACGTTCTTCCAGACCGGATATTCCGACAACGTAGTCCGACCGTGTGTACGCAACACCAACATCGGACAAAGTACGTCGGACAAAGTCCGACCGACCTGGTCCGCGGATTGTCCGAGCGTGTGTATGGGGCTTAAGGGTGGTCAGAGGAGTGGCATTCAGCTGGCTTTCTCAAAAACCTGGTACTGTTGGAGCTGTTTCCAATTGTCTTGGCGGTTGAGAAAGGGGGGGAGGCTTTTCGCAATAAAAATGTTCGCTTTCACTGTGACAATATGGGAGCGGTGTCAGCGATTATTTCTACGTCGGCATCTTCTCCACCAGTGGTGCGCATTTTGCGATATTTGGTTTTGCTTTGTCTTCGCCTAAATGCGTTTTAATTTCTGCTGTACATATTCCGGGAGATTGCAACAAAGTGGCAGATGCTTTATCTCAATTTTAGTGGGACGAGTTTTGTGTGTTGGGACCGGAAGCAGAGCGGCATGGGATGCCTTGTCCCTGGCGGCTTTGGAGGATCGCTTTGGAGGCGCACCGCTGGATTGATTCGGGATTCATTGAGTACTGCGACCTTTGAGGCTTACTCAATTACTCAAGGGCCTGGAAGGAATGGATTACTTTGTTGGAGGAGGAAGGCGATGGGGGGGGGGGGGGGGGGGTGGACGTGGCTTTGTTGGTCCTTTATTTTGTAAGTCACAATTTTGGGAGGGGTGTATCAGCTTCTGCAGTGGATAGAAAATTGGCCTTCCTGGCCTTTTGTTTCAAATTGCTGGGGGTGTAGGATTGTACTAAGGCGTTTTCGGTATGACAGGCTATGAGAGGGTATCGGAAGGGTCGCCGAGCGATCGATTTACGGCACCCAGTGTCTTTTTCTGTTCTAGGCAGTGGCGGAATGGCAACCAGGCCCCTTGCTGCAGGGGGCCCTTGAGGGCCCCCTGTACTCTTCGCTAGGAGGGGCAGCTGACGTTTCCTCACGTTAGGCTAAAGTGAAAGCACAGTGTGTGCTCTTTGTATCAACCTACAGTGCAGTACCTGGCAGGAAGAGCCAAGGTAAAAGGACTGCCGTTTTTTTTTTATATAAGACTATCTATCAATATAGGATTACCTGTAGGTAAAAGTAAAAAAAAAAGACTATACAACCACTTTAAAGCGGGATTCCACCCTAAAGTGGAACTCCCGCTTTTCGGAACCCTCCCCCCCTCCGGTGTCACATTTGGCACCTTTCAGGGGGGAGGGGGGTGGGGATACCTGTCTAAGACAGGTATCTGCACCCACTTCCGGCATAAACTCCTGTGGGAGTTTACGCAAGTTCCTGTCCCGGCTCGCTGTCTGCTGGGACACACAGGTGTCCCGGCAGACAGCGCTGAAGATTCTCATTGCGCCACGCCACTCGCGCATGCGCAGTAGGGAATCGGGAAGTGAAGCCACTTCCTGATTCCCTCACCGAGAATGGCGCCGGCTACAGCAGAGAGCCGAGCGAGCGACCGGCCTCTGTTGCCGACACCGCTGGAACCAGGGACAGGTAAGTGTCCATTTTTTAAAAGTCAGCAGCTGCAGTATTTGTAGCTGCTGGCTTTTAAATTTTTTTTTTTTCAGTACAGTCCCGCTTTAAGGCCCGGAAGGATTTGCCCCCTTAATGACCGGGCCATTTCTTCCAATATGGCACTGTGTCGCTTTAACTGACAATTGTAGAGTGACATTGCACCCAAACAAAATTTCTGTCCTTTTTTTTCCCACAAATAGAGCTTTCTTTTGGTAGTAATTGATCAATGTGGTTTTTATTTTTTTGCGCTATAAACAAAAAAAAGACCAACAATTAACCACTTTGCGCCCGCGCTATAGCCGAAAGACAGCTACAGCGCGGACGCTCCCTGCCGGGAGGGCGTCCCTAGATGTCCTCCTGTTTACTTCCACAATGCACACTCCTGAGAGCGCGCATCGGGGAAGTTCTGTGCTGACCGTGTCCCTCAGACACAGCCAGTCACAGTTCGCTGTAAACGGCCAATCACACGACCGTTTACAGTGGGATCGACGTGTCCAATGAGAGATGATCTCATATGTAAACATATGAGATCATCTCTCATCGCCGCTCTCCCTCCTCCCACAGAGACAGCATGTGAGGAGGGAGAGATGAACCGCTGCAGCGGTTAGTAAAAAATAAAAAAATTAATAAAGTGCCAATCTGTCCCCACTGCCATTTGTCCCCACTGCCATCTGTCCCCAGTGCCACCTGTGTCCCCAGTGCCACCTGTCCCCAGTGCCATTTGTCCCCAGTGCCACCTGTCCCCAGTGCCATTTGTCCCCAGTGCCATTTGTCCCCAGTGCCACCTGTCAGTGCCATCTGTCCCCAGTGCCACGTATAGGTGCCATCTGTCATCAGTGCCATCTGTCATCAGTGCCACATAGTGCCATCTGTCATCAGTGCCATATCAGTGTCACGTGTCATCAGTGCCAACTATTAGTGCCATCTGTCATCAGTGCCACGTATCAGTGCCATCTGTCATCAGTGACACCTGTCAGTGTCACGTGCCATCTGTTATCAGTGTCACGTGTCATCAATGCCACGTATCAGTGCCATCTGTCATTAGTGTCACGTGTCATCAGTGCCACGTATTAGTGCCATCTGTCATCAGTGCCACGTATTAGTGCCATCTGTCATCAGTGCCATCTGTCATCAGTGCCACATATTGGTGCCATCTGTCATCAGTGTCACGTGTCATCAGTGCCCCATATTAGTGGCATCTGTCATCAGTGTCACTTGTCATCAGTGCCACGTCAGTGTCTCGTGTCATTGTCCTGGTGCTCCAGGGCCTTCAAAAGTGTAAAAGGTAGTCGACAAGTTAGATGTGTAATTTATGCTCCTAGAACACGTGATGGTGCTCCCTGCATGTTGGGCCTCTCTAAGTGGCCAGGCTGTGTAAAAGTCCCACACATGTGGTATCGTAATACTCAGGAGGAGTAGCAGAATTTATTTTGGGGTGTCATTTGTGGTATACACATGCCGTGTGAGAGAAATAACCTATTACAATGACAATTTTGTGGAAAAAAAGAAAAAAAAAATCTTAATTTTGCAAAGAATTGTGGGAAAAAATGACAACATCAAAAACATCAAAAGTGTGAAAGCACCGAAAGCTGAAAATTGGTCTGGGCAGGAGGGGGGTTTAAGTGCCCAGTAAGCAAGTGGTTAAAACATTTTTTTTTACTTTTTGCCATAATACATATCCAAAATTGTTTTAAAAAAAAACAAATTTTTTTCATCAGTTTAGGCCGATATGTATTCTTCTACATATTTTTGGTAAAAAAATCGCAATAAGTGTATATTGATTGGTTTGCGTAAAAGTTGTAGCGTCTACAAAATAGGTGATAGATTTATGGCATTTTTAGTAATAATTTTTATTTTACCAGTAATGTTGGCGATCAGCAATTTTTAGCAGGACTGCGACATTGCGGCGGACAGATTGGACACTTTTTTGGGACCAGTGACATTTATACAGCAATCAGAGCTAAAAATAGCCACTGATTACTGTATAAATCTCACTGGCAGGGAAGAGGTTAACACTAGGGGGCGATCAAGGGGTTAAAAGTGTTCCCTGGCAGGTGTTTCTAACCGTATGGGGGATGGGCTGCCTGGAAGGAGAGAGAGACCGCTCCTTCCTAATCACTAGGAACAGCAGATCACTCTCTACTTCCCTGTCAGAACGGGGATCTGTCTGATTACATACACAGATCCCCGTTTTGGATCTCTGAGAATCGATCGCGGGTGGCCGGAGGACATTGCGGTCGCTGGCCATGTGCATCAGCTCCGGCGACGTGCAGCGGGCGTGCACCTGTTGAAGCTTTTTAAAGGCCCGCCGTACAGCTACGGTGATTCACCCAGGAAAGCCAACCTGCCACCGTATTGTATTATGACGGCAGCTGGTCGGCAAGTAGTTAATAATAGCATGCAATGCCAAGCTGCGGTTTCCAAAGTGAGCAAAGTCCTTTCTTGTATTAAGAGAGGTATGGACTCCAGAGAGAGAGATATCATTTTGCCCCCCTGTACAAATCATTAGTAAGACCTCATCTGGAATATGCAGTTCAGTTTTGGGCACCAGTTCTCAAAAGGATATTGGGGAACTGGAGAAAGTGCAGAGAAGGGCAACCAAACTGATAAGAGGCATGGAGGAGCTCAGCTATGAGGATAGATTAGAGGAACTGAATGTATTCTCTCTTGAGAAGAGGAGATTAAGGGGGGATATGATCAATACGTACAAATATATAAGGGGTCCATATAGTGAACTTGGTGTTGAGTTATTCACTATGGTCATCACAGAGGACAAGGGGGCACTCCTTACGTCTAGAGGAAAAGAGATTTCATCTCCAAATATGAAAAGGTTTCTTCAAAGTAAGAGCTGTGAAAATGTGGAATAGACTCCCTCCAGAGGTGGTTCTGGCCAGCTCAGTAGATTGCTTTAAGAAAGGCCTGGATTCTTTCCTAAATGTGCATACTATAACTGGGTACTAATATTTATAGGTAAAGTTGATCCAGGAAAAAACAATATTTTTTACATTCTGTTATAAAACATATCCAATAAAAAAAAAAATAAACAATTTTTTTTCATCAATTTAGGCCAATATGTATCCTGCTACATATTTTTGGTAAAAAAAAAAAAAAAAATCCCAAAAAGCGTATTTTGATTGGTTTGCACAAAAGTTATAGCGTCTACAAACTATGGGATATATTTATGGAATTTTTTTTTTTTCTTACTAGTAATGGCGGTAATCAGCAACTTATAGCGGCACAGTGGTGTAGTGGTTAGCACTCTTGCCTAGCAGTAACAAGGGTCACTGGTTTGCATCCCAACCACTACCTGCATGGAATTTGCATGTTCTCCCTGTGCCTGCGTGGGTTTCCTCCGGGTACTCCGGTTTCCTCCCACAATCCAAAGACATGCAGGTAGGTTAATTGGCTTCTGTCCAAAATTGGCCCTAGTATAAATGGGGACCTTGGATTGTGGGCTCCTTGAGGGTAGGGACCGATGTGAGTGTGCAATGTACAGGGATAGGGACAATTGTAGACATTCACTCAGGTTGAACTGGATGAACTGGTGTCTTTATTCAACCTTACTAACTATGAAACTATAGCGGGACTGCAATATTGGACACTAATTGACACTTTTTTGGGGACCAATGACACTAATATAGTGATCAGTGCTAAAAATATGCACTGTCACTGTACTAATGACACTGGCAGGGAAGAGGTTAACATCATGGTTGATCAAAGGTTAATTGTGTGCCTAGTTGGTGTTTTACTGTAGTGTGATAGGTGCTTTTACTAGGTGAGGGTATAGATCCATGTCTGTGCTTTGCAGGAACACACAATCCATGCCTTCCTTACTGACAAAATGGCGTTCTGCTGTTCTAATCGTGAAATACTCGGTACCGGCACCGATACCCATATCAGTATTGGTGCATCCCTACTTTCTATTATATAGTCTTGCAAAAACTATTTTGTTTTTTTAACCACTTGCCGACCAGCCGCCTTCATTATACTGTGGCAGGTCGGCACGATCCCGCAAACTGTCGTAGCTGTATGTCGACTCCTCTAAGCGGGATAGCAGGCCTGCCCTTCCGCTGCATTGCAGGGGTGGCGATGCTCGTGACCGGCGGTCACGATGACCGCCGGCCATGCTCGATCACGGGCACGAGAAGCAGAACAGGGACGTGTGTGTGTAAACACACAAATCCCTGTTCTGTGAGGAGAGGAGATGCAGATCGTGAGTTCCTAATAGCTAGGAACAACGATATGTCATCTCCTATAGTCAGTCCCTTCCCCCCACAGTTAGAACACACAGTCAGGTTACACAGCTAACCCCTTGATCGCACCCTAGTGTTATCCCCTTTGAATGAATGAATGAATGAAAGATTTGTATAGCGCTGCAACTGCGAACTGAATCGCCTCGAGGCGCTTGATCCGAACTGAGTTGATTCCTTCTTAGAAGAGGTGGGTCTTAAGTTTTTTCCTGAAGGTCCGATGATCTTTTTCTAAGCGGATGTTTGTAGGTAGAGCGTTCCATAGCCGTGGTCCTTGGACTGCAAATCTTCGTTCTCCCCTTGATTTGTACCGGGACTTGGGGACGAGGAGGAGATTTTGGTCGTTAGATCGGAGGTTGCGATTGGGAGTGTAGTGTTGTATTTTGTCGCATAAGTATTGAGGAGCATCTCCTTGTGTGCATTTGTGGGTGAGGCAGAGGGTCTTGAATGTGATCCTATCCTTTACGGTTAGCCAATGGAGGGTCCTCAGGGATGGGGAGATGGATTCCCATGGTTTTTTTCCTGTGACTAGTCTTGCTGCCATGTTTTGAACGACTTGTAGGCGTGCAATCTGGAATTTAGGTAGTCCTATGTAGAGGGAGTTTGCGTAGTCGAGTCGAGAGTTGATGATTGTTCCTACCACTACTGCTTTGTCCTTTTCTGGAATGAAGGGGATGAGTCTACGTAGCAGGCGTAGAAGGTGATAGGATCCGCTGACTACTGATCCTATTTGTGCATCCATTGACATTTCTGAATCGAAAGTGACTCCGAGACTTTTGGCTTTTAAGCTTAGAGGGATGGTCTGTCCAAGGATGGTGGGCGGAGTCCATGGTGTTGTAGAATTAGTTTTCCGGTTTGCATTTAGGAGAAGGAGTTCTGTTTTGGTTCCGTTAAGTTTGAGGGAGTTTGTGGACATCCAGTTGTCTATTGATGCGAGGCATTTTTCCAATTCCTGATATTGGTCTTTTTGTCCGGGGATCCGAAGGTAGAGTTGAGTATCATCTGCGTATGAGTGGAAGCATAGGTCTGATTTTCTGATGATTTTAAGAAGTGGACGGATGTAAATGTTGAAGAGCACGGGTGATAAAGGTGATCCTTGAGGGACTCCATAGGAGACTGCGCGAGATTCACTGGTGAAGGCTCCAAGTTTCACTGTCTGTGACCGATTTCTTAAGAAGGAAGTGAACCATAGTATAGTCTGAGTCTGTGACTCCTGCTACTTCTTTGAGGCGGGTGAGTAAAGTGCTGTGATCCAGTGTGTCAAATGCTGCACTAAGGTCCAGGAGTACCAGGAGACACGATTCTCCGTCATCTGCTGCTTCCAAGGCATCATCCCATATTTTGAGGAGTGCTGTTTCTGTGCCATGGCCCGGGCGGAAGCCTGATTGCAGAGGGTCCAGGAGATTGTGTGTGTCCAGATGGGGTTGTAGCTGTTGTACCACTACTTTCTCCATAATCTTGGAGATGGTGCTCAGGCTAGTTATCGGTCTTCGGTGGTTAGGGTTTCTTGGGTCCAAGTTGGGTTTCTTTAGGAGGGGTTTGACTATGCCTTGTTTGAGGGAGTTAGGAACAATTCCTTCTTTGAATGACTGATTAATGAGTAGCGTTATAGTAGGTGCCAAGATGTCAGAGCATTCTTTCAGAAGTTTTGTGGGGATGATATCATTGGGTGATGTGCTGTCCCGGAGGCTTCTGATGATATTTTTAGTGGTGTCTATGGCGATCGGGGTCAGCGAAAAGTTTGGTGGTTTTGAATGTTGAATGTTGTTTGAATCGGTTTCCTCTTTTTGGATGTGGTCGATTGTATTTTCCTGTTGGATTTTTTCCCGAATGCTGTCGATTTTGTCGATAAAAAAATCCGATAACTCGTTGCAAAATTCTTGAGTTTCGTTAGTGGGGGGCTCTAAGCAGGTAGGGTTCATAGCCAGTGACATTTACACAGTAATCAGTGCATTTTTATAGCACTGATCACTGTATAATTGTCAACGGTTTCAAAAATGTGTCAAAAGTGTCCGATGTGTCCGCCATAAAAAAAAAAATCACAGATTGCCGCCATTACTAATAGAAAAAAAAATAATAAAAATGCCATAAATCTATCCCCTATTTTTTAGATGCTATAACTTTTGCGCAAACCAATCAATAATCGCTTATTGCAATTTTTATTACCAAAAAATATGTAGAAGAATACATATCGGCCTAAACTGAGGAAAAAATTTGCTTTTTTTTTTTTATTAAATGGGGATATTTATTATATAGCAAAAAGTTCAAAATATTGTGTTTTTCAAAATTGTCGGTCTTTTTTTGTTTATAGCGCAAAAAATAAAAACCACATAGATGATCAAAGACCACCAAAAGAAAGCTCTGTTTGTGGTAAAAAAAGGACATAAATTTTGTTTGGGTACAGCATCGCAATTGTCAGTTAAATCGACGCAGTACCGAATCGCAAAAAATGAAGTGGTAAAGCTGTTCATTGACTAAAGATAAAACCAAATTAAAAAAATATACTTTTTTTTCTACTTTGACTAGTAATCATTTACAAATTTGTGTTACTGTAGATAGAAATCATACATGTTTATATTATTTGCCCCATTTAAAATCACGCTAAATTATGTTTCTGACACAAAGCATTGCAAAAATAATTACTAATGAAATTAAGGCTTTATTTTATTTATTCATTTATTTTTAATTTTGCACTTTTTTTTAATATGACATTAAAGAAATGAATGAACAAAATAAAAACAAAAATAAAATAGTTTCAAAAATGATATTAATCACTTGCTTACCGGGCACTTAAACACCCTTCCTGCCCAGACCAATTTTCAGCTTTCGGTGCTCTCACAATTTGAATGACAATTACTCAGTCATGCAACACTGAACCCAAATGAATTTTTTGTCCTTTTTTTCCCACAAATAGAGCTTTCTTTTGGTGGTATTTGATCACCTCTGGGTTTTTTATTTTTTGAGTTATAAATGAAAAAAGACAGAAAATTTTGAAAAAAAATGCATTTTTCTTTGTTTCTGTGATATAATTTAGCAAATTATAAATTTTTCTCCATACATTTTGGTCACAATTTATACTGCTACATATCTTTGGTAAAAATAACCCAAATTAGTGGATATTATTTGGTCTTTTTGAAAGTTACAGACTCTACAAACTGTGGTGTGAATCATACAAAATTGATCACATCTGATGTACTGGTGGCCAATCTCATTTCTTGTGACCGGAACAAGACATTGAAAGTAGACATTCCAAGGTATTTAGTAAGAGGCATGGTGAGCTTTTTGATGTTGTCATTTTTTTCCCACAATTCTTTGCAAAATGAATTATTTTTTTATTTTTTATTTTTTCCACAAAATTGTCATTGTAATAGGTTATTTCTCTCACATGGCATGTGTATACCACAAATGACACCCCAAAATAAATTCTGCTACTCCTCCTGAGTATTACGATACCACATATGTGGGACTTTTCCACAGCCTGGCCACTTAGAGAGGCCCAAAATGCATGGAGCGCCATCACGTGTTCTAGGAGCATAAATTACACATATAAATTGTTGACTACCTAGTACAATTTTACAGGCCCTGGAGCACCAGGACAATGACACGTGACACTGACGTGGCATTAATGACAGGTGGCACTGATGACACGTGACACTGATGTGGCACTGATGACAGATGGCACTAATACGGGGCACTGATGACACGTGACACTGATGACAGATGGCACTAATACGGGGGCACTGATGACACGTGACACTGACAGATGGCACTAATATGTGGCACTGCTGACAGATGGCACTTATACGTGGCACTGATGACAGATGGCACCGATACGTGGCACTGATGACACTGATATCATGTGGCACTAATACGTGGCACTGATGAGAGATGGCACCGATACGTGGCACTGACGACACGTGACACTGATGACAGATGGCGCTGATACGTGGCATTGATGACACGTGCCACTGCTAACAGATGGCACGTGACACTGACAGGTGGCACTTTTGACAGATGGCACTGATACGTGGCACTGATGACAGATGGCACTGACGTTTCACTGATGACACGTGGCACTGATATGGCACTGATGACAGATGGCACTGACGTGGCACTGATGACAGATGGCACTGACGTATGACTGATGTGGCACTGATGACAGATGGCACTGGGGACAGGTGGCACTGGCAGATGGCACGGATGGCACTGGGGACAGGTGGTACTGGGGACAGGTGGCACTGGCAGATGGCACCCCAAAATAAATTTTAAAAGTGTTCTAGGAGCATAAATTACACATATAAATTGTTGACTACCTAGTACAATTTTACAGGCCCTGGAGCACCAGGACAATGACACGTGACACTGACGTGGCATTAATGACAGGTGGCACTGATGACATGTGACACTGATGTGGCACTGATGACAGATGGCACTAATACGGGGCACTGATGACACATGACACTAATGACAGATGGCACTAATACGGGGGCACTGATGACACGTGACACTGACAGATGGCACTAATATGTGACACTGCTGACAGATGGCACTTATACGTGGCACTGATGACAGATGGCACCGATACGTGGCACTGATGACACGTGACACTGATGACACTGATATCATGTGGCACTAATACGTGGCACTGATGAGAGATGGCACCGATACGTGGCACTGATGACACGTGACACTGATGACAGATGGCGCTGATACGTGGCATTGATGACACGTGCCACTGATAACAGATGGCACGTGACACTGACAGGTGGCACTTTTGACAGATGGCACTGATACGTGGCACTGATGACAGATGGCACTGACGTGGCACTGATGACACGTGGCACTGATATGGCACTGATGACAGATGGCACTGACGTGGCACTGATGACAGATGGCACTGACGTATGACTGATGTGGCACTGATGACAGATGGCACTGGGGACAGGTGGCACTGGGGACAGGTGGCACTGGGAGATGGCACGGATGGCACTGGGGACAGGTGGTACAGGGGACAGGTGGCACTGGCAGATGGCACGGATGGCACTCTGGGGACAGGTGGCACTGGGGACAGGTGGTACTGATGACAGGTGGCAGCGGGGACAGGTGGTACTGATGACAGGTGGCAGCAGGGACAGGTGGTACTGGTGACAGGTGGCAGCATGGCAGCGGGGACAGATCCCTTTATTTTTTTTTTTTTTTTTTTTTTTTACTTACGGCGCACCGGCGCCGTTCATCTCTCCCTCCTCACACGCTGTCTGTGTGAGGAGGCAGAGCGGCGCTGACAGATGATCTCATATGTTTGCATATGCAAACATATGAGATCATCTCTCATTGGACAGCCCGATCTCGCTGTAAACGGCCGCTGTGATTGGCCGTTTACAGCGATCTGTGACCGGCTGTGTCCGACGGACACGGCCAGCACAGAACTTCCCCGATGTGCACTCCCAGGAGCGCACATTAGGGAAGTAAACAGGGGGACGTCCAGGGACATCCTCCTTGCAGGGAGCGTCCGCGCTGCAGCCGTCTTTCGGATATAGCGCGGGCGCGTAGTGGTTAAGAAAAATTTCAATAATAACATGCAGGAGAAAAGGAAGAAGAGGTTAATAAGGGCTGATTAGGGTAAACTAAGAATTAATAAGGGGAAAAGGAACACATTTTATTTAAAAAACTTTTTTTTTACTTGCCAGATTACTTTGAGGCTTCACGCTAATGGGTGGTTTGGCCCATAAGCGTGAAATCCCCATGTTCTTGGGCGCCCAGAAGGCACCAATGCAGCATCCAGCCCCACTACCAGCAACCTGTAAAAATCTATGAAAGGCTGAAATACACCTCGGCAGTGGCGTTGCTAGGGAGTGGCTTTTGGGGCTATAGCCCCGAATCTGGGGCTCATAGCCCTGAGTCTCTGCAGGGGTCCCCAAGGGGAGGGGAGGCTCTCTGGGCACCCTGATTAAAGGAGGAGGCTCTATGGGGATATATACAGACACACACACACTTACATTATATACATGTGTATGCCCGCCCAAGGGTATGACTTTCTTTACTATGCTGCTATGGGCTCTTTTGTAGACCTAGCAATGCCCCTGCACCTCGGTACTTGCATTTAGGGTCAGATGTGTTCACAGACATACCCCTCGAACACAGGCATTATGCCATTGGTGCAGTATATGGTCAATGACAGTAGGCTACAAAGTTTGTGTAAAGTATAAAAGAAAAAGTATATTTAAAACTCACCAAGGCTTACAAATTCTTCAGAGATGGTCATGGACTCACTGGCACTGCCTTCTGGGCATTCTTTTTCTTCATGTTTACAAATCTCAGAATTGGTGGCATCACAAGTATAGCACATGTTCTTATGAGCTAGAACTGTAGCAAATGTATAAAGGGTTAATATTGCTATTTTGCATTGTGTATGTGTGTATACCTCTTGTCATAAGGATACATTAGACCTATTGAGAACAATGTTCTGCATTCAATCACTTTCAAGTTGAACTTCAGCAATAAAATAAAAAATAAATAGTCAATTAAACTAAACTAAAAAAAAAATTCAGATTTTGCCGCAATATTCACTTTTAGTCAAAAGATTTTGCCTGCAGTACTTTTTTCTGCTGCTAGATGTCCTCAGTCTGATGGCCATCATAATTTAATCCACTTTCTCTCCCAATCATCCTGGACAGAGCCGGTGCTACCACTGGGCAAACTAGGCAGCCACCTAGTGCGCACTGCCACCTAGGGTGCAGCCACGGGCGCTGGTTCGTACTATTTGATTTCGACCTTCAGTAGTACCCATCGTTGTATTTTATTTATTTTTTAAATGTGTCCTGCTTTCCCTGTTGGCTTTGGTGCCTGGAGCTTGGTATGCTGCCGCCCTGCCCTTTTTTCAAAATGGCGGCAGGGGTCATCCTGCATTGAATGCACATGCACGATTGAACTGTGGGTCTTGGACTGGGCAAGCGCTACGCAACGGATGGGAAACTGGTGTGGGTGGTGCATTCTCTCCCATTGGCAGTATAAAGGGCGGCTTAGCAGGTCATTTGGCCTCTTGTGGAGGCAATGGTGGTACTACCCATTGTTTTTTTCGCAAGGATGGGGCAGTTGGACTGGTAAGCCTGTCACACGATCTCTGTTACTCCAATTTTTTTTTTCGCCTCCTATTTTTCTTCACAGGTATAACATTGCTGACTGGGAAAGGGTGTTAAGTAGCTAGTCTTGCCTAGGGTGCAAAATAGTCTATCACCGGCCCTGATCCTGGACCCAAAATACCCCCCCCCCCCCCCCAATCCTGTTACTTGACAGTAAAAGGAAAAGCAGCACGGTGATGGGTTCATCTCTCGGTCACCCTGCTCTCGCTCCTCCTTTTCTCCTATTAGCATGATTCTTGTCAGCATATCAATTGATTGGCTCTTTATGCTGCATCTTCATCCCACACTCCAACCCTGTCTCGCAGTTACGGCGCGGTCCCACAATGTAAAATTGGCATTCAGCAATTAAAAAATTTAAGTAAATAAAAAAACAGTCCATTGCGGATTGTTTTGTAGAGGGTGGTAGGCTTGCAAGTGTGAAAAAAGCCTTAGCAATAAAGGGATGGTTGATTTTGATATTGATTAGGCTATTTGAAGGTTTGTAATCTTTCCCAGACCGATAATAACTTAAAGTGAATTTTGTGTCTTTATATGTAATTTCTTCCTGATTGAGGAGGACCATAGCTGGTGAGAAATAATGGCAATAACAAAAAGGACTCTGCTTGAATACCCACGTCACAAGCTTGTTTAGTTAACAACATATGAATTACCGTATATACTCGAGTATAAGCCGACCCGAATATAAGCCGAGGCACCTAATTTTGCCACAAAAAACTGGGAAAGCTTATTGACTCGAGTATAAGCCTAGGGGGAGAAATGCGCAGCTACTGGAAGTGGAAAAGAGGGTCAACAATGCCCATTTGCAGCCTCACTGTGCCCATTTGCATGCCTCACTGTGCCCATTTGCAGCCATAGGTCCCCTGAAATTCGAAATTCGTAGTTAAGGGTTCCTAGATGCCCCCTAGCTGCAGCCAAAATTTGGGGTCTCTGGACCCAAAGGGTCCCGAAATGACATTGCTGCAGATGGACACCGTTGGCCGACTTTGGGGCCCTGTATCTCGGGCCACTTGGTGCTAGGATATGTTGTAGTGTTGGTCCCACTAGGTTTGCACACCAAATATGGGGTTCCTAGCACTAAGTGGCCCCAAGATACGAGGCCCCAAAGTCGGGTCGGAAAATGTCAAGCACTTTTCTTCAGCAGAGAATGACATTTTCCGAACCGACTTTGGGGCCCCGTATCTCGGGGCCACTTGGTGCTAGGAACTTAAAATAGATATGTTGTAGTGTTGGTCCCACTGGGTTTGCACACCAAAAGTGCTTGACTCTAGTATAAGCCGAGGGGGGCACTTTCAGCACACAAAAAAAATGTGCTGAAAAACTCAGCTTATACTTGAGTATGTACGGTATAAAGTGATGGTTTTTAAAATTTTATATAATTAAAAAAAAAAATTGTATTTGTCCCAAAAAGTTGGTTAGTGGACCATAATGCTGATCCAATTACAAGAAACCTGAGTCACTGTCCTGAAACCCTGAGCCAAAGTTCTGATTTTAATTGGTACATTCTAGCTGTGGGTCAAAAATATGAAAAGAACTCAACTCAAATGATACTAAATAAATATATATTTTATATATATATATATATATATATATATATATATTTATTTTTTTTTTTTTTACTAAAAATATATTTTTTTAAGTAGAATACTTACTGATTGGTAGCATGGATAATAAAATAAGGAAGACACTGAAAATAACAGACTTCATGTTTTGTTGGGTTTCAGTTGCTCGGTGTTGTTGGGCTTTGAATGCTTCTCAAATTGTTGGCGTCCCCCTTAGCTTTGGATATTTATATGATGTTTTATGGCTTTGGAATATTGTTACAGCACAAAAAATAATTTCAATATACAAAACTCTTTGTATGAATAAACATTTGCAATTAGACAAATCCCTGTACAATACACTTAATGTCAAGGGTTATGTTGACAATGAATGTGCACCTAGTACAACAGTAATACCTCCAGCGAAATTCTTAGTTGCAAAATAATTGACCCAGATTTGTTTGCTAAGCCCTAAAGCTGTAAAGATGTTTCCCTGTATAGACAGATAGGCACGTAGCCGGTATAGACCATACGGATCCAAGATAAACTATATTACCAAAAGTATTGGGACACCTGCCTTTACACGCACGTTTAATGGCATCCCAGTCGTAGTCCGTAGGGTTCAATATTGAGTTGGCCCACCCTTTGAAGCTATAACAGCTTCAACTCTTCTGGGAAGGCTGTCCACAATGTTTAGGAGTGTGTGAATGTTTGACCATTCTTCCAGAAGTGCATTTGTGAGG
Source organism: Lithobates sylvaticus (assembly GCA_028564925.1). NCBI lineage: Eukaryota > Metazoa > Chordata > Amphibia > Anura > Ranidae > Lithobates > Lithobates sylvaticus. The sequence goes on along the minus strand of CM053035.1, from coordinate 39,105,074 downwards.
TCAGACACTGATGTGGACGAAAAGACTTGGCTCACAGTATGTGCTCTAATTCTACCCAAAGGTGTTCTATCGGATTGAGGTCAGGACTCTGTGCAGGCCAGTCAAGTTCCTCTACCCCAAACTCGCTCATCCGCATGTCTTTATGGACCTTGCTTTCCTTGTGTTTTTTGTTTTTTTGAGACATTGTAAACTTAGGCTGTAATATATTATTTACATTTATATCCAAAAAGGAAATAAAAACACAAATACAAAGAACACTATATAAAATAAACGAAGCTATCCTTAAAGCGGGGCGCCACTGCCCCTGATGTTTTTTTTTTTCAATGGTCATTAATAAAGAAATTAATTTGTAATTGAGTAACTCACCTGTCCTGTTTCTAGCACTTGTGCCTTTTCGTTTTTTATCTTCTAAAAAGACTTTATAAAAATTCTCGGTTCGTTCTTCATCTTGCCTGTGGGCATGTGAAACCTCCAGGCATTCTCTTCCTGGATTTCATTGACGCCCATTCATTGTAATCTCGCGCATGCGCAGTACAAACAGCATAGGAGCGCCATCAGCAGCTCTTGTAGCCATCGCAACGGCGGCGGCGCCGAAAGTCCCGCCCCGTTGTGAGAGCAGAGAACAGACAATTGTCGAGGAGAGAGCGTGAAACTCCCACCGAACGTGACTGTCGTGATGACGTCACGTTCGGTTTCAAGTCTTGCGCTATCTCGGGCCAGGCCGCCACACTGACTCCTGGGAGCTATGACACAATCTCCCAGGAGACAGTGCGGGCTAGGGGATATTACGAAATAGCAGTAATATCCCCGCCCATATCCGAGAGAAGAAGAACCGGAAGCGATGGATGGCAAGAAGAAATCAACAAAAGGTAAGTAAAAAAAAAAAAAATACCTACCATTTCGGATCGAGGAAGCTAATTTCGTGTTTTAATGAGGGAAATTGAGTCTCCACCTAAGCTAGAGATTTTGCTAGTAGTGAAGTTGGTAATTTTCCAAAAAAAAAAAATTTTACCAAATCAGTGCTCATCCTCGGTGACAATCTTTTATAAAAAATTCCGACCGTGTGTATGCTCCATCAGACTTTTGCTGGTGAAATTTCTGCCAGCAAAAGATTGATAGCAGGTTCTCTATTTTTTGGTCGGAAAAAGATCCAATCGTAAATTCCAATCGTCTGTACAAATTCCGACACGCAAAATTCCTACGCATGCTCGGAAACAATTTGACGCATGCTCGGAAGCATCGAACTTCATTTTCATGGCTCGTTGTAGTGTTGTACGTCACCACGTTGAGGGTATAAGAGGTAACCTTGTAGTCGTTCATTGGTGTATCAGAGAACATTCCATGTTTGGTGCTGCTGCACACCTTTATGGAGGACATATCATTTTAGCTGTGCTGTCTAAACCCAGCCCATACTCATATTACTACTCAATGTGAGGTCTGCCATTCCTTAATGGGTCCATAGGTGCAGGACCCTGTTTTCCAGGCTTCAGTGCCCCTTGGTGTTTCCAGGTTGAGTGTAGCACCTTTTGGATGCTCCTCTTTAGGATTGTCTCTTCTATCCAGTAATATTATTTATTATTATACAAGATTTATATAGCGCTAACAGTTTACGCAGCGATTTACAATGTATAGGGGGGGATAACACAATTACACTACAGTTCAATACAAAAGGTACAGGAGGGCCCTGCTCATAGTGCTTACATTCTAAAGGGTGGTACAAAAGGTAATAGCTGCAGAGAATGCTTTGATGGGGGTGGCTCGGGACAGTTGTTTTTAGGTGGGTGTGGGATAGGCTTCCCTGAATAAATGAGTTTTCAGGGATCCAGTACAACATACGTTGACTCCAAGGTTGGGCAGAAAGGCCAAAAATTCTGAGACTCCGTTTTTAAACCAAACATGGAATGTTATTTGATACACCAATGAACGACAACAAGGTTACCTCTTATACCCCTGAGGAAGGAGTCACATAGTCTCTGAAATGGGTTGGTGGTGGATACAAGATTGTATCATCATCTTGCTGTTTCAGTTGGTGTATCTTCAGTTGTTCATATCATGTATATTGCATGTTTCCTGTCTTTTACTGATGATTAATAATAAATATCTGTTTTTATCAATTTATCTGTTATGTGTTGTAAGTCCCTATGAAGTCCCACAACTAGGAAACCTCTATGTCTATTCATATTCATTATCCATATTTAGGGATGTGGCACACTCTGGAGTCTAATCACCGATACCCCATGTTCTGGTACTTGTTACACAGAGATTGTGGACATTTGAGGAATTTGAGTATATGTGGATGCACACTTTTAACTACTTACCATTTGTTATTTATCTAATATTCAGATAATTTTGAGTGCAGCTCCTGTCATATAGTGTAAATAAATTACTAAAGCGCTATTTGGATTAAAACCAGAACAATCCCTTGAAAAAGTCACGTGACCTGTGACGCAACGCTTCGGGAGGAGGAGCCTAGTGACATCATCGTGTTAGCTACGAGAGTGGCCAGAGATACACGAAGGTGCAGTAAGGAGAAGCAGGGCTCTCAGCTCACAAAGCCTGACTGCTAGACAGTAACCGCTCTCATCAGCGCTAGGTACATGTGAGTGTATAAGTGCTACAAGTTCACATTAGATTTTACACACAGCACTGCGCAATGGTTTGTTTGTTTTTTTGTTTTTATACAAACTAGAGAACTGAGAAACAAAGAGACAAGGAAAGGAAAAAGCTGAAAAATAGAAGTTTTTTGCTACATGTGAATCTTCTATGCAAACAGGAGGAAAAGGGAAACTTGTTTTTTCTTTCTTTTCTATATATGCTTCCTTTATATGTGATATATATATATATATATATATATATATATATATATATATATATATATATGTGTGTGATCACTCTATAGGAAGGAACAGTTGATGGTTGGTTTGAATTCAATCTATCTGCGGAAAAATCTTTTCTTTGCTAGTGGATTTTTTTCCTGGAGGAAATCCTTTGCTATTGTCCCCAATTAAGCACATCTGACCAATCAGTTGAGAAAAGATTGGCCAGTGTATTGTGGACTCACCAGCACATGAGCTAATTAGCACACTGATTTATTCAATTAATCTATCAGCACATTGGTTCACTTTACCTATTTATATTTTTTTTATATATTAGGCCAACACTACATCCCAGAGGTGTATGAGTACACATATATTTATTTATTACCACAGTTTTTTTGCACTTATGGTAATTGCTACACAGTAAACAACCTGTTATTTGCACAAGGAATTTTTTTAGGAAACACACTACATTTTACATTTTATATTTTTATTGCCACAGGGCAAGATCTACTATAATTTTAAGGTTGATTTAGTGCACTGATTGTTTACAATATTGTATACTTTATTTCCTGTCATATAGTAACACATTAAGCGCAGAAAGTTTTTTTATATACAAAAATAATAATTGAGCTCATAACCCTACAAGGTAAATGACCAATCAGAGTAGATGAGAAAAACGATTTAAAACGTAATTTACTAACTTGCTTGTGATGATTGTAGCCATAATAGCACACTTGCAACAAAGACAACTGAATACTGTCCATAATATGTTTTTATTTGCACTAACATTCAGGACAAGTGGTGTTCCCTTCTTGATCCAAGCAGCACTGCTTACCCCAAATGCTTGTCCTGAAAATTTTTAATTCCTTGTAAATCTCTTGTACAAATCTTTTTTTCCTGAGGACAGAAGACAAGTGACATCCTCAGATCCTCAAAAGTGGTAATAACAAGTGGTAAAGCATAGAATCATATGACATACATTCCATTATTGTCTGGAGACGCCCTTAAAAACATCAAAACACATACATTTTCCATTGATAAGTATAATACTGCTTTTTGAAAGAATGAATGCAAAATAGCTAAAGTTTCAGGAAAGATTATATTGTTTAAGTGCATATTTTTGCACGTGCGTGTGTTTTTGTGTATGCGTCATACAAAGCCCTAAAAAAACAGCAAAATTTCAAATAACATGTTAAGACGTAAGCCTGGTAGGCTATTTGTGCATCTTAAATCTTAATATTTATTCAAAGCAGACCACAGCCAATTTCATGGAACAGATTGTGGTTGTTCCGTGCTGTGTGGCTCTGCGTGCCAAATAAATAAATATGTTCTCATAAGGGCACAATGTCTTCTGGCAAAAATAGCCTGGTGAGTTGGCTCCTTATACCTAATACCAACAGGTGCATGCAGGAAAAGTTTTTTTCTTGGGGTTGTGTATGTGACCAAGTGTTGGCTTTTCACTGCCAACAGAAAGAGAGGGACAAAGCAAAAAAAAAAAAAAGTCAAGACTAGGGCAAGTTCAAGGAGGACAACAATTTAGTTAATCTTACAGTTAATATTAAAACTGTTGGTGGAAATCACTTAAGAGACAGATCCTGAGAGAGGGCTCCCCCCGGATACGGATGGCAGAACTGGCTGATGGTGGTCCTCCTCTCCCCCTTCTTTTTCTCTCCCCTCTGCTACTATACTCTTGACTCTGATCTCTCTTTTTGTTCGGCCCCTCGGGCATTCTTGATCTCCCTATTCTCTTGATATCATTATATCAAGATATCAAAACTGTTGGTGGGAGATAACATTCTTCTGTTGCTCATTTTTGGGATCAAAAGCGAACTAGAAATGATCAAAATTGTTAGAAATGTAATTAATATTATTATTATAGGTTTGTGTTTGGCCACCATAATTTGTGACAATTCTGAAAGCTTTAATTACATCTCTTGGTCATTCTTAGTTGACATTGGTTAGTTAGTTTAGGAGCAAAAAGTGTATCAAAAATGTGGGGTGACTTGATAAAAAACAAGATTGTGCCAACTGAAAAGCCTTTAAAGCAACAAATCACTTGATACTGAAGTGGAATTTTAAACTGTGAAATGATTGACATCTTTGGAGGCAGAATACTGAGATTGGAAGGTGATGGAAAGCTCCCAAAATTTGCACAAATCCCTAACTGTTTATCCAATGTAAATGCTATTCATTACAAAATGAGTTAATTGATTTATATATGATACATGTGTGTACAGTCCCACACACTGTTAACCTGCAATAATTCCATAAAATATCTGTTTCAAGCCCCTCTTTTATCTCACAATAGTGGCAAAAAATAGACTGACCACAATGCTTAGTGTCATAATGAAATCGGTTACAGGTTTAGGCAAAAAATTATTATATTATTGTCTGTGAAATTCTAATCATAGTGCTCTGTTCATACACTTGTCATGAGAGATAAAAGCAATGCTAAAAGATGACTGGGTAAGCTAAGAAAGAAAAATGGAGTAGTTAAGCAAAACCAGAAGACCTTCATGAAGACATTGTGGCAACGCTAGGGAAGATTCCCCTTCATACAGTAGCATAGACTTGGCCTTTTATAAGTCTTGGGGAGGAGCTCAAGAAATCTGTTGCTTCCACTTTATGACAGGTACTAACTTGAAATCCCTAGCAGACCTCCGTAGAGAATGGAGAACATCGTCCTGGGGTGGTTGGAATCATATCCAGCTTAAATTTTTTTTTTAAACATCACGGGATGCTTTGAGACCCAGTGATTCCCTAACTGGGTTTGAAGTTATGTGCCTGGATACATATGACTCAACCCACTTACTCTCCAAATTGTATAAACTTTCACTAGAGAAGCTAACCACTACATCCACCTATTACATTAAGGAATAGGGGAAGGAATTGGGTAGAAGGCTATCTGACAGTAGCATTGAGAAGATTACAACATTAGCTCACACTTCTTTAGTTAACTCAAAAGCCCAAGAATGTTGCTATAAATTCTTGTCAAGTTGGTATAGGGTACCTGACAAACTGTCACGCATATTTCTGACAGTGTCTGATCTTTGCTGGAGGGGTTGTGGATAGAAAGGCACCTTGTACATTCGTGGTGGGAATGTCCTGTTATCCGACCTTTTTGGGTTGAAGTCTGTAACCTAATTATTAAGGTGACAAACTACCAGATTGCAGATGACCCTCTCCCTATGGTATTTCACAACACAGTGAAATCGGTGGGGTCCTATAAACGGTCCTTGATGGCTCACCTCCTCAATGCTGGCAAATATCTTATCCCAATCCACTGAAAATTCCCAATGGCCCCTGCAATCAAAGAATGGATATTGAGGGTACAAGATATTATGGAGGGGGAGGAGTGGAGGCATTGTTGCACCAACACCTACTCAAAATTCTACAAATGTTGTGCCTTATAGATATATTTTTTTCCTCTGACTTGTATAAACAATAAATGTTGTAACGATGGAGAGCTGTTAAGTTATGTTTTGCTTTTTATGCTCCATACTGAGGCTTGCTGACCAGGAATTGTCATGTATAATTTTTCTTTTTCCTTGGAGCTGGATAGGCTTTGATGCCCCCTCCTCTCCACTATGTGGCCACACTTATGGTGGTTTTATGTTATATTCCACTTTTCTTGTTGTCTCTCCCCCCTTCCCTCTCCCCTCCCCCACATTCCCCCTCGCACCTCTCTAGGGCAGGACTTAGGGTGGTGGGGGCCCCTGGGCTTGAGTCACTTCCGGGCCCAACCTTCTATACATTACCGTATTTATTGGTGTATAACACGCGCCCACGTATAACAAGCACCCCAAGTTTAGGAGGGAATTTTCAGGAAAAAAACTTTTAGGAGGGAAGTTTAAGGAAAAAACTTACATTTAAATGCCCATCAATGCAGCCTTATCAGTGTCCATCTGCAGCCATGCCCATCCATCTGCAGCCTTGTCAGTTTCATTTGCAGCCTTGTTAGTGTAGCCTTGTCATTTGCAGTCTTTCCCCAGTGTCATTTGCAGCCTTGTCTTTGCAGTCTTGAAGTTTCAAAATGGCGCCGCCGAGATACAGAGTCCTCTATATCTCGGTGGCTTTTGGGTCCTCTCAGCGGTTCTCGGGTCCTCTCGCCGGCTCTTGGGTCCTCTCGCAGTCCTGAGTGGAGCCAAGAGTAGCCGAGTGTACTCGGCTCGGTTCACAGTCACGCCCAGTGCCTGTGTTATGTCCATTATAGGGCAGGACTGGGCGTGACTGTGAGCCGAGTACACTCGGCTATGTATCTCGGCCGGGTCAGCTGGGGCCCCCTATTGGGCGGGGCCCATGGGCTTGAGCCCAGTCAAGCCCAATGGTAAGTCCAGCCCTGCACCTCTCCATATTCAGAGTTGGGTCTGGGCTTTTTCTTCTGCTATTAGTTTGATGGTGTTTTTTGCCCATCCCATCTTGTTTGTAGAACTCTGATGATGTCTCTGTACGGAATATTTTTGTAACACTCTTGGGAGTGTTTGTGTTTGTATTATTTTCCCATTTTCTGAAAAATGGAAATAAAGATTTTTCAAAAAGAAAATCCAATAAGATTTCTGCAACAATTTGTGAAACAGAAACGCAACTACCTTCTACAGTTAAAATGGCATACCAAAATAGAGTTTTGTTGTCTCTGGAAGGTGGTAACAAAAATTTCCTGGGAAGTGCGTGTGGAAATGTGGTGATCGTAGACTACCTTTAGACCAAGCGTCACTAAATGGCGAACCGTGGTCAAGGTCTAGACCGAGTCACTGTCCCATTCAGACCCGTGGTCGTGCCATTTAGGAGCAGCTTCTTTCCCCCTGCCTCCACCTCTGTCATTCTCAAGACGAAAAACAAAACAAAAGTCCGGACAGCCGCACTCCAAAAAATAATAATTCCTTTATTAATGTAAATCCATACAGCAAGGATAAAAACTGCTAACGTGTTTCACACCATCAAGGCAGGGGCTTATTCATAGCTAGGTTTTAAGATACTAACACAGACATATATATACACAAACAGACACGACTGAAAATCAGCTCAATTAGAAGTCTTATGGCCCGTACACACGATCCGAATATCGTACGGAAATTGTCGTATAAGGAAGAATCGTACGATTTTTGGATCGTGTGGACACTACTTTCGACATCCGACATGCACGAAAATTTTCCCCGTACGATTCCAGATCTTACGATTTTCATTTAGTCAGTATAGCTGTCGTCCGAAAATACAATACAAATACATTACAACACATGACATCACTTCCGATTTTTTTTTCTGTCGTACGAGAATTTTTGTGACTTTATTTACCTATTCAGTTTCTACTGGCGACTATCGGATCGTGTGTACGGGCCATTATACACCCACAGCAATCAGTGTTAAAGTGAATCAGCTGAACTTCTTCTTTGTGTGGACAGCAAACATGACTCCTTTGAAAAAAGAGGTAATGCAATAAAAAGAAAAATGATGCCATGAGCCTGATATTTTAACAAAAATGAACACATTACATGATAAAAACTTAAACTAGTTGAAAACATCCCACCTGAAAAATGATTTTAAGAACAAAAAGTCATATAAAACTTGTAATGAAATGTGAACACATATATGCACGTGTATATATTCCTTAATAAAATATCTGTTGAGTTTTGTGGCAGAGGAACCTTATGTATGCCTCACATGAGAGATTTAAAAACATATGTGTATATAATAAAAAAAAATTATAAAAATATATATGACTCTCATTCGTACATAAATAAGCAGGAAAACCCACAACAATTGTTCTCTGTCAGAACTTCTACAGATAAATGGGACTCTCACCGGACAATACAGTGAAAAACTGTTGTTAAAGTGGATGTAAATTTTTTTTTTTTAATGTCATAATGTAGAGAATAAGATTTCCTTTCATTTGAGCCCAGTCTTGCCACACAGATTTACAGCCGTGAGAAATCCTCTTGCTGTGAAACGCCCCCTTGCTGTGAGTGACAGGTGATTTACATATCTCATGCACTAGCCTAAAAGAGGCACATCCTGTGTAATTATAAAAAGTGAGAAATCCACTCCTCCCCCACATAACAAATCCTGTGATCAATGTATCCTCAGACACACACACTGCACTATAACAATCATCAGATCACTGCATGTTCTACTCTGCCCAACTGAAGAGCTGAAGAGGGGTGAAAGTGAGATGTGGATGGGGAATGCAGAGGTTAGCAACTGTGGAAGAAGGCTGAATCCTGCACTCTGTGTGTAGCGCACCCCTAAACTCTGCACTCTGTATGCAGCGCAACCTTGAACTCTGCACTCTGTGTTAACCCCCCCCCCATACACTCTGCACGTAATGCACTCCTGGTATTTAATGCCCCTTTAAGACCCTCCCACTGTTAATGAAATTTGACCACACCCACTATTTGATGCAGTTTGGAGGGTATGTGTGTGGGGGCAGTAGCTCGTGGTTGAGTTCCTGCACCTGTTTTCTGAGAAAAAAACCCTGCCTAAGTATATTACCAAAAATGTTGCTGTCCCTTTAAATCTGTATTATTATTAAAGCGGAGTTCCACCCAAAAGTGGAACACTGCTCATTGTGGTACCGGAGGGGGGGGGAGGGGGGACAGCATACCTGTCTTTCACAGGTATGCTTTCCCCACTTCTGGGAGCCTCAGCCGAGGGTATTGATGTCACGGCTGGGGCTCCCTCCTCCTCCCCTGGCCGCCTGGGACAGTAGGAGAGAGGAGCAGAGCCTCGCGCATGCGTAGTAGGGTTCTCGGCGTGAAGCCGAAAGGCTACACTGCTGGGTTCCCTTACTCGCAATGGAGGCGGCATGCACCCGACAGCTGATGGAAACATCAGCTGCAGTGCCGACATCGCTGGACTCCAGGACAGGTAAGTGTCCGATTATTAAAAGTCAGCAGCTGCAGTATGTGCAGCTGCTGGCTTTTAATTTTTGCAGCGATGGGCGGACCTCCGCTTTCAGGAATTAACCAAAGTGTTAATCTGCCTTAAAACAAAAGCTATTATCAAAACATTATATAAATGTACATCAAACATTAAACATAAATTCCCAAAATGTCCATAAAAAGTGAACCATCATCTTCTAAATGTCCCTTATAGTGGATGATAAATAACAAGATCCAGTAGATGTATTATGCAATACAGTCCCCAAAATTCCAAAAGGCTTTCACTTTTTTCTTTGCGAATTTTGAGGACTGTATTGCATAATACATCTACTGGATGTATTGGTATGGCTCTATTTGTATGAAAAAAATGATAAAAATGTCATTATGGGTTGGTAGTTGGTAGTTGTTTTTTTTTTTTAATTGTTTTTTTTTTTTTGGTCCTAGAGCACTTTTATCTGTGTTCTATTTGCTTGCCCTTGGAGCACTATTCCTCCCACTGTCACCAACAATGGGGCTATCATTTCTGTACTGACACCAACAATGGGGAATCTCTCTACCTCTCACTGACATCAATGTTGGGGCACTATTCCTCCCATTGACACCAAAGTTGGGGCACCATTCCTTCCACGGATACCAATGATGGGGACAATATTCCTCCCACTGACATCGGCAATGGGGCATTAATAATTTCTCTAATACCAAAGATAGGACATTGTTTGCTCCCACTGATGCAAGGGTGTTTTCTATTCCCACTGACCATGGTTTGGTCCCCCTAAAGTCTGAAGCACAGTAAACTGGCCCTTTGTTTAGAAAGTTTTGAGACCCCTGCTCTAAGGCACCACAGTGTCAAGTGCACCAAAGCACCACATCTCCATACAGTTTTTGCCTTTGCTATTAATAAAACTATGGATCGTCCCCAACATTAACCTCATGTCTGGGAGGCCTAAAGGGAGAGTCAGAGATTCTTCCCAGGCCACTATCAGGGTGTGAGCAGCTTCTGTATCCACAGGACAAAGTGCTGGTCAGGGTGTAGCATTAAGAGGCACGGTACGTGTGCCTTTTTTCTCGGCAGTATGTGTGCTATACATTCAGAGCACACAGAAGAGTTATGGAGTGACTAACCAAGCCTTCCTCATCCTCCTCCTCTGTCTTTCAGGCATGGAGTAGCTTGAAGTCATTGTCAACTGTACTTCCTCCTCATCTGGGTTCCAGATATAATAAAAGAGGGAAGTGAGGGAGAGGTCAGGATGTCATTCACGTGCAACGCTTTGGGGGAGTGGATGGGGAAGCTGCTCTATGCCACCGGATAGTAAATTACATTTATGCAAGTCCACTTTTCAACAGGAGACCAACGATGACGTACATCGCCGTGGTGACTAGGACCAGAAATGGAGTGTTTTTTACACAAAAGGGGTACTTATACAAACAAAAAAAAAATGCCAAACATTACAGCCACAGGTATCAGCTACCAGTAGGGCAATAAGTGTCAGATAGGCTGAAACTCCGCTTTAACCCCAATATAACTTCTGCCAGGAAAGGCTGTTTGTAACAATTGAAGAAAAACATGTTGCCTGTCCTGCGGCAGGGAAAGTTCAGTGCCTCGCCTGGCTTACAGGATCTTCTGAAGCAGGACAGAAGAGTCTGTAACCATTTTAAGTGGTCATACCTAGCCAGTGTTTGGCTGGGTAAATTCAACTTGAACTCATCCCATCTCCCTGTAAGTTGCCTGAGGTGTGATATGCCCATTCGGTGGAAATTTACCTTGGTCATGTTGCAGCACTTGTGTATTGTTGTAGAATCTCATATTAGCCAATGTATTTTATATTATTCCAATTGATTTGCATATGTTTTATTGATAATATAATTGTTGTTATTATTATTATTATTATATAGTAGTATCAATACTATTATTAAATAGTAAAACAATAATTATTAATCTTTATTAATGTATAAATATAGAGAAAGTTTTAAATGCTGAACTTTAGATGACCTCTCTGCTTCTTTCTTATACTTTTTATAAGATACTTTACTGGGTGAAAGTTTGTTAGAATAGATTTAAGTTTTATAGAACTGTCCCAAGTCCTTGAAATGCATATAAATCAGAAAGATAAGATAACAAAACAGGTGGTTAAAATAAGTAGGTGGAATACAGGAAAGTAACGTGCAGTACATTAATTAAGTTTGACATGGTCTGCTTGTGCCCTAATTAAAACTGTTAAAATACATTGAATAAGGAAGTACTGATATATGTATATTAATAATAAGACACTATTGAATAAAGTAATTAGCATTGTATGGAATGTATATGTGTGTATATATATATATATATATATATATCAGTGGGGACGGAAAGTATTCAGACTCCCTTAAATTTTTTACTCTTTGTTATATTGCAGCCATTTGCTAAAATTATTTATAAAGTTCATTTTTTTTCCTCATTAATGTACACACAGCACCCCATATTGACAGAAAAACACAGAATTGTTGACATTTTTGCAGATTTATTAAAAAAGAACAACTGAAATATCACATGGTCCCAAGTATTCAGACCCTTTGCTGTGACACTCATATATTTAACTACACCTTCATTTGAGTCCAGTTGTGTTTGATTATACTGATGGGACTTGATTAGGAAAGCCACACACCTGTCTATATAAGACCTTACAGCTCACAGTGCATGTCAGAGCAAATGAGAATCAGAAGGTCAAAGAAACTGCCTGAAGAGCTCAGAGACAGAATTGTGGCAAGGCACAGATCTGGCCAAGGTTACAAAAAATTTCTGCTGCACTTAAGGTTCCTAAGAGCACAGTGGCCTCCATAATCCTTAAATGGAAGATGTTTGGGATGACCAGAACCCTTCCTAGAGCTGGCCGTCCGGCCAAACTTTGCTATCGGGGAGAAGAGCCTTGGTGAGAGAGGTAAAGAAGAACCCAAAGATAACTGTGGCTGAGCTCCAGAGATGCAGTTGGGAGAGGGAAAAAGTTGTAGAAAGTCAACCATCACTGCAGCCCTCCACCAGTCGGGGCTTTATGGCAGAGTGGCCAGACGGAAGCCTCTCCTCAGTGCAAGACACACGAAAGCCTGCATACTAAAAAAAAACCTGAAGGACTCCAAGATGGTGAGAAATAAGATTCTCTGGTCTGATTAGACCAAGATAGAACTTGTTGACCTTAATTCTAAGCGGTGTGTGTGGAGAAAACCAGGCACTGCTCATCACCTGTTTAATACAGTCCCAACAGTGAAGCATGGTGGAGGCAGCATCATGCTGTGGGGGGATTTTTCAGCTGCAGGGACAGGGTGACTGGTTGCAATCGAGGGAAAGATGAATGTGGACAAGTACAGGGATATCCTGGACGAAAACCTTCTACAGAGTGCTCAAGACCTCAGACTGGGCCGAAGGTTTACATTCCAACAAGACAATGACCCTAAGCACATAGCTAAATTAACGAAGGAGTGGCTTCACAACAACTCCATGACTGTTCTTGAATGGCCTAGCAACAGCCCTGACTCAAACCTAATTGAGCATCTCTGGAGAGACCTAAAAATGGCTGTCCCCCAACGTTTACCATCCAACCTGACAGAACTGGAGAGGATCTACAAGGAGGAATGGCAGAGGATCCCCAAATCCAGGTGTGAAAAACGTGTTGCATCTTTCCCAAAAAGACTCATGGCTGTATTAGATCAAAAGGGTGCTTCTACTAAATACTGAGCAAAGGGTCTGAATACTTAGGTCCATGTGATATTTCAGTTTTTCTTTTTTAATAAATCTGCTAAAATGTCAACAATTCTGTGTTTTTCTGTCAATATGGGGTGCTGTGTGTACATTAATGAGGAATAAAAATGAACTTAAATGATTTTAGCAAATGGCTGCAATATAGCAAAGAGTGAAACATTTAAGGGGTTCTGAATACTTTCTGTCCCCACTGTGTATGTATGTGTATATACATATACATATATATATATATATATATATATATATATATATATATAATGTAGATGATACACTTAGGATTATATAGTGAGACATAAAACACATCTGGTGGGGTTATTGAAAGTTCATTCTCTCAATGTCGTAAATCTGTAATTCGTGGAGCTAGTTAAATCTTATCAAGATGAGGAGGGTTTGATAACACAGCTGGGTGCCAGACTGTCTCTACACAGGTGTTTTTAAATGGACAAAACAAGTTATAAATCACTTTAATGAACATATAGGAATTCTGGGAGTGAATACGTTTGTCTGGTTGTAGAACAGGTGTCAGATTTATAGTTAGTTACATTGACGTAGATCTTAGCGACCAATCATATCTAAGAGAGATGGTTAAGATAAGACTTGTAAAAGGGAAAATAATTCAAACTACATGTGTTAGACAGACAAGTCAGATAGGAGCTCATAAGGCTGAACTCTGTATATGCTGCCCTATTGCAAGGGTCATAGAGGTCAGAACCAATGGGCAAATATTTGTCCGTAGCTCGTCTCCTTGTACGAGTCAGAGAAGACTTCTTAACTTGTTCCAGAGTGTGGTCTCAGGTGAATTTCCCTGACGAACTTGGTCGAGCTGAAACCCAGAACTCTGTGAGGGAACCGAACCACTGGTCGAACCGACTGGTCTCTATCAGGTAACGGGTTCCCAAAAATTGGCAGAAAAGACCCATTCTGGTTCAAGGTGAGAACAATTCACAATTGTTTCAATTTGGTTAGGGAATAAGAATACCTATATCTAATATGCTTGCATTGTAAAAAAACTGTATAAATTAGACCTGTATGTTGTAATACTTTGAACATAAACCTGTATGTTATCAGCTGTTAATAATAACCTGCATTGCTGTAGTTCTGCCTGGTTTGATATTTACAATTCTACTTCATTATGCATCAGCAAGCCACAAATAAATACCTGTGCAAGTATGGCACGAGAATAGGCTTGTAGGAGCAATTCTTTTTCCAACTTCAGTAACTCCTCATGCAGGAAGAACGCCCCATATTGTCTGTCACTATTTGTGGGAGAACCATCACTATTCCTGTAGTGTTCCTGATGGAGCACTTGGATAATAGACCAGGCTCTTTATGCACAGCAGTACTAGGAAGATGGGTGCTTCCTGGTGTCTCTGGGCTTAGTTTATCAAGACTAAGTTCATATGAGGCTACAGCAGATACAGGAGGAGCATGAGGAGAAGTATGGATGCTGTGGTGGCGTTGGGGAGGAAGAGAACATGGGGCAGACTTCCAGGGACTTCCAGGGGTGGGTTTCATCCTTCACAAACCCCAGGACTTGTATATGGTTGGGGAGCTGAGGACAAAAAAAAATTCCTGCACTATAACCACCCCCAAATCAGCAGTCTAATCTCTACCTTGTCCACTGCATCCCCTGCTCTATATAATTTAGTGGAACTTTCCTGGACTGAGATGTCACAGAGTGGATAATTCCAATCTGCAATGTATTTACAGTATCTCACAAAAGTAAGTACACCCATCACACTTTTGTAAATATTTTATTATATCTTTTCATGTGGCAACACTGAAGAAATTACACTTTGCTACAATGTAAAGTAGTGAGTGTACAGCTTGTATATCAGTGTAAATTTGCTGTCTCCTCAAAATAACTCAACACACAGCCATTAATGTCTAAACAGCTGGCAACAAGAGAATACACCCCTAAGTGAAAATGTCCAAATTGGACCCAATTAGCCATTTTCCATGTGTCATGTGACTCGTTAGTGTTACAAGGTCTCAGGTGTGAATGGGGAGCAGGTGTGTTAAATCTGGTGCTATTGCTCTCACTCTCTCATACTGGTCACTGGAAGTTCAACATGGCACCTCATGGCAAAGAACTCTCTGAGGATCTGAAAAAAGGAATTGTTGCTCTACATAAAGGTGGCCCAGACTATAAGAAGATTGCCAAGACCCTGAAACTGAGCTGCAGCACAGTGGTCAAGACCATACAGCGGTTTAACAGGACAGGTTCCACTTAGAACAGGCCTCGCCATGGCCGACCAAAGAAGTTATATGCAAGGGCTCAGGGTCATATCAAGAAGTTGTCTTTGGGAAATAGACGAATGAGTGCTGCCAGCATTGCTGCAGAGGTTGAAGGGGTGGGGGGTCAGACTGTCAGTGCTCAGACCATACGCCACACACTGCATCAAATTGGTCTGCGTGGCTGTTGTCCCAGAAGGAAGATGATGCACAAGAAAGCCTGCAAACAGTTTGCTGAAGACAAGCAGACTAAGGACTTGGATTACTGGAACCATGTCCTGTGGTCTGATGAGACCAAGATAAACCTATTTGGCTCAGATGGTGTCAAGCGTGTGTCGTGGCAACCAGGTGAGGAGTACAAAGACAAGTGTGTCTTGCCTACAGTCAAGCATGGTGGGTGGTGGGAGTGTCATGGTCTGGGGCTGCCTGAGTGCTGCCGGCACTGGAGAGGTACAGTTCATTGAGGGAACCATGAATGCCAACATGTAATGTGACATATTGAAGCAGAGCATGATCCTTTACCTCCAGAGACTGGGCCACAGGGCAGTATTCCAACAAGATAACGACCCCAAACACACCTCCAAGATGACCACTGCCTTGCTAAAGAAGCCGAGGCTAAAGGTGATGGACTGGCCAAGCATGTCTCCAGACCTAAACCCTATTGAACATCTGTGGGGCATCCTCAAACGGAAGGTGGAAGAGCGCAAGGTCTCTAACATCCACCAGCTCCGTGATGTCGTCATTGAGGATTGAAAGAGGACTCCAATGGCAACCTGTGAAGCTCTGATGAACTCCATGCCCAAGAGGGTTAAGGCAGTGCTGGAAAATAATGGTGGCCACACAAAATATTGACTTAGGTGTGTACTCACTTTTGTTGCCAGCGATTTAGACATTAATGGCTGTGTGTTGAGTTATTTTGAGGAGACAGCTAATTTATACAAGCTGTACACTCACTACTTTACATTGTAGCAAAGTGTAATTTCTTCCGTGTTGTCACATGAAAAGATATAATACAATATTTACAAAATGTGAGGGTTGCACTCACTTTTGTGAGATATGTATTCGCCTGTAGTATATTTTTATTTTCATATGTATTAGTATTGTTTGTTTGTATTTTTCTGTACTATTTGCTATTGATTTCATTATAGTCAGGGCCCTAGAAGCATAACTGAAAGGGGGGGGGGGGGGGGGAAACCTATGGTCATAGGCTGCCCACCCTTCCACAATGCAGGAGGAAGGCTGGGCAGCAGCAAATGGAAGGGGGGGGCTGGATTCAACAGCTTGGGGAAAGGGCAGGCAACAGCAAAATTGAAACATGGAATAATACAGCTAAAGGCTGCCAGCCCTTTCCCAAATAAGATCTGTCAAAAAAAATTAAGAAAAAGCAGGTATGCCCTAAAAGAGAAGGAGAGGTGATTCCATAGTAAGTGGTGAGTAGTGATAAGCTGCACTGTCCTTTTAAAGAAATTTGGATGGCAATTGGCAAACCCGAAATGAATGGGCCAAGTCTGTCAAATTAAAAATGTAAATTTTCTAGTTTAATAGGCAAGGAGGTGACAAAAAATATTATGGGGGGTGCTAGACACTAGAGGAGAGGAAGTGTGTTACTTTCATGATTGTTAGGAGAAAATAAAGGAAAAATAAAAATATTAAAACTCACCCAGTCACCTCATTTAAATATTTTCAATATATTACATTTTTTTTTCGGTTTTAGATATGTTTTATGAGGCATTTTGTGGCACACGTTCCTGCTGTCAAACCAGTGCCTCGGACATTTTCCTGGGTTACCAATGACACCCTTCAGGGATACCAGAGGGTATGCATTTGCCCTGCTGTCTGGGTACATAGGCTTTACTATTTACTCACTGTGCGTTTGGTAGATTGTCGGTGAGAACCAGGGGTTAAATTCTTTCTTGAAATGTAGACAATTATTCTTGGATACAAAGTAACATTTACAAACCATTCTCAAGTCTTTGCACAGGTGTCCAAACATTTCAGAACATTTGTTGAGCAAACAGTAAAATACAATTGTGTAAAATATGGATTTTGCCAAAGAGGAACTGCTTGTACACCTTGTACCTTGTACCTTGGCACAAAATGAAACTCAAATTAGTATAAATATCTCTCCTATAATCCCAAATCCTCACTCAACTCTAGTTCCAGGTACAAGATCTGTAAGGCTACTCGAATATTGGCCTTCGAACCTGAACCATAACCATAACTTCCATAACCATGAATAAAATCTTCGTCGTTTTGATCTTAAGTGCTATGGTAACTACAGGTAAGAAATACTTATGGCATAAAATTATATTTTTTTAATTTGTGTTGCTCCATAAGCGTTTGTACTTTAATATGAATTGGAAGTAGTAAATTGGAAGCCACAGAGTGTGTAAATCCTAACAACGAACTGGTCTTATTTACTCCAATTGTGTCTGTTAAATATATAATTAAAAGCATTTTGCTAAAACTATTTATAAAATGCAATAGAATACTAGTTGATTCTGCCAGACATACAAAGCTGATAATATTTCCAAAGGTCAGTTACGGAAAAAGAAGTTTGTTGATAAGCAATATAACCCTGAACTTATAGAGAGGGTCCACCAAAAATGTCTTACCAGTCCATCCAGGGCTAACAATAAAGACACATGGCCCCAGATGGATTTTAAAAGAGAAGTATGGGTTTCACAATTTTTTGTTTTAAAACTATACCCACTTAGGTGGATGCAGCATTGGTCAAATCCTGCATCTGTCCATCTCCAGCTCTAAGACCAAGAACTGGACAATCAAACAATACTTTATCAGGCTTTCGAATGAACTGCACTACTATGATCCATAGGTCAAGAACAGCCAAAAAAAGCTTTGGCTATACTTCTCACATAGAACAGAGGGAGTAGTCTATGCCCTCCAATGCCCTTGTCAGATCCAATATATTGGATGAACCAAACGACCAATGTGTATGAGAATTAGGGAACATATCTAATACATTACAAAAGGTTACCCTAAGCATAGCATCTCAAACCATGACGCAACTCATTACAATAAAGACTTCTCCTGCCAAATTTTTTGGGTAATTTAATAATAACCCCCATTGGGAGGGGAAGTAATAAAATGACCACCTTCAGCCAGTGGGAATCTTTTTGGATACATGAGACACTTCATCGGCTAGGCCACAATATTGAATTTGGCATTAACTGTTTTATCAGTAATTATTAGCTTAGGTTATATCAATTTTATTTTTGTCAATATGTAATATTTAGTTTGTCACAAATTATTATTTTCCTCATCCCTCTCATGTAATTTTATTATATTTTTAAGGTAAACATTGTAGTTGTTATTTCTGAGCTGCACACTTAGTGGCATCATGCTTGTCATTTTTACTTATCTTTCTTTTACCCTGTATTATTTTTTACTCTACATTATTATTTCTTTAGCATATTCCAATCAGAATAGAATACTCAATAGGATCGTTTTAAATAAAATATCCTGTTCATTTATATATATTTTCACATTTACATTCATTCTGACCATATGAATGTTTTATTTCCTAGACATTCGTTTCGTTATGGATTCGTTTTTTAATGAATTTTGACAAATTTGTTAATTTGTTAATATCCGAATGAACTAAAACCCGTTTAACAAACTTTTCCGATTATTCAAAATTTTGAATATTCAAACATTCGTAAATTCCAAAAAATTCTTAAATTTGGAAACTCGAAAAAAATCTGAAATTCTGAAATTTGAAAAGAATCGGAAATTTGAAAACCTGAAAAAACGAAAAATCTGACATAACTAACTAATAACTTAACTATTACTAACTATTACATTATAGGTATTGTAATTTACTTTCAAATTTGGCTGTTAGTGAACGTAAAGAATACAAATTTATCCAAAGTTATGAATTATCCAAAATAACCAATGCCATATCTAAACGAATGGAACATAACGAATTAATAATAATAAATTACAATAATAATAATAATAAAACATTTTATTATTATTATTTATTGTTAATTTGTTCCGTTCCATTTGTTTAGATGCAGCATTCGTTATTTCGGATAATTCGTACCTTCGGATAAATTGGTATTCAGTCACTAAAAGCCAAATTTGAAAGAAAATTCAAAAACCTATAATTTAATAGTTAGTAATAGTTAAGTTATTATTAGTTAGCTATTATTTCAGATTTTCAAATTTCCTGATTTTCAAATTTCCGATTTTTTTCTAATTTTCAGATTTTTTGTTTTTTTGAATTTCCAATTTTTTGCAATCATAACAAATGACCCGAAAAACAAAAAAAAATGACATTTTCAGCAGTGCACAATTATTTTACCTTAATATTTTTAATTTCATATATATAACTATGCCACTGATCATGTCTCAGCTTTGCTCCATACCATACTCTTATTTATCTGATCTCATAAGCCTTTGGTTATTTTTTTTTATATTAATATATTTTTATATATAAATAGTTTTACATTTTTTCACATTTTTAACCTATTCATATATATTTCTTACACATTTTATATCATTTTTATAACACTTTATTGTTTTGTTTAATAAAGTATTGTTCACTATTAAAGTAGTATTAAAGTTTTGTTCTCTTTTAAATTTAAAATAACAAACATGTTATATTTACCTGCTCTGTACAGTGGTTTTGCACAGAGCAGCTCTGATTCTCTTCTTTCCGTGTCCCCCATAGGTGCTCCTGGCTCCTCCTCATAGAGCAGTGCCTCCAGAAAAAGCTGCTTGCCCTGGGGGCACCTCCTGAGCCGCTGTTCTATGCGTCCATAAGACACTTAGAGCCGTGGCTCCCCCCTGCTCTCTCCCCATTGGCTCACGCTGCTGTCTCATCCAATGAGGAGGGAGAGTCCCGGGCAAGCCAAGGCTATCGTGAACATCGCCGGATTGGAGGAGGCTCAGTGGATTTGGGGGGGCACTGCATGCAGAGGTTTTTTACCTTCACTCATAGAAGGTAAAAAACCTTCAACCGTTAGAACCACTTTAAATAAATTTTAAAGCCTTCCATTTAATGATAAAAAACATTTAATGATTTCTAGGATATATATTTTATGTGAATTTTTTGACATTTAATGATTTCTAGGATATATATTTTATGTGAATTTTTAGACATTTAATGATTTCTAGGATATATATTTTATGTGAATTTTTAGACATTACTTATTATATTTGGTGCTGTTAGTTCAGTTAGTATTGTATACCATTGTGTTATATTCCTTTATTCACAATCTTCTCTTTTTATTAAGTTTGATTGTATGCTGGTGCTTGTAGTCTGCTTTGTAAATATCATTAAAGTGATACTAAACACACCCAGTTTAATTGATATTATCCCTTCTATTCCTGTATATGGATGATGGCACTGTAATTATTTTAATAAAAAAAAAAATCTAAGTACCTTTTTCCTAATCGATATACAGCTATCACATGACCCAGATATTTCTCAGCCTATCTGCAGGGAAACATAAGCAGGAGGAGCTT
Source organism: Lithobates sylvaticus (assembly GCA_028564925.1). Lineage (NCBI taxonomy): Eukaryota > Metazoa > Chordata > Amphibia > Anura > Ranidae > Lithobates > Lithobates sylvaticus. Next base: position 39,083,919 of record CM053035.1, on the reverse strand, counting down.
CTAGTCCTCCACTGCTGGTCACATGTTCAAAAAAAAAAGCCTTTGGAATACATAGTAAAAATAAATAATTAATATAAATAAACTGTTATAAATTGTCATACAATATAATATTTGAAATCTTCATAATTTTTTGGCAATAACATGGTGTAGGTGGATTTCTGCCAGTCGTAGGCTGCATCGCGCCTTTCTAGCCTGTGTCTTAAAATAAGAGGGAGGTGAAGCCTCCATCAATCTACATGTGATATCCCAACCCCTATTGTGTTTAGCTGGTTAGTGGGCGTGGAGGAGGAGGGAGCGAGTGGGCTGTCATATACCACTGTGTATATGCCCACATGTGTGACTCTATAGTCACATGGGCTGCTCAGATGTGATAGGGAGGAAATGCTCAGCGTAGAAACTCACTGAAAAACGAGCATGTGCAGAGTTGCCAACCATGCTCTGCAAAATCCCTAGCAGAATTGGGAACTGGAGCATAAGGGGGAGATAGAGAGCAGCAGGATCAACCAGTTTTTTTTTTTTTGCAGAATAGAGAAAGTGAATCTCATAGTGACTGTGTATGAACAGCATGTAATACACCATGTATTGATAGTTTTTTATGATGTGGGTTTAGTGACACTTTAGGTCCCACTTGCAGTTCTCTCTCCGCTCTGCTCCTTTCGCTGAAGCTGTGCTTATAAGCTGCCATATTCTCCTTTGGGCAGGCTTGGCAAAGGGAGCTGTGCTCCTGAAACATGTTGCCACCCGCCCTTTCTGAGATTCTGTGCTATACCAGGTCCATGCAGTGCCATGGACACTGCCAGCTGTCATCCTCCAAAGAAGCCAGAGGGACAAAAGGAGGGAGGTAGTAGTTAGATGAGGAGAAGCTACAGTTAGCTGAACTGATAACTTTGCCCTGAATGAGAAAATCACAGATTTTTCACTTTAATTCCATCATGTTGCCTTTTTGTATTTTAGGGCATCTCAAAATCATGTGCAAAAGGTGTTGGAATATTGACTCAACTGAATGCAGCACAGAAAAGGATACTGAATGTGATGGAACCAAGTGTATGACGGTGTCAGAAAACTTCAATATCAGTAAGTATGGGTTGTGTTCTTGTGTTGCATCTATTACCAGATTACCATAATTTATATCAATGGCACATCTCTTACTAGGAAGGAGGTAAGCTTGTTAGCATTGGGGAACTGCATTCTGATATATACTATGTTACCAAAAGTATTGGGACACCTGCCTTTACACGCACATGAACTTTAACTACTTGCCTACCAGGCACGAACACCTCCTTCCTGACCAAGCCATTTTTCAGCTTTCAGCGCTGTCGCATTTTGAATGACAATTGCGCGGTCATGCAACGCTGTACCCAAATAAAATTTTTATCTTTTTTTCCCCACAGATAGAGCTTTATTTTGGTGGTATTTGATCACCTCTGCGTTTTTTATTTCATGCGCTATAAACAAAAGAAGAGCGACAAGTTTGAAAAAAACATAATATTTTTTTACTTTTTATTATAATAAATATCCTATTTTTTTTTTTTTTTTTAAACAAATTTTTTCCTCAGTTTAGGCCGATACGTATTCTTCTACATATTTTTGGTAAAAAAAATCGCAATAAGCGTATATTGATTGGTTTGCGCAAAAGTTATAGCGTCTACAAAATAGGGGATAGATTTATAGCATTTTTATTATTATTTTTTTTTACTAGTAATGGCGGCGATTTGCGATTTTTATCGTGACTGCGACATTGCGGCGGACACTTCGGACACTTTTGACACATTTTTGGGACCATTCACATTTATACAGCGATCCGTGCGATAAAAATGCATTGATTACTGTATAAATGTGACTGGCAGGGAAGGGGTTAACACTAGGGGGCGCTGCAGAGGTTAATATGTACCCTATCTTGGTGATTCTAACTGTGGGGGGAGGGGACTGACTGGGGGAGGGGACCGATCGGTGTCCCTATGTACAAGGGACACACCATCGGTCTCCTCTCCTCTGACAGGACGTGGATCTGTGTGTTTACACACACAGATCTACGTCCTGCTCGATTACCGGGCAATCGCGGGTGCCTGGCGGCGGGCACGCCCCCCAGTGGCCAAAAAGCGAGCGCCGTCATATGTCGGCGGCCCGCCACAAGAGCTGCACCGTCCCGCCGTCATTTGACAGTGGGCGGTCAGCTAGTGGTTAATGGCATCCCAGTCTTAGTTCATAGGGTTCCATATTGAGTTAGCCCACCCTTTTGCAGCTATAACAGCTTCAACTCTTCTGGGAAGGCTGTCCACAAGGTTTAGGAGTGTGTCTTTGGGAATGTTTGACCATTCTTCCAGAAGTGCATTTGTGAAGTCAGGCCTCTAAGCCTGGCCTCCCTTCCTCTCTAGCTTTCCTCATCCTCTCCCTGCCTCTCTACTCCTCAGGTGCGCACTCGTCCTTCCCTAACACCACTTTTCTGCCTAACTTCTTCCTGGTTTCTGATCCATCGCCTCTTCCTAGATTTGTATGGGCTACAAATTGTACCATTGTATGGATATTGGTGGGCCTAGAGGATACCCCGCTCTTGCGGGAACCTCCCCAGGACCACTTAGCCCCCAGGGCTTTAAAAAAAAAGGCCAATACTCTGCTATTATATCAGTTCTTGTTTTCATACTGCTGCAGCTTGTTTACTTTTGTTGCTACTGTCAATTACTAGAACTGATCCCCTGTATGGCTCTCTCTACGGCAGCTGGAAGCTGACTTCTTCTTCTCTACCTCCTGCCGGCTTTTGGCTGCTGCAGTGTGAGCCTTGCAAGGGATGGGTTCCAGTAATACCCCCCGCCACACCAAGCACTCTCCTTGGACACCAAACATTTCCTCCTGCTGCCCAGGCCCCCCTGTGTACCCCTGCCACCACCACCATGCCGCCTGCCTCCCTCTCCTCCTTCCAACCAGCAGATGCAGGGACACCATAGGATGTTTCAGGATGGAGGATCCGGTAAATATGTCACATTTACCAGCCCCTTCCTTTCCTTAATGAACACAATGAGTGATCGGTAGCGATCACTCACTGTGTTCATTCATAACTGAAGCTTAGTAAACTGTCTTTATTTGGGATGAGGGGGCGGTCAGATTGGTTGTATGGGGCCCCGTGGGTTCTCACAGCAGCCCTGGGTGTGGCTAACACCATTGCCCCTGATGAGTCCCAAGCCTGTAGCTTTTCAATCTAGTCCTGTCCACTGCTTTTTATATTGACAGCACTGCTTGTGTTGTTGAAACCCTCCCATCGTGAACATAGTGCTGTATCTGGGAATGGGGGGCATGTGATACACAAAATGTAGGAGGATTCAGATCAGTGAGGGAAGGTAAAGGAAGGTTTTTGGACTTCAACATTTGGAAGGATTCCTTAACACTTAACTAAGCTCCCTTACCCACACAAACTTAACTACACTTAGCCCTTAAACTTAACACTTATCAATGAACCTGACCTTGCTTAGCTCGCAACCTCAAACCTATTGGGGTTGATTTACTAAAACTGGAGAGTGCAAAATCTGGTGAAGTTCTGCATAGAAATGAATCAGCTTCCAGTTTTTTTTTTTTTTTTGTCAAAGCTTAATTGAACAAACAAATTTTAGACGTTAATATGCTACCATGCACAACTGTACCAGATTTTGCACTCTCCATATTTCGTAAATCAACCCTATTGTGTTACTAAAGCTAACCCTTACACTTAAACGTTACAATTTAACCACCACCCTAATGTGTAACCTACCATTTAGCCCCATAAACACTAACCTTGACCTTCACCCTAACCACTAAGCTGGAAAACATTTCTCGATCTCGATTAAGTCCAATAAGGTGTATGCCACCTCATGGACTTATCTCTTTGATTTACAATTACATGAGTGCCAAGAGCATAGCTTTTGCTATATTTTCTCCGTCACTGGACCTTCTGGTCTCAGCTCTACAACTGTATAGTCACCTGCAGCCACTGTGGCTGCCCCTCCTCTTGCCCAGTCACAGAGAACATTGAATTATATTAGCTTATTCAAAAAATAAAAAAGCCTTCTGCGAATGAACCGCAGAGTGGAGGGTTGGGAACAGCGGCGGCCTGTCCATAAGGGGAGCAGCCCCCTAATTCTATGTCGGGCACCGGACTCATCGTTTTTTCTTTTGGAAGCACATGATTAGAGGCTCTGATTGGCTTCAAAAAGGTCAAACTCACCCAATATTCGCTATGGTCTTCCGGCTTCTCCTCCTGGCTAATCAGAACAGGAAGCGGACCTTAAGACCGGATTAGCTGGAAGGAGAAGCCAGGGAAGACATGACCGTATATTGGGTGAGTGCAGACCTGGCGGGGGGTTTGTTTGCTGCCCCGCCCAAAAATATTAAGCACAAGCTGCCACTGGGTGGGAGAGTTGCTGTTATATAGAAGGCAGCATCTCTTCTGTTTTTTTTTTTTGTCAAAGCTTAATTGAACAAGCTGATGTTAGAATTTATTTGGCTACCATGTACAGCTGCACTGGATTGTGCATTCTCCAGTTTTCATAAATCAATCCCATTGTGTTACTAAACCTAACCTCAACTGTTATAATTTAACCAGTCCCTAATGTTTAACCTAACAGAAGGCCCCATAAACCCTAAACTTGAACTTCCCTCTAACCACTAAGCTGGAAAATGTTTTTCTAACAGTGGCTCCCGACATTCCTGCAGAGGAATCCCATCCTTTGTTCAGGCTTAAAAAAATACTAACAGTGTATCGCCAACTTTAGACTGACCTAACCCATAACTATATCCCAAAATCAGATTTAGCACTTGCATACTTACCCTATCCAATGCCAGTTTTTTGTCCCCCTAGTCATTTCTTGTAAGACAAATGTTCACTTTCATGCTTTGTGATATCTTTTTCAGACAATGTGATTTATAATAGTGTGAAAAAAACATGTGCCACGGACATGATGTGTGATAAATGCTTATCCGTATCAACAAACCATGGCTTCAACCTTCGAATCAGTGGTGAATGTAGGGAAGGAGACAACAGTAACGCCGAACTGGAGTATAAGGGTGAGTTTATTTATCCTTGTCTGTGAAAATAGTTATAGTTTCGTTGTCTTCCTCCTATTTTATGACGCAAAAAAGAAGTGCAGTAATTCAGCAAGCAACTGTAAGTTTTAAAGTACAGTAAAACCTTGGTTTGAGAGTAACTTGGTTTGAGAGTAACTTGGTTTGAGAGCGTTTTGCAAGACAAGCTAAATTTTTTAATAAACTTTGCCTTGATATACAAGCAATGTCTTGATATAAGAGTAGCTTCATGTCACAACTGAGTATAAAAAAAGAAGCGAGGAGCCTCTAAGTGTAGCAATATGGTTACATTTAATGAAGGTCCAACATTTAGCAACTTATTGCTACACTAAGAGGTGCCTCTCTTCTCTTTTATACCCTGTAAAACCAAAAAAATGCTTTGATATACAAGTGCTTTGGATTACAAGCATGTTTCTGGAATGAATTATGCTCGCAAACCAAGGTTTTACTGTATTTAAAGCCCAGTTTGGCATTTTGGGTAGAGTAGGCAATTTTATTTGCCATCGGTGTGCCATTAGGATTTCCCTTCACTTCCTGTCCAGAAGATACAACAGGAAAATCTCTTCTTAAACAGTTGTCACCAAAACAGGCACCTTTATTGGATGATTTTACATACTTTCCCGTTCTGGTGGCAACATATTGGATTTCCTCCCCTTTCCGGCAACAACAGTCACCAAGATAAATAAAGAAAATACATCTGCACAATCTGGACCCTTCATCACTTTATGTAAAACTAAAATATTCATCATCTTCAAGGACAAAGTCTACATCACTACAGGGAAAGTGCTTGTAGATGATGAATTGTTACCCATGAACTACTATGCTGAGCAGTTTATACAGATAAGTGCATGCAAAGGATTTTCTGTTTGAAGCTAGTCGAACCTAGATAGAGCTTCTTCAGTTACATTAATCACTAGCAAGCAAGAGTATTAGCATTAGCCAGGTAGCCTGACCTAAAACAAGATTGCATCTAAAACTGAAGTTCAAAAGGTGCGCCAAACTGTTTTCCTATACAGGACCTTATTCCATCAACATCCACCACTGGAGGTTATAAGCTGAGGACAAGAAATACCAACAGACAGACATATCTGGGAATTTGCCATAGTCAGGCCAGCAATGTTGGCTTTTCTTGCCAGCTCATTATTGGCTGCGCTCAGTTCTCCAGCTCTCTGTAATGCTCAGCATCCGTTGACTGTAAACATTGTAGGTAGTGGTTGCTTGGATGCACAGATGCCAAACTCCAAGAGGTAGCAAGGTGCAGGCGGTTTTACATGGTATCCATCCAATAGTAGCCTGAGAGCAGAACATGTGTGCAGGACCAGGTAGGTGTCATTACACAAGGTCTGCCTATAAGTTGAACCCCCCCTACTGCTGCGCCAGAATAAGGCTTAATGCACACTGGTTTAAAAAGTTAAAAACTCACCTAAGCTGCATTTTTTCAACCAGTTTAGGTGGGTTTAGCAGCATTTGGTGTTTGGGTGTTTATTTATTTCATTGGCCGGAATTGTAATTTATTCTGGCCATTGAAATGAATAAGTCCCTAGCGGTGTTTGGAGTTTTTTTATGCCCAAAAGCTTGAAGAATCAGCAGAAAAATTGCATTCGGGAGAGGAGAATTTCACTGCCTCTAAATTCTGCTGCTCCTAAACTCTGGTAAAAAATTGTGTGCATGGACACCCCGTCATAAAAAAAGAAGGCAAAAGCTCCTATATTTGAATTTAGGAGCAGCAGTGTGTCCCAGGCTAAAGTGTTCGGGTGTGGCTTGAAGTAAAGGTGTCAATCCTAAGCCTGACCCGCGTCTACCCAGTGGTGCACCAGCCCATAACCAACCAGATGAGACTGGCTCCACTCCGCAGCATTAATTCCCTCTACTACACTCTCCATGGAGCATTGAAAACTCTGCTATGGCCTTCCCTGAACTGCAGCATAAATGTGGGCCACCAGACCCACCTCTTCTTCCTTGTTTCATCTGCATCCTCCGTTTGCAGAGGTGTGGCCAAACATATTAAAAGTTTTGATGCCGAGTCTAAACCACATTGAAGTCACTAAGAGCTGAATCTGTCAAATCAGTTTTCCCCAATTTAAGGCTAATAGCCAGTGGATTGGCAAAAGAAGTGCATGGGGCACTGCCCCAGGGGACTTTCACTATTGCAAATACAATTTTGCAGAGCAGTGACTCTAAAATTGCTAAAAGTGCAACATTAAAAATGCCTCTAAACTCAACTGGCAAGTGATGCATTTGTCAACTAAGTAATATAGCAAAATTTATATTTTTACGTAGAAAAAGAAAAAAAGCCATTACAATGTCGTTAATTCAAGCTTCCCTGCACGCAAGGACACTGTTCAGGCCCCTGTTACCTCACTGCACCTGGTATGAACAAACCCTAAAATGTAGTCTGTGAGGCGAAGTTCAGTGATCTTAGATTGTAACTCCTCCAAATTCCCCCTTTCCAACACAAATCCCCCCAAATTCCTCCTCCTAGCAAAACCGCATAAAATGCATTAAGATAAAAAAAAACTTTCTGACTTTACAACCACTTTAACTCTTGTGCAGTGTTCCCTCCCTCCATGTTTCACGATCAGTTCTCTCTGCTTCCTCTTCCTTCATTCCCCATTGAAAGACCACCTACTGCTTTGTATTTTCTCCCAGTAAAATATGATCAGCTGCTGTTGCTCTTATTCCTCCCAATCTTGCTTCCCCAACTGTGGGCTGTGTGTGTTAAAGCGGAGTTCTGCTAAAAAAAATAATTAAAAGTCAGCAGCTACAAATACTGCAGCTGCTGACTATTAATAATTGGACACTTACCTGTCCCAGGGTCCAGCGATGCGGGGGAACGAAGCCCTGCTCGTCTCCCCCTCCTCTCTGCGGCACCGGCATTGTAACTGTGGATGCCCATCTGTGGCAACACAGCCGGGCATCCACTGTGCATGCGCGAGCTGCGCCGCACGCCGTGACTGGCCGGGCAATCATCTGGGACCTGCGACGTGTCCCAGATGATGGCCATGAGGGAGGGGGAGCGATGATCTCCCTTCCGGTGCCGTGGTTGGCCGAGAGGAAGTGGGAGCTGGGACCCTTTAAAAAGAGGGTACCGGCTCACCCCACAAAAAAATGACATGCCAAATGTGGCATATTAGAGAGTCACCTCCCTTAACCACTTCAGCCCCGGACCAATTTGCAGCCAAAGGACCAGGCCCCTTTTTGCTATTCGGCACTGCGTTGCTTTAACTGACAATTGCGCGGTCGTGCGACGTGGCTCCCAAACAAAATTGGCGTCCTTTATTTCCCACAAATAGAGCTTTCTTTTGGTGGTATTTGATCGCCCCTGCATTTTTTTTTTTTTTGTGCTATAAACAAAAATAGAGCGACAATTTTGAAAAAAAATCAATATTTTTTTACTTTTTGCTATAATAAATATCCCCCAAAAAATATATAAAAAAACTTTTTTTTTCTCAGTTAAGGCCGATACGTATTCTTCTACATGTTTTTGGTAAAAAGAATCGCAATTAGCGATTATTGATTTGTTTGCGCAAAAGTTATAGCGTTTACAAAATAGGGGATAGTTTTATAGCATTTTTATTAATATTTATTTTTTTACTAGTAATGGCGGCGATCAGCGATTTTTTTTGTGACTGTGACATTATGGCGGACACATCGGACATTTTTGACACATTTTTGGGACCATTGTCATTTATACAGAAATCAGTGCTATTTAAATGCACTGATTCCTATGTAAATGACAGTGGCAGTGAAGGAGTTAACCACTAGGGGGCGGGGAGGAGTTAGTGTGACATGTTGTGTGGTTTTTTTTTTTACAGTAGGGGGCGTGGCTGATGTCTGACGTCACTGATCGGCTGTTCCCGATGACAGGGAACAGCAGATCAGTGACAGGCAGTGTAGGAAGCGCGGGGACAGGTTTGTTTACACAGACCTCTCCCCGTTCTTCAGCTCTGTGACCCAATCACTGGTCCCGCGGCCCTGGTCACAGAGCTCCCGACCCCACGGCTAGGCAATTAAAGGGGACGTATATATACATGCTTTTGCCTAGCCGTGCCATTCTGTAGACGTATATCTACAGGAGGCGGTCGGGAAGCGGTTAAAGAGGAAGTTCCATTTTTGGGTGGAACTCCACTTTAACTCCCATGCAGTGCGACTCTGCGAGGAGAGAGAACACAGTATGCACAGCTATCTCCTCCTCCCTGCAGCTATGTGTACTATTGCCAGCAAAGCAGAAAGCTTAACCTTAACAATTGATGAATCATCGGTTGGTAGGACGCTTTCTGCTTTGCTGACAATAGTACACATAGTTGCAGGCTGTGCTTCCTCTCTCCTCACAGAGTCGCACTGCATGGGAGTTAACACAGAGTAGCCATCAAATCGGGATCTGTCCACGGCACCCTGGTTGAAAAACCCTGATCTATACCACCTCGCCTGAAAATTCAGCCCGCATAGGGCCCCTTAGCTCATCTCAGTGTAGGTCTATATCTTGGCATTCCTAGGGAGGGATTTCTCTAAAAGGGAGCTAACACCTGCTTATAACTTTTCCCTTACCATACCAAAATTTCAACAGAGTCATCTAACAGTAGATAAGCAAACTGCATCTGCTACCCAATGAGGTGGGGCCCACACCCCCAAATACATACCAGATTCTTATAAAGGGTGTGTATCATACAGAAAGTAGGTAACACACAGACAACAACTGTACAACCCCCTGACAGAGCTAATCCCCCCACCCCAAAAATGCCTCCTCCTACAGAGTGGCAGAGAAAGAGGCTGTTGCAGAAGAGCAGCTATAACTAGAGAAGGAGTGGAGAAGTCCACTGCCGCTAGAATTGTAAGGCTGTGTAAATCCCCTCACCTCCTCCTCTGATATTATATGTATGTGCAGGACAGTGGCGGCTGGTGAAGTTTTAGGATGTTGGGGCGCCAGACCAGCCCCTCCACTTATAAGCCCCACACTTATAGCATCCACCCACTCCGTCCCTTGTATTCCACTTGCTTCCACCCATAGTGTCAGGAGTATACAGCTCAGCATCACAGGACAGAGTATACAGCCCTACAATCACAGGACATAGTATACAGCCCCAGAATCACAGCAGAGTATACAGCCCAGAATCACAGCAGAGTATACAGCCCAGAATCACAGCAGAGTATACAGCCCCGAATCACAGCAGAGTATACAGCCCCGAATCACAGCAGAGTATACAGCCCCGAATCACAGCAGAGTATACAGCCCAGACTCACCGCAGAGTATACAGCCCAGACTCACCGCAGAGTATACAGCCCAGACTCACCGCAGAGTATACAGCCCAGACTCACAGCAGATTATACAGCCCAGAATCACAGCATTCTGATCATCACTGTTCACATCATTGATTATCATCACGTTGCATCACTGATCATCACCCTATTACTGATCACCAATGATCACATCATCAATGAACATCACATTGCTGGAACACAGTGTGCCCTTGTACACTTTGTGCCCTCTAGAGTCCATGAGGTTATATCTATACAGGCTCTTATGTGACAGCCCAATGACCTGTAGTACATAGATAGGACAGTAATCACCACCGGCACTGTCGGCCCAGACACCTCCTGATCAGAGGACTTGTCTGCTGTTAGTGGGCTGAGGAGTCCGTTGCTGGGACAAGGACTTGGGAGGAGTCCTGAGTCTGAACTGTCCAGCACCCTTTCCCCCTTCTTCATGTCTAGAAGCTCAGGGACATCCTGCAAGGCTAGCCTGCCAACCATAGCTGCCCGTGCTCCAGGCTGGGATGGAAGTGTCAGTGTAGAGAGTAAGGAGGGCTGTGATAAAAAAGCTCAGTTAGGGGCGTGCATTCCACGGAGCTGCTGACGTCACTTCCGGTTTATCACTGGCCAGGGAAACCGAAAGTGACGTTGTAACTCGGAGGGAAAGCACCGACCATGTCCTAGGGCGGTGCCAATCAAGAACAATGCACCCGTAGTGATGCTACGGGTGGAAGTATTCCAGCGCAATGGATTGCGCCACAAGGCAGGTCAAAACCTTGCAAATGAAGCGTCTTGTCTGCAATCTCGTGATTGCATAGACGTTGCGCTTCCCATAGTGCACTTAAGGACATTTTTTTTTTAAAGGGCCCTTTTTTAAAAATTATTTATTTATTTATTTTGTGGGGGATGGGTGTCGTCCATGCGCCCACTATAGACGAGCCACCCCCGGTGCAGGGCATGGAGGGTTCTGTGTAAGCCACCAGAAAAGATGCTGCTCTGTCACTTGTGAACACAGAAGCCGGTAGAGGAAGAGATTATTGCAGAAAACTTCCTGTACTGGCTTCTGTGAAAGTGACAGCAGTTAAAGGTGAGCACAGGGCCAGTCCCGGAAGTTCTGCCTACGAAATATAATATATATATATATATATACACACACACACTATTTTACCAACCTATTTTACACGCACATCAATTTTAATAGCATCCCATTCTTAGTCTATAGAATACCATATTGAGTTGGCCCACCCTTTGCAGCTATACCTCTTCTTGGAAGGCTGTCTACAAGATTTAGGAGTGTGTCTATGGGAATGTTTGACCATTCTTCCAGAAGCACATTTGGGAGGTCAGGCACTGATGTGGATGAGAAGGCCTGGCTCACAGTCTCCGCTCTAATTCATCCCAAAAGTGTTCTATCGGGTTAAGGTCAGGACTCTGTGCAGGTCAACTTCCTCCACCCCAAACTCGCTTGGAAAGTTCCCAGGTATGTACATAGGTAGATACATTTAAATAGAAAAGCAGCAAGGATGGACTTTGCAGGCTCCAATTATAAAAATATACATAGCAAATGTATTCATTTATTTTTATTTTCCAGAAAAATGCCGTGAGAAAATGCCACTAAACAACTTCATGTGTCCAAGCTGCTATGTGAATACATCTACTGATGGCTGCAAAAGCAATCGAATGGTACTGTGCCGTGGGAACGAATTTGAGTGTTTGACATTTAGGTCGCTTGTTCAGCTGGCCGGTATGTATCTATCGCAATTATGATTCTATTGTGATTACCACATAAACAGTATTGCACAAAAGTGAGTACAAGTCTCACATTTTTGTAAATATTTTATTATATCTTCATGTGATAACACTGAAGAAATTACACTTTGCTACAATGTAAAGTAGTGAGTGTACAGCTTGTATAACGGTGTAAATTTGCTGTCCCCTCAAAATAACTCAACACACAGCCACTCAACAAAAGTGAGTACACCAAGTGAAAATGTCCAAATTCGGCCCAAGTAGCCATTTTCCCTCTCTGCTGTCATGTGACTCGTTACACAAGGTCCCAGGTGTGAACGGGGAGCAGGTGTGTTAAATTTGGTGTCATTGCTCTCACTCTCTCATACTGGTCACTGGAAGTTCAACATGGCACCTCATGGCAAAGAACTCAGAGGATCTGAAAGAAAGAATGTTTTTTCTACATAAATATGGCCTAGGCTATAAGAAGATTGCCAAGACCATACGGCGGTTTAACAGGACAGGTTCCACTCAGAACAGGCCTCGCCATGGTCGACCAAAGAAGTTGAGTGCACTTGCTCAGCATCAAATCCAGAGGTTGTCTTTGGGAAATAGATGTATGAGTGCTGCCAGCATCGCTGCAGAGTTTGAAGGGGTGGGGGGGTCAGCCTGTCAGTGCTCAGACCATACGCCGCACACTGCATCAAATTGGTCTACATGGCTGTTGTCCCAGAAGGAAGCCTCTCCTAAAGATGATGCTCAAGAAAGCCTGCAAACAGTTTGCTGAAAACAAGCAGACTAAGGACATGGATTACTGGAACCTTGACCTGTGGTCTGATGAGACCAAGATAAACTTATTTGGTTCAGATGGTGTCAAGCGTGTGTGGCCGCAACCAGGTGAGGAGTACAAAGACAAGTGTGTCTTGCCTACAGTCAAGCATGTCATGGTCTGGGGTTGCATAAGTGCTGCCAGAACTGGGGAGCTACAGTTCATTGAGGGAACCATGAATGCCAACATGTACTGTGACATAAAGCCGAGTATGATCCCCTCCCTTTGGAGACTGGGCCGCAGGGCAGTATTCCAAAATGGTAATGACTCCAAACACACCTCCAAGATGGCCACTGCCTTGCTAAAGAAGCTGAGGGTAAAGGTGATGGACTGGCCAAGCATGTCTCCAGACCTAAACCCTATTGAACATCTGTGGGGCATCCTCAAATGAAAGGTGGAGGAGCGCAAGGTCTCTAACATCCACCAGCTCTGTGATGTCACCATGGAGGAGTGGAAGAGGACTCCAGTGGCAACCTGTGAAGCTCTGGTGAACTCCATGCCCAAGAGGGTTAAGGCAGTGCTGGAAAATAGTGGTGGCCACACAAAATATTGACACTCTGGTCCCAATTTGGACATTTTCACTTAGGGGTGTACTCACTTTTGTTGCCAGCAGTTTAGACAATAATGGCTGTGTGTTGAGTTATTTTGAGGGCAGAGCAAATTTACACTGTTATACAAGCTGTACGCTCACTACTTTACATTGTAGCAAATTGTAGTTTCTTCAGTGTTGTCACATGAAAAGATATAATAAAATATTTACAAAAATTTGAGGGGTGTACTCACTTTTGGAGAGATACTTTATATGGAGTGATTTACTCCTTGCCATACATTTTGATTCACTTTGATGTTCATTGACCATAAGAATGGTATAAGACTCCAAAGATCCTCTTTACTTTAAGGTGCAACACAGAGTTCCTTTGCCTACTTAAAGGAAATAAATATTAACCCCTTCCCGCCGAGTGTACGCAGATGTGCGCACTCGGCTTTCGGGGGTTATACTGGGATGATACCCATAGCTGCAGGCATTATCGCGGTACCGTTGTTTAAAGTGGGCGATTGGCTTTCCAGGGATAACAACTGATGCAGCAAAAAGACGTCCCCCCTCCCGCCACCTCCCGCCGCTTTTCCCGGGCCTCCCATCCCACCAAAAGGCCTGATCGAAGATCTGACGCTTCTGGCGGCTAGTGACAGGCTGGAATGAAGCTGGGAACAGGTTTATTCCAGTTTCCTGGATGTAAACACGGAAGCAACGTCACTTCCTGTTTACTCAGCTGCAAATGGCGCTGGATTTGAAAAAATATACAGTATTCAGATACACTGTTTTCCGTGATCTGAATACTTTGAAGTGCATAGAAGGGATTGGAGGTCTTTTAGACCCCCGATCCCTCCATAAAGAGAACCTGTCACCACCTATTACTGTCACAAGGGATGTTTACATTCCTTGTGACAGCAATAAAAGTGATCATTTTTTTTTTTTTTATTAAAAACACAATTTAATAATATAAAAATAAATAAAAGAAATAAGAAAAAAAAAAATTCAAAGCGCCCTGGTCACCGCAAGCTCGCGCAGCAAAGAAAACGCATACGGAAGTCGCGCCCGCATATGTACACGGTGTTCAAATCACACATGTGAGGTATCGCCGCGATCGTCAGAGCGAGAGCAATAATTCTAGCATTAGACCTCCTCTGTTACTCTGACCTGGTAACCATAAAAAAAATTAAAGCGCCGCCTATGGAGATTTTTAGGTACCAAAGTTTGTCGCCATTCCATGAGTGCATGCAATTATAAAGTGTGACATGTTTGGTATCTATTTACTCGGCGTAACATCATCTTTCACATTGTACGAAAAAATTGGGATAACTGTACTGTTTTGTCTTTTTAAAATTCATGAAAGTGTCCCTTTTCCCAAAAAGTTGCGTTTAAAACACCGCTGCACAAATACCGCTTGACATTGCAACAATCGCCATTTTATTCTCTAGATTTTCTGCTAAAAAAATATATATATGGTAAAGTAATTTTCTAGCAAAAAATAGGGATTTACACTGTTATACAAGCTGTACGCTCACTACTTTACATTGTAGCAAAGTGTAGTTTCTTCAGTGTTGTCACATGAAAAGATATAATAAAATATTTACAAAAATTTGAGGGGTGTACTCACTTTTGGAGAGATACTTTATATGGAGTGATTTACTCCTTGCCATACATTTTGATTCACTTTGATGTTCATTGACCATAAGAATGGTATAAGACTCCAAAGATCCTCTTTACTTTAAGGTGCAACACAGAGTTCCTTTGCCTACTTAAAGGAAATAAATATTAACCCCTTCCCGCCGAGTGTACGCAGATGTGCGCACTCGGCTTTCGGGGGTTATACTGGGATGATACCCATAGCTGCAGGCATTATCGCGGTACCGTTGTTTAAAGTGGGCGATTGGCTTTCCAGGGATAACAACTGATGCAGCAAAAAGACGTCCCCCCTCCCGCCACCTCCCGCCGCTTTTCCCGGGCCTCCCATCCCACCAAAAGGCCTGATCGAAGATCTGACGCTTCTGGCGGCTAGTGACAGGCTGGAATGAAGCTGGGAACAGGTTTATTCCAGTTTCCTGGATGTAAACACGGAAGCAACGTCACTTCCTGTTTACTCAGCTGCAAATGGCGCTGGATTTGAAAACACCGCTGCACAAATACCGCTTGACATTGCAACAATCGGCATTTTATTCTCTAGATTTTCTGCTAAAAAAATATATATATGGTAAAGTAATTTTCTAGCAAAAAATAGGGATTTTAACTTGTAAAAACCAAATGTCAGAAATAGGCTTAGTCATGAAAGGCTTAAATGAACCCTGTATATAATTTAGACGGCATATGTACAATGTTTTACATAGAAACAAAATTTTTAATAAAAATCAAGAACATATTTTTGCTACTATTGAACATCAAACAAATGAGCCTTCCCTTCCATTTTCACCCTCTTTTATCTCTATCTACATTTTAGAACTATACATACTGTATGTGATAGGAATAGGGAATGATCCCTCCTGTCTCCTCTCTCTCAAGTCACTTGAACCGTCCAATCATGTAAGGAATTCCCCATGTTATAAAGGAACAAATCCCTCCAAAGTAATATTTTGATTAGAAGAAAAATCTAGTGGGTTGATTCACCCTATATTGTTTCACCCAATGAAGAGTCCATCAGTCAGATCTCCTTACTGTAATTTAAGGATCTGCCCCTGCCCACCTTGATGTAGTTTCAGCTTGGAAAAACCAAATCCTAAAACAAAAATGAAAAATATTGCAGCTTACCAATCCTTAGATGAGGTCGATGCATTATTTTCCCTTTTTCAGGGGTTTTCTCCTATTTTTACACAGGGATCAAACAAATTACCTGTTTTAGGGTGACAAGGTTGAGAGGAAATCAAGTTTAGCAACATTGTTCACTGTACCCTATTTAGAAGTATTTGGTAAAAATAAAATTGTATCTTGATTTGCAGATGGTAAGGAGGTACCAATGTCAATGCAAGCCTGCATTACAGAAGGTGTTTGTAAAATGGGGGATGGAATCGTACTCGGAGCAGAGCAATTAGAACCAGTGGAGAAGATTTGTACCCCTGCCATACCAGTTAATCCTGCTAAAAAAAAACAACCAAACCAGCTGCAAACCATGCTTGATTCTTTGTTAGGACATTGATGCATGTGTAAAACGTCATAAGCTTTGGTTTCTTTAGAAACAATGACAACTGAAAACAGCATTGAGATGTATCAAACAGTAGATGTACTAAATGCATGTTAATAAAATCTTTAACTCATCATCAGTGTTACTTTGTTTTTTTAAAGACAATTTGCATTTGTCATTATTACACACAGTAATTGGTATATACAATATATGCAATACACTGCACAATGCCAATGCCACAATGATGTGTCATGAAGAATTAATTCCTGCAGTAGCCTTTCTCAACCTTTTTGCCCTGGAGGAACCCTTGAAATCAGTTTAGGTCTCAAGGAATATTGGTGAGTGGCAGTGTTGGTCATCTTACTTTAAAAAAGTAATTAGTTAAGTTACAAATTTCTTCTCCCAAAAAAGTAATTGCGTTAGTAACTCGGTTACTACATTGGAAAAGTAATTAGTTACGCAGCAAAGTAACTGACTTTTTTTAAAATATTTTATACGTGTAACTAAGGGGCGGGTCTAGTATTACTGTAACCAAGGGGCGCATTTATTATTATTGTTATAAATTGTGTAACCAAGGGGCTGCTCTATTATTACTCTAACCAAGGGGCAGATCTGTTATAGCGTGTAAGCAAGGAGCGGGTCTATTATTATTATATCGTGTAAGGGGCGGATGGCTACAAAAGAGGGCGAATGTTAAATTAATGGGCAGAGCTTGATATATAACAATAATAATAAATCCGCCCCTTGGTTACAGTAATACTAGACCCGCTCCTTAGTTACACTATAGACGCCCCTTGCAGAGTAGCACGAGCATCGGGAGCGTACGGCATTGCCTCGTACAATTAAATATTAACTGCGCCTGCGCAGTGTAGAGTTCACTCAGAGCTGTTTAGGTTTGGCAATTTTCGCGCAGTACAGGGGGTCCTGGCGGGGGAACTTTTTTGTGGCAGGACCCCGGAATTACACTACTGCCATCTTGTGGCGGTAGATGTAATTGCGGTAATGCCGCCCAAGTAATGGGAACTGCATTACCATGAGGGGAAAAGTAATCAGTTAGATTACTTGTTAGCCTCTAAAGAAACTGCGTTAGGTAACTCCGTTTATTTTAACTCAGTGACTTACATCACTGTTGAGGGGACACACTGGGCATCTTTGCTGCCATTGTGCTATATACTGGGTGTTCAGTGCTCCCCTGTGCCTTTGAGGATTGGGCTACCTCCAGGCCCATCTGCCCTCTATCTATCCATTAGAATATGTAAAAAGAGTGCACACTAAACAATAAAGTGCATTCGTGCGAATACAGACAAATATCAATATATATGAATGTGCAGATAATTAACAGTATATAAACAGTAATAACTGTGAATAAAGTTTGAGGACACATATGCTAAATTACATCACATGTGAATAAAGTGCAAACAAAAAGTTCATATAAAGCTGGATTCCATCAAAGAAAGTCTCATGGAAGAAGAGAGTGTTTGGAAATGACGATCATACACCTGAAGCCATGACACCCATCACCATAATAAAAATGGAGGCCTACCGGAAAGCCAGCGATCCCTCTTACTCAGAGAGGTCACACAGCGCTTAGTTGGATCTCTGATCCACTGAGAAAGAAGTCCAGACGTTCCTCTCCTATAGCCTTGGATGGTATACACCGGGAGGCTCACAGCAACTCAGGATTGGGGATGGGCCGAACACCCCCCTCTCGGTTCGCACCAGAACATGCGAACAGGCAAAAAATTTGTTTGAACATACGAACACTGTTAAAGTCTATGGGACACGAACATGAAAAATCAAAAGTGATCATTTTAAAGGCTTATATGCATGGTATTGTCATAAAAAGTGTTTGGGGACCTGGGTCCTGCCCCAGGGGACATGTATCAATGCAAAAAAAAGTTTTAAAAACTAAAGTTTTTTCGGGAGCAGTGATTTTAATAATGCTTAAAGTGAAACAATAAAAGTGTAATATTCCTTTAAATTTCATACCTGGGGGGTGTCTATAGTATGCCTGTAAAGTGGCGCATGTTTCCTGTGTTTAGAACAGTCTGACAGCAAAATGACATTTCTAAAGGAAAAAAAGTAATTTAAAACTACTCGCGGCTATAATAATAATTGTCGGTCCGGCAATACACATAAAAGTTCATTGATAAAAACGGAATGGGAATCCCCCACAGGGGAACCCTGAACCAAAATTAAAAAAAAAAAATTGTGGGGGTCCCCCCAAATTTCACACCAGGCCCTTCAGGTCTGGTATGAATATTAAGGGGAACCCAGCGCCAAAATTTAAGAAAAAATGGAGTAGGGACCCCCAACAAAATCCATACCAGACCCTTATCCAAACAAGCAACCTTGCAGGCTGCAGGAAAAGAGGGGGGAATGAGAGAGCAGCCCCCCATCCTGAACCGTACCAGGCCACATGCACTCAACATTGGGAGGGTGCTTTGGGGTAACGGCCCCCCAAAGCACCTTGTCCCCATGTTGATGGGGAGAAGGGCCTCATCCCCACAACCCTTGCACATTGGTTGTGGGGGTCTGCAGGCAGAGGGCTTATGGGAATCTGGAAGGGACCTCCAGATCCCGGCCCCCCGTGTGAAATGGTAACGGGATAAAAAAAATAAAAATTAAATCTGTCCCACGGAGTCTTCTTCTTCTCACGCTCCAACGGACCGAAAAAGAAAAAAAAAGCCGCATGATGCCTACGATCTGCCTCCATGGGAGGCACCCGCCGTAATGACAGGCCTCTCAGGTGACAGTTCTTTTATAACTGAGGGCGGGGCCACACGATGACATTGCCGGGTGACCCTGCCCCTCTCTGATGCACGGGGACATCCCTATGGCTTTCCCAGCGGAAAGGGGGGTTACATAACCGAGTGACCCCGCCCCCGCTGACACTACGGGAAAGCCATAGGGATGTCCCTGTGCGTCAGAGGGGGCGGGGTCACCCGGTGAGGTTATCGTGTGGCCCCGCCCTCAGTTTTAAAAGAACTGTCACCTGAGAGGCCCGTCATTACGGCGGTGCCTCCCATGGAGGCAGATCATAGGCGGCTTGGGGTTTCTTTTTTTTTTGTTGGTCCGTTGGAGCATTAGAAGAAGAAGAAGACTCTGTGGGACAGATTTATTTTTACATTTTTTTAATAAAGGAATTGTCCCAAGGCGTGTATTGTCTTTTTTTTACCATTTTTTTACACATTTTTTGTGAAATGGTAGGGGTACATTTGTGCCCCTTTACCATTTCACACAGGGGGGGGCGGGATCTGGGGGCCATTTTTTTTTTAATTTTAGTTCAGGGTTCCCCTGTGGGGGAATCCCATGCCGTTTTTATCAAACTTTTATGTGTATTGCCAGGACTGACAATTCATTATAGCCGCGAGTACTTTTAAATGACTTTTTTCCTTTAGAAATGTCATTTTGCTCTCGGACTTTTGTAAACACGGGAAACTTTTGCCACTTTACAGGCATACTATATACACCCCCCAGATATGAAATTTAAAGGAATAATACACTTTTTATTGTTTCACTTTAAGCATTATTAAAATCACTGCTCCCGGAAAAATGGCTGTTTTTAAAACTTTTTTTTGCATTGATACATGTCCCCTGGGGCAGGACCCAGGTCCCCAAACACTTTTTATGACAAAACCATGCATATAAGCCTTTAAAATTAGCACTTTTGATTTCTCCCATAGACTTTTAAAGGGTGTTCCGCGGCTTTCGAATTTGCCGCGAACACCACAAATTGTTCGCTATTTGGCGAATAGGCGAACAAGCGATGCTCAAGTCGAACTTACGCTCGACTCGAACATCGGGACCATCCCTGTTCAGGATGCAAAATGCAGTGTAGGAAGCCTCGATATCAGAATTTTTAGGAAAGAAAAGGACTCCACATAGTGTGATACTGTCTCAACATCTGGTTTATTAAGCAGTACACTTACATAAAAGTCCAAGCTATGATCATGTCACAAACAGATCAAACAGATAAAATCCTTGCAACTTTCAATCAGCGATCGCGCAAGTGAAGCAGCATGTGTACGTAGCTATCCCGATGATCGTTTCATTATAAATGACATCATCAGTGGGTACGTTCACATGCCTAGTGCTGCTCTTTAACCTCTTTATACCTGTTGGCTTTGGTGCCTGGAGCTTGGTATGTTGCCGCCCTGCACTCTTTCAAGACGGCGGTGGCGGTCATCTGTCCTGCTTCGAATGCACATGCACGATTGAATGGGCAAGAACTACGCAACGGATGGGAAACTGGTGTGGGTGGTGCATTCTCTCCCATGGGGAGTATATAGGGCGGATTGGCAGGTCATTTGGCCTCTTGTGGAGGCACTGGTTGTACTACCCTTTGTTTTTTTTTAGCTAGGGTTTGGGTTTGCTCAAAGCATCCATAAAAAATATACATAATATAAAGGCCTATATATATATATATATATATATATATATATATATATATATATATATATGAATATAAAATTCTTTTAACCTCAAATGTTCTGACAAATCCCCCCCCCCCCCACGTTTCTTAGAATTCCGGAGAACAGCCTTGGACATACTAAGGAAACGGGTCTACAGAAATATCATAATTGTTTAATAGATATGGCCATATTATTATTTTTCATTATACTTGAAGGACGTTTCTCTCTTCATCCATATGATAAAGGAATGTTCTTGTCTGACTTGGATCTTCCTTGATGGATTCAAGTCTTTATGGAAACAAAATGAACCATTGCAGTGGTGGTGTACCCATGTCAAATGTAATAAAAACAAAGCTGGTAAATCAGAAATTGAAGAAACTCCTTCAGTGAATCCTATCTGGTATCGTTACAAGTTGAAAATGGTATATATTATCCTTCCTTTCAATGGATATTCTGGGATTCAAAAAAACAAGGGACTCCTGCAACAAATGTCTCTTTCTGGCAATACGAATCCTGGAACGTCTTGCATCATGACTTCTAATGAAGGATTCGGTTTGGGGATAGGTTCCGTCCGAAACTGGGCATCACGGATCAACATCACCCATATGATCGCTGCGTCTTTGGTAGTTAACTTCATCTTTACCCATCAACTATATGTTCTAGATTGTGGTTTAGTGACAGGTTCCCTCCGGAACTGGGTATCACGGATTAACATCACCCATACGATCACTTCGTCTTTTGGTCGTTTCTTTCGCCTTTACCAATCAACGATCTGGTCTGGATTGTCAATCTTTTTCTATTTAAGTAAATAGACAGTATGAATACATATATTTATGAATTAATATTTACATTTTCTAACTATGCTGTATATATGATATAGTGATTGGTTAATTATATTTTAAAAATCATCAATGATCTAATGATGATAGTATCCTGCCATGATTGGCAGTATCAACATTAATGCGTAGAGGTATAAGATTTGAAGATCTGTAAGTTTTATCACAATATGAAATCATTACATTCTCTTGATCTTATATGTCTCTTCTTATACATTACCTTCCAGCATTCTTAGTTGGAACCTAGGATGACAAGTATATAATTGAATACTTTATACTAGGGATGAGCCGAACACCCCCGGGTTCGGTTCGAACCAGAACCTTCGAACGGACCGAAAGTTCGCGCGAATTTTCGAACCCTATACGTTATAATGGACGCGAACGTTCGAAATCAAAAGTGCTAATTACAACGGCCAATATGCATGTTAATGTCATAAAACAGGTTTGGGGACCCGGGTCCTGCCCCAGGGGACATATATCAATGCAAAAAGAACTTTTAAAAACTAACGTTTTTTCGGGAGCAGTCATTTTAATGATGCATAAAGTGAAAAAAAAAAAGTGAAATTTTCCTTTAAATATGGTACCTGGGGGGTGTCTAAAGTATGCCTGTGAAGTGGCATGTGTTTCCCGTGTTTAGAACTGTCCTTGCACAAAATGACATTTGTAAAGGAAAAAAAGAAGCCATTTAAAACCACTTGCGGCTTTAGGTTTGATCTTAAGTAGAATCTGAACAGGTACATTATGAAGTGTAGCTCCATCCCAAAAAAATCTATTTTTAAGCTTTTTGGAGAACATAGGGAGGGGTTATCACCCCTGTAACATTTGCTGTCTTTGCACATCTGTTCAGAACATGTCACCTCACTTTCCGTCCCAATGACAAATGTTTTTGGAAAAGTGGGGTTTTAATTGAAACAAGGATTGGTGATAAAGTATCAGTAGAGAGGAGATACCTTTTTCCCAAATTAAATCTAACAGGATAGAATTTCCCTTCCTAGGGGTAGATTTCCTCTCACTTCCTGTTTTCTCTTTCCATTTGCAAGTAGGAGTCGTTTGTAAGTTGGATGTTTGAAAGTAGGGGCCTGGCGTATATACTCTGCAGAAATTTGCCCTATTAGATGTTGGTGTAGCCACAAGACTTGTGGGCACAGGAATGGGCCCTGCTGTGAGTTAATAGATCAAGATTTGTAATTGCATGCACCTGTTGAACAGGGCAGAAAAATTGGGGGTGGTGGTGGTGGTGGTGGACGGTTTTGCCACAAGACTGTAAGCTCTCACAGTTACTCTTGGTGGGCGCAGGAATGGGCCCTGCTGTGAGTTATTAGATCAAGATTTGTAATTGCAAGCACCTGATGAACAGGGCAGAAAAATTGGGCCTTTGGCGGTGGTGGTGGACGGTGTTGCCACAAGACTGTAGGCCCTCATAGTTACTCTTGGTGGGCGCAGGAATGGGCCCTGCTGTGAGTTATTAGATCAAGATTTGTAATTGCAAGCACCTGATGAACAGGGCAGAAAAATTGGGCCTTTGGCGGTGGTGGTGGACGGTGTTGCCACAAGACTGCAGGCCCTCATAGTTACTCTTGGTGGGCGCAGGAATGGGCCCTGCTGTGAACTATTAGATCAAGATTTGTAATTACCCGCCCCTGTTAAACAGGGGCTGAAAAATTGTGCCTTAGGCACTGGTGCTGGTGCCACAACACTGCAACCCCTCACAGAGACTGTACTTGGAGCACAGCAGTCACACGTGTTGCGAAGCATTTTTTTAAAAAATTGTAAGTACACGCCCCTGTTAAACAGGGGCTGAAAAATTGTGCCTTAGGCACTGGTGCTGGTGCCACAACACTGCAACCCGGCCCTCACAGATACTGTACTTGGAGCACAGCAGTCACACGTGTTGCGAAGCATTTTTTTAAAAAATTGTAAGTACACGCCCCTGTTAAACAGGGGCTGAAAAATTGTGCCTTAGGCACTGGTGCTGGTGCCACAACACTGCAACCCGGCCCTCACAGAGACTGTACTTGGAGCACAGCAGTCACACGTGTTGCGAAGCATTTTTTTAAAAAATTGTAAGTACCCGCCCCTGTTAAACAGGGGCTGAAAAATTGTGCCTTAGGCACTGGTGCTGGTGCCACAACACTGCAACACGGCCCTCACAGAGACTGTACTTGGAGCACAGCAGTCACACGTGTTGCGAAGCATTTTTTTAAAAAATTGTAAGTACCCGCCCCTGTTAAACAGGGGCTGAAAAATTGTGCCTTAGGCACTGGTGCTGGTGCCACAACACTGCAACACGGCCCTCACAGAGACTGTACTTGGAGCACAGTAGTCACACGTGTTGCGAAGCATTTTTTTAAAAAATTGTAAGTACCCGCCCCTGTTAAACAGGGGCTGAAAAATTGTGCCTTAGGCACTGGTGCTGGTGCCACAACACTGCAACACGGCCCTCACAGAGACTGTACTTGGAGCACAGCAGTCACACGTGTTGCGAAGCATTTTTTTTTTAAAAATTGTAAGTACACGCCCCTGTTAAACAGGGGCTGAAAAATTGTGCCTTAGGCACTGGTGTGGTGGCATGGATCATTGAGGAGGAGGAAGAGGATAGTCAGTGAACATAAGAGGACAGTCACTCAGCATCAGCATAGGCAGTCTTGAAGGGATGTGACATTAAAAATTATTCGGTTATATCCGCCTCAGGTGCCTGGTAGCTGGTGGTGATCCAAGACTGATTCATTTTGATGAATGTCAGTCGATCAACCGAGGCGGTGGACAGGCGCACCCTATGATCAGTCACAAATCCTCCAGCAGCACTGAATGTGCGTTCGGAAAGAACGCTGGAGGCAGGACAGGCCAGTAGCTCAATTGCATACTGTGCAAGCTCTGGCCAGTGATCCATCCTCAGGACCCAGTAAGCCAGAGGATTTTCGGTGGGAAAGGTGTCCAAGTCTGACCTTGCCCCAAGGTATTCCTGCACCATGTATATCAGACGCTGGCGATGGTTGCTGGAACCGATCATACCTTGGGGCTGCGGACTAAAAAATTGTCTGAACGCATCGGTCAGACGTCCACCTTCCCCACCGCTCCTTCTGCCACTGACCGAAGCCTCAGCAACTCGTCGCCCAGGACCAGGAGTTTGTAGCCTCCCAGTTTCTGGGAACGCGTTGCACAGACCTTTCTGCAAGGCCTCCCTGAGATGTCTCATCCTCTGCTCCCTCTGCGACGGCAAGATAAGGTCCGCAACCTTACCCTTGTACCGCGGATCAAGGAGAGTGGCCAGCCAGTAATGGTCCCTCTCCTTGATCCGAAGAACACGAGGATCCTTCCGCAGGCTTTGCAGGATCAGGGAGGCCATGCAGCGTAGGTTAGCTGAGGCATTCGGTCCGGAGTCTTCTGGGTCACTGAGGATGACATGATCGCCAGCCACCTCCTCCCAGCCACGTACAAGTCCACTGGCTTGTTGGGACTGTACATCATCCCTAAAAGACTGCTGCTGCTGATGCTGAGTGCCAGGCTCCACCTCCATGCTCACACAATCCTCCTCCTCCTCCTCCTCCTCCTCCTCCTCATCCTCTTCCTGTGTGATGGGTGGGACAGAAGGAACACTGTCCGGATAAAGGGGGCCTTGAGAGGCAAGGAAGTCCTCCTCTTCCTGCCTCTGTTCTGCCTCAAGTGCCCTGTCCATTATCCCACGCAGCGTATGCTCCAACAGGTGGACAAGAGGGACAGTGTCACTGATGCATGCACTGTCACTGCTCACCATCCTCGTGGCCTCCTCAAATGGTGAGAGGACAGTGCATGCATCCCTGATCATGCTCCACTGACGTGGGGAAAAAAAACCAAGCTCCCCTGACCCTGTCCTGGTGCCGTAGTCGCAAAGGTACTCATTGATGGCCCTCTGCTGCGTGTGCAGTCGCTGCAGCATGGCCAACGTTGAGTTCCACCTGGTGGGCATGTCAGATATTAGGCGGTTCTTGGGCAGGTTCAGCTCCTTTTGCAGCTCAGTCAGCCGAGCACTGGCATTATAAGATCGGCGGAAATGCACACAGACTTTCCTGGCCTGCCTCAGGACATCCTGTAAGCCTGGGAACCTGCCCAAGAACCGCTGCACCACCAGGTTGAGGACGTGAGCCATGCAGGGCACATGGGTGAGCTGCCCCTGTCGCAGGGCGGAGAGGAGGTTGGTGCCATTGTCAGAAACGACCATTCCTGGCTTAAGCTGACGTGGCGTCAACCACCTCTCGGCCTGCCCCTGCAGAGCTGCCAGAACCTCTGGCCCAGTGTGGCTCCTGTCCCCCAAACACACCAGCGCAAGCACGGCATGGCATCTTTTTGCCTGCGTACTTGCGTAGCCCCTTGTACGCCTACGGAGCACCGCTGGTTCCAAGGACAGAGCACTGGAGGAAGAAGAAGAGGAGGGGGTGGAGGAGAGAGGTGTGTCACAACCAGTAGCAGTAGTCGCGTTTTGGAGGCGTGGTGGCGGAACAACCTCCAACACTACTGCACCTTGTCCTGCATCCCTCCCAGCTGCCAATAGAGTGACCCAATGGGCCGTGAAAGAAAGGTACCGTCCCTGTCCATGCCTGCTGGACCATGAGTCAGCGGTAATATGCACCTTACCGCTGACCGCCCTGTCCAGCGAGGCATGGACATTGCCCTCCACATGCCGGTAGAGAGACGGAATCGCCTTCCGCGAGAAAAAGTGGCGTTTGGGAACCTGCCACTGAGGAACCGCACATTGAACAAACTCACGGAAGGGGGCCGAGTCTACCAACTGAAAAGGCAGCAGTTGAAGTGCTAGCAATTTAGCAAGGCTAGCATTCAACCGCTGGGCATGTGGATGGCTGGGAGTGTACTTCTTTCTACGGTCCAGCAGCTGGGGCAGGGAAATTTGCCTGCTGCATTCGGACGTCGGTGTACTGCAAGTACTTGGTTGTGACACACCGAATTCTACACCTTCAGTCCTCTCAGAGCAGCTTTCAGAGAGGACTGAAGGTGTAGTGGGGATGGAGATCCCAGCTGAGGAGGAGCAAGGAGAGGTCCGCTTAGTTCTTTGGTGTGGGTCTTTTATGTGTGCCTGCCAACGAGCTGCATGGCAGGTCGCCATATGTCTGGTCATGCTTGTCGTGCCCAAGCGGCTGATGTTTTGGCCACGCGAGATACGCTTGAGACAAATATTGCAAATAGCAGTGGTGCGATCTGCTGCACTCGTCTCAAAAAAGGCCCACACCAAAGAACTTTTCTGATAACGTGCAGAGGCAGCGCCCTGCACAGGCGGAGCTCTGCGGTGTTGTACAGTTGCTGTGCTGGCCTCTACCTGGCCTCCAGGGGGCATCCTGCCTCGTTGGACATGTGACGCCGCATCCTCCTCCTCCTCGTCCTCCTCCTCATCCTCTCTCCCTTGAGGCACCCACGTGGAGTCAGTGACCTCATCATCCCCTCCCTCTTCACCACTAGAGCAAACCTGGCAGTAAGCTGCAGCTGGTGGAACTGTACTGCCAGATTCCTCAAGCTGGGTATCGTCATCCGAGCCTTCGAATCGTTGGGCATCCTCCTGGAGCATGTACCCAACACTGTGCTCAAAGAGTTCGGGGGACTCCTCAGGAGGACATGGTGGGTCTAGGGAAGGGGTGGCTGATGATGCTCTGTCAGTACCCTGAGCCTGGGTGAGAGAGGATGAGGAGGATGAGGAGGGCTTGGTCATCCATTCTACCAAGCCTTCAGCATGATGCGGCTCCACATGTCCAGCTGCCGAAAACAAAGACGCGCGTGTCCCATGGCCACGTGCTGATGACGATGCACGACCACGTCCACGTCCACGGCCACGTCCACTAGAAACAGAGCCTGCCTGCCCTGTGTTCTTGGCTCTGCACGCTCTGCCTCCCCTTGGCGGTCTTCCAGCCATTGTAGTCGGTAGTCCTGTGGGTGCTGCTGAGAAGAAAATATAGGAGCTCTGTGTGATGCCACTAACACACTAGAAGTCCTATGGGTGCTTCTGCAAAGAAAATAGAGGAGCTCTGTGTGATGCCACTAACACACTAGAAGTCCTGTGGGTGCTGCTGAGAAGAATATATAGGAGCTCTGTGTGATGCCACTAACACACTAGAAGTCCTGTGGGTGCTTCTGCAAAGAAAATAGAGGAGCTCTGTGTGATGCCACTAACACACTAGAAGTCCTGTGGGTGCTTCTGCAAAGAAAATAGAGGAGCTCTGTGTGATGCCACTAACACACTAGAAGTCCTGTGGGTGCTTATGCAAAGAAAATAGAGGAGCTCTGTGTGATGCCACTAACACACTAGAAGTCCTGTGGGTGCTTATGCAAAGAAAATAGAGGAGCTCTGTGTGATGCCACTAACACACTAGAAGTCCTGTGGGTGCTTATGCAAAGAAAATAGAGGAGCTCTGTGTGATGCCACTAACACACTAGAAGTCCTGTGGGTGCTTATGCAAAGAAAATAGAGGAGCTCTGTGTGATGCCACTAACACACTAGAAGTCCTGTGGGTGCTTATGCAAAGAAAATAGAGGAGCTCTGTGTGATGCCACTAACACACTAGAAGTCCTGTGGGTGCTTATGCAAAGAAAATAGAGGAGCTCTGTGTGATGCCACTAACACACTAGAAGTCCTGTGGGTGCTTATGCAAAGAAAATAGAGGAGCTCTGTGTGATGCCACTAACACACTAGAAGTCCTGTGGGTGCTTCTGCAAAGAAAATAGAGGAGCTCTGTGTGATGCCACTAACACACTAGAAGTCCTGTGGGTGCTTCTGCAAAGAAAATAGAGGAGCTCTGTGTGATGCCACTAACACACTAGAAGTCCTGTGGGTGCTTCTGCAAAGAAAATAGAGGAGCTCTGTGTGATGCCACTAACACACTAGAAGTCCTGTGGGTGCTTATGCAAAGAAAATAGAGGAGCTCTGTGTGATGCCACTAACACACTAGAAGTCCTGTGGGTGCTGCTGAGAAGAATATATAGGAGCTCTGTGTGATGCCACTAACACACTAGAAGTCCTATGGGTGCTTCTGCAAAGAAAATAGAGGAGCTCTGTGTGATGGGACTAACACACTTCAAGTCCTATAGGTGCTTCTGGGAAGAAAATATAGCTCTGTGTGTGTGATGGGACTAACACACTTCAAGTCCTATAGGTGCTTCTGGGAAGAAAATATAGCTCTGTGTGTGTAATGGGACTAACACACTTCAAGTCCTATAGGTGCTTCTGGGAAGAAAATATAGCTCTGTGTGTGTGATGGGACTAACACACTTCAAGTCCTATAGGTGCTTCTGGGAAGAAAATATAGCTCTGTGTGTGTAATGGGACTAACACACTTCAAGTCCTATAGGTGCTTCTGGGAAGAAAATATAGCTCTGTGTGTGTAATGGGACTAACACACTTCAAGTCCTATAGGTGCTTCTGGGAAGAAAATATAGCTCTGTGTGTGTAATGGGACTAACACACTTCAAGTCCTATAGGTGCTTCTGGGAACAAAATATAGCTCTGTGTGTGTAATGGGACTAACACACTTCAAGTCCTATAGGTGCTTCTGGGAAGAAAATATAGCTCTGTGTGTGTAATGGGACTAACACACTTCAAGTCCTATAGGTGCTTCTGGGAACAAAATATAGCTCTGTGTGTGTAATGGGACTAACACACTTCAAGTCCTATAGGTGCTTCTGGGAACAAAATATAGCTCTGTGTGTGTGATGGGACTAACACACTTCAAGTCCTATAGGTGCTTCTGGGAACAAAATATAGCTCTGTGTGTGTGATGGGACTAACACACTTCAAGTCCTATAGGTGCTTCTGGGAACAAAATATAGCTCTGTGTGTGTGATGGGACTAACACACTTCAAGTCCTATAGGTGCTTCTGGGAAGAAAATATAGCTCTGTGTGTGTAATGGGACTAACACACTTCAAGTCCTATAGGTGCTTCTGGGAAGAAAATATAGCTCTGTGTGTGTAATGGGACTAACACACTTCAAGTCCTATAGGTGCTTCTGGGAACAAAATATAGCTCTGTGTGTGTGATGGGACTAACACACTTCAAGTCCTATAGGTGCTTCTGGGAACAAAATATAGCTCTGTGTGTGTGATGGGACTAACACACTTCAAGTCCTATAGGTGCTTCTGGGAACAAAATATAGCTCTGTGTGTGTAATGGGACTAACACACTTCAAGTCCTATAGGTGCTTCTGGGAAGAAAATATAGCTCTGTGTGTGTAATGGGACTAACACACTTCAAGTCCTATAGGTGCTTCTGGGAACAAAATATAGCTCTGTGTGTGTAATGGGACTAACACACTTCAAGTCCTATAGGTGCTTCTGGGAAGAAAATATAGCTCTGTGTGTGTAATGGGACTAACACACTTCAAGTCCTATAGGTGCTTCTGGGAAGAAAATATAGCTCTGTGTGTGTAATGGGACTAACACACTTCAAGTCCTATAGGTGCTTCTGGGAACAAAATATAGCTCTGTGTGTGTGATGGGACTAACACACTTCAAGTCCTATAGGTGCTTCTGGGAACAAAATATAGCTCTGTGTGTGTGATGGGACTAACACACTTCAAGTCCTATAGGTGCTTCTGGGAACAAAATATAGCTCTGTGTGTGTGATGGGACTAACACACTTCAAGTCCTATAGGTGCTTCTGGGAACAAAATATAGCTCTGTGTGTGTGATGGGACTAACACACTTCAAGTCCTATAGGTGCTTCTGGGAACAAAATATAGCTCTGTGTGTGTGATGGGACTAACACACTTCAAGTCCTATAGGTGCTTCTGGGAAGAAAATATAGCTCTGTGTGTGTAATGGGACTAACACACTTCAAGTCCTATAGGTGCTTCTGGGAAGAAAATATAGCTCTGTGTGTGTAATGGGACTAACACACTTCAAGTCCTATAGGTGCTTCTGGGAAGAAAATATAGCTCTGTGTGTGTAATGGGACTAACACACTTCAAGTCCTATAGGTGCTTCTGGGAACAAAATATAGCTCTGTGTGTGTAATGGGACTAACACACTTCAAGTCCTATAGGTGCTTCTGGGAACAAAATATAGCTCTGTGTGTGTAATGGGACTAACACACTTCAAGTCCTATAGGTGCTTCTGGGAACAAAATATAGCTCTGTGTGTGTAATGGGACTAACACACTTCAAGTCCTATAGGTGCTTCTGGGAACAAAATATAGCTCTGTGTGTGTGATGGGACTAACACACTTCAAGTCCTATAGGTGCTTCTGGGAACAAAATATAGCTCTGTGTGTGTGATGGGACTAACACACTTCAAGTCCTATAGGTGCTTCTGGGAACAAAATATAGCTCTGTGTGTGTGATGGGACTAACACACTTCAAGTCCTATAGGTGCTTCTGGGAAGAAAATATAGCTCTGTGTGTGTAATGGGACTAACACACTTCAAGTCCTATAGGTGCTTCTGGGAAGAAAATATAGCTCTGTGTGTGTAATGGGACTAACACACTTCAAGTCCTATAGGTGCTTCTGGGAAGAAAATATAGCTCTGTGTGTGTAATGGGACTAACACACTTCAAGTCCTATAGGTGCCTCTGGGAACAAAATATAGCTCTGTGTGTGTGATGGGACTAACACACTTCAAGTCCTATAGGTGCTTCTGGGAAGAAAATATAGCTCTGTGTGTGTGATGGGACTAACACACTTCAAGTCCTATAGGTGCTTCTGGGAAGAAAATATAGCTCTGTGTGTGTAATGGGACTAACACACTTCAAGTCCTATAGGTGCCTCTGGGAACAAAATATAGGAGCTCTGCCTGCCTGCCACGAACACACTACAAGTCCTATAGGTGCTTCTGGTAACAAAATATAGGAGCTCTGCCTGCCTGCCACGAACACACTACAAGTCCTATAGGTGCTTCTGGTAACAAAATATAGGAGCTCTGCCTGCCTGCCACGAACACACTACAAGTCCTATAGGTGCTTCTGGTAACAAAATATAGGAGCTCTGCCTGCCTGCCACGAACACACTACAAGTCCTATAGGTGCTTCTGGTAACAAAATATAGGAGCTCTGCCTGCCTGCCACGAACACACTACAAGTCCTATAGGTGCTTCTGGTAACAAAATATAGGAGCTCTGCCTGCCTGCCACGAGCACACTACAAGCCCCTCTTTCTCAATCAATCTTTGTAACTGAATCTATCTAACTCAATCTCTGTAAGTGAATCTCTCTAACTATCTAAATGCAGCAGAGTGTCACAGAATCAGCCTGCTCAATCTGCGCCGGAACAGCATGTGACCGGCGCAGACGGCGTGGCGGCGTTTTATAGGGGGGGCGTGTACTACAGCCCCTGAGCTGTAATTGGCTACAGGCGTCCTGCCTGTAGCCAATTATGGCTCTTCGAGTTTCCGGGGCTGTGATTGGCCAAGCATGCGGGGTCACAGTGCATGCTTGGCCAATCATCAGCCAGCAATGCACTGCGTCGGCCGCGCCGGCCGCAATGCATTGCGGGGCCGCGCGCATCACACGAACGTGATGCGAGCGGCCAAAATAGTTCTGGGCTCGCCGAGCGAGCGAACGCCCGGTGCTCGATGCGAACGTGGGTTCGCATCGAGCACCGGGCCCATCCCTACTTTATACCATACCCAAACATGTCCTCAATTCACTGATAGCGGCAGATACTTTTGACCTCATCACAGCCTCCATTCTCTTATTGTGGGAGACTTAGGTGCGACACCATTGGTCTTTCTGAAATGAAATTTTAAACACCCGCTTCTCTCAACTGGTTAAGTACATGTCTAATCTCTGGTACATGCTTTTCAAACATCATGCTATTCAACACAAATATCATCCACACATGTTACACTTTCTCTTGCAGGCACATCAGGCAATGGCCTTATGTAAAATAACAAACAAAATCTAATTCAAAACCTAAACTGATATAACCAATTTACATTTTGTTCCAGTTGTACTATTCCTTACCATATTTAAATGCCAACTTGTATGGGTCTTCAGAACTTACATAAATGGTCCACCATCATTGAGCATAATCAAGCGTAGTACAGTACTTAGGTCCTAGTATGTTTATATTAAGCATTGGTCAATATATGGCACAGCTAGCCGTACATATATACTCGTCTATTTAGCTGTCTCAGATCAGCATATAAAACGCATTCACCATTTGGTTTAAGAATATCAAATATAGGATTATCATAAGAACTATGAACTGATCTTACAATGCTCCTCTCCTTGAAATTCCTAATGATTTCCACTAGCAAAACATAGCAAGCTAAGGGAAACACAGCAAAGTTTGATTTAAAACATAAGAGTCCTGGCAATGCGTATGTCTATTATACCACATCACAGGAATCTTTTTTGCAAACATATTTTTGAACTCATGAACAACTCTTTTTACCATGGGTGTGGGATCTATTTAAATCCTTTTCTATATATATCCTGTCTGCGAAACATTTTAATGCAGTAGGATTCTTAAAATTTTGACCTATTTATACCTGGCCAGGTCATAATAAAAAATTTAAAAAAAATGTATTAGTACCTGTATGACTAATGACCTCATGTGGTACTAATATGTTTACTGCATATGGCAGTAACTAAGATTATTTAAGGGCTTCATGTTCATTTATGAAACTACTTGGGTTTTATTTTAATCTGGACCACAGTGTGGAATTAGCAGATCCTTGTGTATAGCAAAGCAATGTACTATATCGTTGTCAATGTACACATGATATTTTGGGTCATTGATTATCAGGAATAAATTTATTGGCTGATTTATTTATTTTTTCTTGATGGGTTTGAATACCTAAATATTTACTTTAGGACTGGTCAACTATTCTAATAACTTTCTACTAACGTGATTATATTCCTAGCATAAATATGAACCTTGTTAACATTCCTCAGGTCACCAACCTGTTAGGTAAAAGAAAAAACACCTAACCATACAATCCCAGTAGGACTTGATTATTATTACTAAGCTCATTAGAGTCAGTATAGACTGTATGGATGTAAACATTTGAGAACATCACCTTCCAAGCAAACCTCTCAACCATTTTCCATGGAATGATCCTCCTGTCTAACCCTTCTAGGGGAATTGGAGTGGTGCTACCTAGAATTTAATTATTCCTGAGATGGATCTCACTTATACTCACTGATTGTGAGAGAACTGAGAAGCTTCATATTTATGGCCTTGTCACTTGAGACCATATAACATTTTAATAAAATCACAATAGGATTTAATCTTTTCAAGGAGATCAATATCAATAATTAATTGATCGTAGGGCATATTAACTATAAATGCAGGAATGTAAATAAATGTATTCCCTTTAAGTTGTAGTTTAACTAGGCTCTTTATTTTTTATGATTTCAGGCAGTGCTGAAAAATATTTACAAAGTCAGCTTTTAAAATACTTTTAGCTGATGTTTTTTTTTTTTTTTTAGGAAATAATTCTTGGATTTATTAGAAATATTTCTGAACAAAATAATTGCTTGGATATTTATCCAATAACTTATTATGGTATTCTACTTTTATGAAATAAATAAAAGGAGCAAAAAAGGAGCACAAATATAAAAACTTGGAATGACTTGTAACAGTTCGTTCACTTTTGCCTGCTTGTGTAAGGAGGAGATGGCCCAACATTTGTATCACACAGACACACATTCTTAAAAACAGACTGTCATATTTTTCTTCACAGCAAAGTTTTAGCTGCAAGATAAAATCACAAACAGGTCTCTTTGCTCCCACCCCCTTTTTGTAAAGGAGGGGTGAAACACATGTAGCGCCGACACTTTTTTTTACTTTCAATAAGTTTTTATTAATTTTGAACAAAAAAGATGATACAAACAAACATTATGTCCAAGATAGCAAAGCACAATAATAGAATCAAATACACATTTAACATGAAGTAGCGATCATTGATACAATACTCTATATTTCAAAATAGAGATTGGTTCATGTGGGGGTCCCCGTTAGTTGTTGGGATCGTTGCCAGAGGCAGGTAGTCTCCCCCCCCCGGCACCCCCAACGGGTACTAGCTGTGCCTTAGCGGGGGACCCCGCCCCTACTAATGGGTTGATAAGGGACCTCTTTTGCTACTATTCATTTGGGTCTGAACGCCTTTAGTGGTGCGTAATGTGCTTTAACTTAACATTGTTGAGTGAAGCGCAAGAAGAAATAGCTAAGTATTAAAACAATACATAAAAAGAAAAAAAAAGAAAAGAGACAAATAATAAATAATAAATAGAATCGGAGTTATGCATGACCGATATCCATAGAGTTTGTGCTTTGATTAGCTTACCCTGAGTTGAGGAGAACATGGTTTCATATGTGGCGTGTATATCAGTTGTCATTAAAACTTCTTTCAGTGAAGGGGTTTCATGAACCTTCCAATGTCGTGTTATCACTAGTCTGGTGCTTAACAGTATATGGGATACAATTGTCCTAGTAGCTTTGGGGATCGATTCTATGCCCGGCGAAAGAATGGCTAATTCTGGAATGGCAGGAGTGTGTGTATTAGTAATTTGTGAAATTGAGCGTAGTACTTGATCCCAACGTGTACGTATTTTCCTATATTATTGCATTTCCTCCAACATAATGGGGAGGTGTTAGGGTCAAACCTAGAGATCCTATGCGGCGTCAGTTCCCACAAATTAATACATTTGGTGGAGGTGTAAGTTGTCCGGAGTGCTATGCTCCATTGGTCTAAAGAGAAAATTTTCTTCAGGTCCTTCTCCCAAGCCTCAATATTTAAGGTTTTAGTGAATGTTGTTTTGTCACTTAGGGTATTAATAACAGGGCAAGTCCTTTTATGTTGGTAGAGGGTTTGGTGAGGTATGCGCCGACACTTTTTTAAAGTGTGTGTTATAATGTAAATTTAGTTTTCCAGAACTGTAACGGAGTTCTGGGGGTTAATTGTATAGGTCTTTTACTTTGGCATCAGTTTGGCTGAGCTGTACTGGAGTTCTGCCTGGTCATAGGTGCAGTGAGGCACCTGTGACATGCTGAGAACCAAGCCTGGTTGGACGTGTTAGGTACCAATCTTTCTCAGAGCCAATCAGTGGGTGCGTCTGGCCCCGCTGTGTAGTCTAGGAAGGGGTATTTAAGAGGTGGGAAGTCACGTGTTCGGCTTGCTCTTTGATTCCTGGTTCCGGTCCGGACCAACACCGTGAGGGGTTCCCAGACCCAGGAGTGTCTGCTGCCCCCGTAAGCATGGTCGCCCTGACCAGCCCCAGAGGCCCTCATGGTCTGGGGTGGGGTGGGGATCCGTCCATTCTCGAGCCTCTGGAACGGCCCAGTAACTGACAATGTCCTCAAACACACACAGCCCATTGGCAAAGGTGACCATCCCAATTGAAGGTCACCCCACCACCTTCCTATTCGACAGATCTACCGGACACTTCCTACTTATCAGACCTAAACATTTCATGTGTAGGTATGGACGGCTCACATAAATCCTACTGATTAACCAAACCCCTACAAGTTGACACTTACAAGGACCTGCTTGCCAGGTTCGTGGTCTCCCCCACCTGCCCCCTGAATCTTTTAGGAGCAGATGTCCTATCCCGCTTGCAAGCCTCCATCACCTTCACACCAGAAGGTACTATCAGCATCTCTATCCCCCTTAATACTGAGGATCAATCAGCCCTATGCTTCATCCCACTCCTGATGTCCCTACAGACTACCCCCCTAGCCACCAGCCAAATAACCCTAGAAGTCCTAAGAAGAATCCCAGACGAACTCTGGTCCAAAGGGGCGGAAGACATCGGACATCTAAGTGTCCCACTAGTGTACATCAAGCTGAAACCAGGAACACCCCTGCCCAGGAAACCCCAATACCCACTAGAGCCCTCACAAACCGAGGCTATTTCTTCTCAAATAGAAGCATTGGTCAAGAACGGAGCCCTAATCTCTTGTACTAGCCCGTGCAATACACCCCTATTCCCGATCAAAAAGAAAAGTAAAAAAGGGGAAACAATCAAGTAGAGGGCTGAAAACGAGGCAACCATTTTGGAAACACCCATTGTCCCCAATCCAATAACACTGGTGGCTGGTGTGCCACCATCAGCAAAATTCTTCACGGTGGTAGAGCTTGCAGATACATTCTTCAGTGTACCCCTACACCCTTGCTGTCAGTACCTTCTTGCCTTGATTGTCTTGTGAATTAACCCATATCCATGCACAAGTGTTTTCTTCCATTCCAGACCCAGACTCCGACACAGGAACCCACAAGCTGCTGCCCGGAGACTGGGTACTAATAAAAAAGTTTATAATAAAGCACTCACTGAAACCAAGATTCGACGGACCATTCCAGGTTCTGATAACTACTGCCACATCTGTTAAGGTCACAGGAAAGAACTCCTGGATCCAAGCTTCCCACTGCAAGAAGGTTACAACCCCTGAAGACAAGTCCCAGCCTACACCATGATGACAGTGCTACATATTAATTTTTTCGGTGGGGTTGGTGGGAGGTCAACAAGTGGCCATCATAAAGAAAGAGGGTATCACACAATTTTGGTACAATTCATCCAACACACACATGGCCACTTTCGCCTTTGATTACTGCAATATAGCCTCCTGTCCCTTAGATGTTTTCTGGCAATGTCACTGGTATAAACACCCTTGGATGCAGACCTCAGTTTGCATCCATATATATATATATATATATATATATGTGTCACAGATAGTTACTGGTGACTATTGGGGGTCAGTGGGGTGGAATACAGGAGCAGACTGGGGGTACAAACCACAGAGTGCACTGAACAGCACAGATAAGAATGGGAAATCCTTGTTAAAAAGAATGACCCTGTTGAATCCAGGTACATGCCTATCCATTGGGAGAACAGGCTACAACATGCCCCTTACCCTGACTATAGAGAACCCTAGCCTCGGTGACGCTGGTATATATGTGTTAGGAACATGGATGTCAGGGGGTATGGGAGGGCCACTGGGAAAGTTCCAACTAAAGGACATGTATAATTCAACAGACAGGCAATCGACCCAGCCAATCCCTAACCCTCTCAGACCCTCCATCCGCACCCTAGGTGATATGGTAGCAGTGGCAAATCCCACCTTTGAGGACACTATAGCTGCAAAGACTGGCATTTTCTGACACCAATCTGGGTACTGTTCCACTGTCAATACCCAAATAAAGCGAGGAGTTCTTCCTTAGCCTGCTCACTAATGCAACAACAAACCACTCATCCTATGAAGAGTGGAAATAGAAGTACCCCATAGTTACCAAAACCCCAAGGCCAAGCAAAGGCATCACCATTTACCCAGGAAACTATACCTGTTACTCAAATTATCAAGGAACGGGGAGGTTCCTGGGTAATTTCACAAAAGGTTACTGCTCTACCTACAGTAATGTTTCGGGAGCCAGGTACAAAACCAGGTCCAGTCCCTTGGTGATGTGTATTGGATCTGTGGGGATCTTAAAGTTAGGACAAGACTAGGAGGGATTTGGAATGGAGAGTGTGCCCTGGCAAAGGTCATTATGCCCCTCCACATCCTCCTATATGACCCATTTCCCCCACACCCTGAACCGTCACCTAACTGGAGGGAAAAAATGAGCGCTCCTGAGGGAAGTTTTGACCCACATGTGTATATAGATGCCATAGGGGTCCCAAGGGGAGTTTAAAGTCCGAGACCAAGTTAAGGCAGGTTTTGAGTCTCTGATTCCCATAATCACTGTCAACAAAAATGTAGACTGGATAAATTACATATACTACAACTAGCAGCGGTTTGTAAATTACACCAGAGATGTCCTACAGGGGATTGCATGACATTTCAGAATAGAATGGTCATGGACGATTTTAGCAGAGAAGGGGGGTGTTTGTAAAATGATAGAAGGTACAGGGACATGCTGTACATACATCCCTGACAACACCGGTCCAAATGGTAAGGTCACCCTGGCCATAAAAAAATTGGAAAACCTATCAGTAGAGATGAAGAAGAATTCCAATATAGATCAGCCATGGGACCAGTGGTTTGGGTGGTTGAGTGGTTGGCAGAAGACCTTGGCTCAGATAGGCACTGTATTACTAGTTATTCTGATCTTTCTAGCTATTATAGTATGTTGTGTTATCCCGTGTGTAAAGAAATTCCTAGGCAAAACAACCAATCGACCCCAGTGATGATACACCAGGACACAGAAAATGAGGACTATGAGAAGCCCTATGCCCCATTACAGTCCCTCCCCATATCTACAAATCATATGATCATTCAGCCATAGCGATAGCATCTGACTTCCACATGTGCAAAGACTGTGGCAAGGGGGGTGATGGGCCAGCCATTATCCGTCTAATGTACAGCAAGAAAAAAGTTCCAAGGCACATGAGGACAGATGAGTTAGACCACCTACTAGGGACAGAATAGGAAATAGACATTTCAAGGGGGGCTGTTATGGATTGATTAATGCTTTGATAAATGCTTTGATGCTTTGATAAAATGACTATTTCTATTATGTATACATATAAATGCTGAATCCCCTTACTCAATGAGGTAACTAGAGACCCCCTCCCATCAAGTGAGTCCAGGAGTCCACAAGCCTCACATCAGCAGAAAACCTGGATGAAGCTGGCCAGGAGAGCCTTAGATAAGGGTTGTCCAATCCACAGATGACAGCTGTGATGATGATTTTTCAAACATGACTGATTCTTGCTATAAAGGGGGCTATACGCCCAAAAGCAATAAAGGAAGTTTTTCACTGAACAGTGTGTCAGTGTGTTCCTTCTTCTAAACGTGCACATTTTACATTTGAATTAGACTAGGTGCAAGATACTCAGTCAGACATTTGTTTGGGATCCAAAACACATGTCTTTGGAGTGTGGGAGGAAACCCATGCAGGCACAGGGAGGAAACCCATGCAGGCACAGGGAGAACATGCAAACTCCAGGCAGATGGTGTCATGGTCGGCACTTGAACCAGCAACCCTATTGCTGCTAGGTGAGAGGGCTAACCACTACACCACTGTGCTGCCTGTGCTGGATATTTATATGTTGTTTCATGGCTTTGGGATATTGTTACAGCACAATAAATAATTTCAATATACAAAACTCTTTGTATGGATAAACATTTGCAATACACTCAATGTAAAGGTTATGTTGACAATGAATGTGGACCTAGTTCAACAGTAATACCTCCAGCGAAATTCTTAGTTGCAAAATAATTGGCCCAGATTTGTTTGCTAAGCCCTAAAGCTGTAAGGATCTTTCTCTGTATGGACAGATAGTCACGTAGCCTGTATAGACCATACAAACCGGATTCAAGATAAACTATATTACCAAAAGTATTGGGACGCCTGCCTTTACACGCACATGAACTTTAATGGCATCCCAGTCTTAGTCCGTAGGGTTCAGTATTGAGTTGGCACACTCTTTGCAGCTATAAAACCTTCAACTCTTCTGGGAAGGCTGTCCACAAGCTTTAGGAGTGTCTCTATGGGAATGTTTGACCATTCTTCCAGAAGTGCATTTGTGAGGTCCGGCCCTGATGTGGACAAGAAGACTTTGCAGTATGCGCGCTAATTCTTCCCAAAGGTGTTCTATTGGGTTGAGGTGCAGGCCAGTCAAGTTCCACCCAAACTTGCTCATCCGCATGTCTTTATGGACCTTGCTTTCCTTGTGTTTTTTGTTTTTTTGAAACTTTGTAAACTTAGGCTGTAATATATTATTTACATTTATATCCAAAAAGGAAAAAACAAACACAAATACAAAGAACACTATATAAAATAAACTAAGCTATCCCTAATACAAGGGACTTTTTTTCAAGCTAATTTTGTGTTTTAATGAGGAAAATTGAGTTTCCACCTTAGCTAGAGATTTTGCTAGTAGTGAAGTTGGTAATTTTGCAACAAAATGTATTTTTACCAAATCAGTGCTCATCCTCGGTGACAATCTTTTATAAATAAGTACTGTATATCCTCGAGTATAGGTCGACCCGAATATAAGCCGAGGCCCCTAATTTACCACAAAAAAACTGGGAAAACGTTTTGACTCCTGTATAAGCCGAGGGTGAAAAATGCAGCAGCTACTGTTAGTGGAAAAGAG
Source organism: Lithobates sylvaticus (assembly GCA_028564925.1). Lineage (NCBI taxonomy): Eukaryota > Metazoa > Chordata > Amphibia > Anura > Ranidae > Lithobates > Lithobates sylvaticus. The sequence goes on along the minus strand of CM053035.1, from coordinate 39,043,127 downwards.
GGTCAGCAAATGCCCATCTGCAGCTGCATGTCTCCCTGTGTCCTGTACCTACCCCCCTGTGTCCATTGCAGCCTACCTTTGCCGATCTGCATCCCCTGGGTCCTGTGTATGTCTCCCTGTGCGATCTGCCACCTGTGTCCACCATTGCAGTCTTTATGTGCTGATCGTTAGATGCCTCTCTGTTCGTCCTGTGTCCTCCATTGCTGAGCCTGCCGATCAGCGTGTAAGGCGCCAATCCAATATACAAAAGCTGCGCCTCCTCCTCGTCCACGATAGGAGAAACACTCTGTTTTCCCAGCAGTCAGTGTTCAGTGTTCCGCCTATAACGGACATCCTCTCATCCTCGTCCATGAGATGAGAATGACAGGACGTCCGAGATAGGCGGCTTGGGCCAATTGTTGAAACGTGTAGAGGAGACAGAAGAGAGAACGGATATACAAGCTCAGGAATTGAGAAAATTAAATGAACAGGTCAAAATAATGCCACTAGATCAGAGGAAAATCTTATATAAATTAGAAGATCAAGAGAACCAGAATAGAAGACAAAATATGAGAATCCACGTTCTACCAGAGGAAAGAGGAGAGGACTTGAGAAAAATTATGAATATAATATTCAATCCTCTTCTGAATAAAGGGGCCGAGGATAGTCTTAAGATCGAGAGAGTCCATCGACTTAGAAAACCCAAAAACATAACAGATGACCGGCTGAGAGACATTATTGTCAGATTTCAACTGTATGAAGATAAAGCAGAAATCTGGGGAAAAATGCAGGGAAGACCACCCATAAAATATAAAGGGGCCAAGCTCCAAATCTTTACTGACTTGGCCCCAGAAACACTCTCTAGGCGACGATTACTAAAACCTCTATTGGAGCAAATGCGGACAGAACATCAAATATAATTGGGGGTTTCCAGCATGTGTAATAGGCTAAAAAGATGGAAGATCAAGGAGACTAAGGTTTCCGGAAGAATTGAAAGATTTTTGTAGCCAGCTTGACTTACAGCTTCCAGCCATCTCAGGATGGACAGAGGGAATAATGTCATGATAGACAGAAGTGAACAGTAGTAAATAAGTGGCTAATTAGCCTAGACGAAGAAGCAGGAATAAAGAAGAAGGATGATGAACTGACCAGAAACGACAGGGGGGTGCTGGGATGTGGGGGGAGATGGGTGGGGACAGAGCAAATTGGGTCTGAACTAGGCATTGAATGGTCCCCTGGGCGCTCCCAGCCCACCCCTCTACACCCGGTATAGGGGGGAGGTGGTGGGAACGGGGGCACGGTCGGAGCCACACCTCAAGGTTGGAGAAACACGGGTGGGATCGGACTATAGTTCCATCTATGATTCAAGGGCCAGTAAGTGGCCAAGAGGGGGGAAGGTGGTGGATGAGGGGTGGGGGGGTTAGTTGGGATGGGGGGAGGGAGAAGTACCTTGCAAAAAAGAACAGTAATTCCTTGTAGTAGACAGAGGCCCCATTATAGGGGTCTATACCCCCAGAGTTCTAATAGATTAGGGACCCCCCAGGAGGGGACAGTAAGAAACATATGGGGGGGGAGGAAAAAAGAAAAATAGATGACAGCTACAAACTTTTTGACATACAATGTCTGAGGTCTAAATACGCCAGCTAAGAGACATAAAATCTTAAAAGAACTTAAGCAGTATAGAGTAGAAGTGGTGTTTCTACAGGAGACCCACTTTTCCCAGGAAACGAATGTGAAATTATACTTTAAAGATTTCCTAAACTGGTACTATGGGGACTCAACTACTAAGAGGGCTAAGGAGGTAGCAATTGGGTTTGCGAAGGGGATGAGGTTCACATTGGAGGATAGAATGACAGATCCCGAAGGTCGATACCTCTTCCTAAAAGGAAGACTGGGGGAAATGACATGTACACTGGCAAATATATACTGTCCTAACAGGAACCCCATAAAGTAATAAAGATGTTATGGGCAAGTTAATGGACTTTAAGAAGGGAGATGTGATATTGACCGGAGACCTGAATTTTTGTATGGACCCTAGACTGGATACCACGTCCCGTGTACATGGGATGAAAAATGTTTTGTTAAAAATGATTAAGCAGAAAATACACCAATGCCAAATGATGGATGTGTGGAGGGTCCAGCACCCGAAGACACAGGATTACACATTTTACTCCCCTGTACATGGGACGTAGACAATTAATGGTGGCCCATAGGTTACTGGGATGGGTAATTGAAACAAACATAGAAATATCTAAGCTATCGGACCACTCCCCAGTAACAATGAAGATGAAGATACCAGGAACCTATAGACAGTCTTACTCATGGCGATTGAATGAAGCCCTATTGCAGGACGAGATAGTAGTAGACACGGTCCAAAAAGAAATAGAACAATACTTCTTAATTAATGATACCTAGGAAATCTTAGAAGCTACCCTATGGGAGGCCCATAAAGCCTACATTAGAGAACAAAAAACATGAATACCTTAATAGAGGAGATACATAGATTGGAACAAAGCCATAAAAGACACAAAAAACAACATCAGGAGATATTTCACCAATTAGTAATAAAGAGAGATGAATTAAAGGATATCATGGAACAGACAAAAAGGACATTTAATAGAATTGTAAAATAAATATATCAGTGGGGCAATAAATTGAGTAAACACCTAGCGAGAATGTTAACCACTTTCAGAACCGGACCATTTTGCTGGCTAAAGACCAGACCGATTTTTGCGATTCGGCACTGCGTCGCTTTAACTGACAATTGCGCGGTCGTGCGACGTGGCTCCTAAACAAAATTGACGTCCTTTTTTTCCCACAAATAGAGCTTTCTTTTGGTGGTATTTGGTCGCCCCTGCGGTTTTAATTTTTTGTGCTATATACAAAAAAGAGCGTCATTTTTGAAAAAAAACACATCATTTTTTACTTTTTGCTATAATAAATATCCCCCAGAAATATATAAAAACATTTTTTTTCCTCAGTTTAGGCCAATACGTATTCTTCTACATATTTTTGGTAAAAAAAATCTCAATAAGCGATTATTGATTGGTTTGCGCAGAAGTTATAGCGTTTAGAAAATAGGGGATAGTTTTATAGCATTTTTATTAATATATTTTTTTTACTAGTAATGGCAGCCATCAGCAATTTTTATTGTGACTGCGACATTATGGCGGACACATCAGACATTTTTGGCACATTTTTGGGACCATTGTCCTTTATACAGCAATCAGTACTATTTAAATGCACTGATTCCTGTGTAAATGACACTGGCAGTGAAGGGGTTAACCACTAGGTGGCAGTGTAGGGGTTAAGTGCTCCTAGGGGCGTGTTACTAACTGTGGGGGCGTGGCTGTGATTTAGTGAACACTGATCTCTGCTCCAATCACAGGGAGCAGAGATCAGTGTCACTAGTTGCTTGGCAGAACGGGGAGATGCTGTTTACTTCCGCATCTCCCTGTTCAGCCTTCCCGTGAGACGATCGCGGTATCCCTGCGGGGATCAAGTCCACGGGACCCGCGACCGGACTCAAGGGGGTCCGACCGGCGCGCACGCGATGGCAGGGCGGCAATCTTAAAGGGTACGTATCTGTACGCCTGTCAGGGGAGCAATCGGAGAACTGTCAATCCTGCCAGAAACTGCCATGGTCACACCAGGCGAATTCCCGTGCGCATGCGTGCACACAGGTGCGTTTCGGCAACGGCTAGTGTGCACGCCAACGTGCGCGCCAACGCAGTGCACGAACGAGAGCGCGCGCCAACGCAAGTGCGCAAACAGGTGTGCGCGGGAGCGTGCGCGGTACCGGTATTGGCGCCCATGTGCCTATTTAGGTTTGTTGCAGACTATAGGCGGGTTGCTGGATTGTCGTCAGCTCCCGTGTCCCTTGTACCCGTTGCCTGTGTCTGATTACCCAGTTCCTGTGATTACTTGGCTTGCTCAACTCTTCCTGATCTCCGCCTGCACTGATCCCTGGCTTGGACCCGACTACGCTTACGTCTGCACCTTCTGTACCTCTGCTTGCCTGCACGGTGTTGACCTTTGGCCTGGCTACCGACTCCGTTCCTGATCCATCTTGCTGTACCTCGTATCGGTTGGACCTGTTGTGTA